>OY856415.1:558098799-558528799 GCA_963693085.1 Alisma plantago-aquatica | reverse complement strand
CTCATTGTTGCCACCAATATCCATCCTAGAGCAAACAAATCTGAAGTACCCACCTTTCGTATGTGCCTTATCTATGCCATTCTCAAAGGTATTCCCATAAACTTTATTCGTATCATCCTTAAGAATATGCTTGAGTTTTCTGGAAATCCACCTTATGCTGACTTTGTATGCCAAATCACTCAACATTTTCTTAAGAAGAATATTGAGGACGACTTAGGTTACACATGGGATAGAAAACCCCAAAAGATAAGTAAAAATACAGTGGAAAAGATGGGAATCGACTTTGGCCACAAAAGGGCTAGGACTAAAGGGGAGACATCCACCCAAGACATACCTCCACCACCTCCTCCTACCAACCTATCCCATGATCCTATTACAAACACCTTGACATACATTCTTGGATCCCAATATCACCTAAGTAGGCAATTGGATTATAATCACCATGGCATGACTTATTTAAACCAAAGGATGCAAGCTCTCTCTCCTAACCAACATGATGAATATCCCTATTCCCTTAATCCTGGCATGATACATCCATACAATCCTTCCTACAACTACTATCAAATCCCACCTCCACCATCTCCTGATCTCACACATACTCAGTTTTCCCCAATTCAACTTCAAGACATTTCTTCCCACTTTCGCTTTGATTGTGTTCCCACCTTTTTGGAGGCTTATGCCTTAACCAAGACAGGTGCCTTGGAGTGGCAGATACTGGTCAAATATTATGGAGTTGAGCCCTTTCTTGGAAAAGATCCAGACATTGATGTAATCCTTCGGTCTTTTCAGTGAGATTATAAGATATCTTTGTAATGATTGTAATGGATATCTTTTTATAAAGCAAGTATGTCATGCTTCATCTTATAAAGTGTATGGGCATTAAATTGTTATGAATAAAAGTGTTTTCCATGGCTTCATTTGGACATATACATGTTATATAAGAATATTGTTATTTCAAATGATTGAAAAATAAATTATGGCTAAATTTGACAAAGCATCACTTGGTTTTAAAATTAAATATCTCTTTAAGGGAGAGCATAGCATAAAATTAAGAGGGAGAACTAAAGAGTCATACAAAATGATTATATTGGATATCATGTAAAATCTTGTACAAGTACTTAATTTAAACATTGAAATAGGGTTAATCTCGGTCGAAAAACTACTCGACCGAGAAATCTCGGTCGACATATTTGTCGACCGAGAATGAGAGCCAGATTTCCTTTTGTGCGTGTACAAGCATCTCTAGGGTCTGTTTTATCTTTAAAACTGACCCTAGAAGGTCTCTCGGTCGACAATATTGTCGATCGAAATGAGTTTTGGATCCAGTTTAGTTCACGCATGTATAAGAACCTCTAGGGTCAGTTTTTTTACTTTTAACCGACCCTAGAGCTCCCCTCGGTCGATGAATTTGTCGACCGATATCATCTCAGTCGACAAATTTGTCGACCGAGAATGAGAGCCAGATTTCCTTTGTGCGTGTATAAGCACCTGTAGGGTCAGTTTTAAAAAAAAACCGACCCTAGAGAGTCTCTCAGTCGACAATATTATCGACCGAGTTTAGTTTTGGATCCAGTTTATTTCACACATGTATAAGAACCTCTAGGGTTGGTTTTTTAATTTTTTAACTGACCCTAGAGCTCCTTTCGGTCGACAAATTTGTCAAACGGAAGAAGAGCCAGATTTCCTTTCGTGCGTGTATAAGAACCTCTAGGGTCGGTTTTTTCTTTAAAACCGACCCTAGAGAGTGTCTCGGTCGACAAATTCGTCGACCGAGAAGTCTTTGTTGTTACCTCTAGGGTCAGTTTTAACCATATAACCGACCTTATAGGAGGCCTCCTCGGTCGACAATATTTTCGACCGAGAAGCTTGTTCGGGCATCGCTTACCTGTTGGGTCGGTTGTTTGCAAATAACCGACCCTACAGGTTTTGAGGGTAACAAACAGTCGGGGTCTCATTTTCCCTCCATTCTCGCTGCCAAGACCTAGTTCTTCTTTTCTCTTTTGCCTCCATTTTTGCACCGCCAAAGCTCATTTTCCCTCCATTCTCGCTCGGCCAAAGCTTCTCCTTACCAAAAGAGTTGCCGCGCCGCCAAAGCTTTGCCAAGAAGGTCGTCGTCGTGTTCGAAGGGAGCTCGTCGTCAAAGCCTTGCCTCCTCTCCGTGAAACCCTTGCCGCCTCTCCACGCCGCCAAGCCTCCTCTCCGCACCGCCAAGCCTCCTCTCCGTGAAAAGAGCTCGTCACCTCCGCCTCTCCACACTTCCATGAAGGTCACTGCCTCTCCGGGAAGGTCGTCACATCCTCCACGAAGGTCGCCATCATTTCCAAGTAAGGCCGCTGCCTTATTCCCTCATTCCCGAGTTCATTCCCGTCGCCATGGAAGCGTCCAGGTCCAATCTCGGTCGGCAATTTTTCGACCAAGAGCCCATCTGCACATGGCGTCCAGGTCCACTCTCGGTTGAGAATTTGTCGACCGAGGGTGGACCTGGACGCCACGTGCAGGTGGGCTCTCGGTCGACGAATTGTCGACCGAGATTGGACCTGGACTCCTTTAACTATACAGTTATATTGTTTTTCCATTTTATATGGTTTGATAACATCCCATTTCCTTAATCAATTGCTTAACACCCAATTTTTTTAGTTGCATGCTAGCCTAGCTCTCTTCTACTTTCCCTAATGTTAATTTCTTAAAGAATTTTCTCTAGTTAGTGTTACTTAACCTGATTTTAGTTGTTTAGTTAGTTGATTTCCTAGTTAGTGTATGATTTCTTTGTTTAGATAATTTCTCTAGTTAGTTGATAGATCAGGGTTGCCATTATTAGATTAGTGTAGTTGCTTGTTCTTTCTAGCTTGGCCTAATTGCTTGCCATTTCCAATCTTCAACTAGTTTCTCTCTCTTGCTAGTGTATTGATCATTTCTTTCTTAGTCCATGATATCTAATTTTCCAGGTCTGGTCTAGATTTTAAAAGTTTTCCTTCCATTTGCTTACATCTTAGTGTAAGCAATCATACCCCCATTTAAACCATAAAAATTGTAGCTCTATGCACTAGAAGTCTGGATAATGACATCATGACTGGAAGAAAATCCTTAGATTATTAGGAGTAAACTTTGGATACTCCCAAATTGACACTTTAGGGTTGATGCATGAAATAATGCATTTATATATTAACTTAGAAACCCGTTCAAAATTTACTCATTATGAGTAAACTTTGGATAGTCCCCGGTTTGGGACTGTTTTTGGATATTTAATCTCACTTAGGATGTACCTGTATAATGTATGTTTAGTTTTGTAGAAACTTTCAGTAGGATTTCTTCATTTGTTCTCTGGGTACATATGTGAGTGGTTATTTGCCATTTACATCGGTGTACTTGGAGAACTTAGGGGAAATGCTGCTGAATTTTTTTTCAAAACTAAACATACATTATACAGTTACTAGTGAGATTAAATATTCAAAAATAGGATAGGTGGTGCACTTTAGTATATAAGTAATTAACTTCCTATCAATAAAAACTTACAGATTATTATAGTATCAATATTAAACGGAAAAAGACAGTTTGATGACCCGACAAATAAAAATTGGTCTATCATTCTTAATGGAAAAAGACAGTTTATTGTAGATCCTATAAATGAAGAAGAATACTACACAAAGTATGATGATTCCAGTCCATTCTCAGTTGGTTTGCCAAATGTAAATGTTGAAGATAACACCGATGAATATTATAAACGTCAAGACCATGCTGAAGGAATTTTCCTTGACTAACAACTCAACCAATACTGAAGGCATGTATTCTTTGAATTATTTATTTTATTATCATGTATACCTTATTACTTGTGCTTTTATTATCACTTATTTTTTTTATCATGTATACTTGCAGGTTCTAAAATGGCGAGTGAAGATGAACATTCTGAGCATGAGAACCATGAGGATGGTAGTGGTGATGCTAAGAAAAGTAGAGTTTCTACATTGATGCGTAGGCTGCAAGAGCTCAGGGCTAAAGGGGATAAATTGCCAGTCCAGTTTGATATGACAGGAGCACCTGTTGGGGAACATGCTAGTGCATTCAAGCATTACATAGGGGCGACCGCGCGCAGTAAGGTGGCAATAGATATAGAAATTTGGCATGATGTTCCTAATGCCAAAAAATACCTCATATGGAAAGATATATCTGTGAGTGGAAGTGATATTATTTTAATATGTTTTTTATCTATTGATTCTAATTTAGTTTGCTTGGAATTATTTCCTTTTCAAAACAACATTATTAATTCCTTCTTTTGTATGTATAGGGTGTTTTTCATCTAAATGAAAAAGATCACAAGAAAAGTGTGCTACAACGTTGTGGTGTACGATGGAGGGGTTTTAAGACATATCTTGTAAGGGAATTTATAAATAATCCTAAACAAAAGAAGAAAGCTACAGATGTATAGGATTCAAGTCTTATTTTGGGGATTAGGAGTTGGCATACAATTCAAGTCTTATTTTGGCCCTTTGCAATCTAAAAGAGGTCTTGTTGGAGGTCTTACACAAGTGGATCTTGAAGCATTAGTAGCACAAAAAGTAAAAGAAATAATGTCTTCATTTCAGTCTACTCAACCTTCTCAACGTATTCATACTGCGCATCTCTCAAGTGATGAGGTACAAGCCCATACTCTAGTTGTATAAGGTCATGGGAGCTCTCCCGATGACCCACCACAACAATCTGCAGTAAGTTTTTGTTCTATATGTTGTGTTATTAGTATGATAAATATATGATAATATATATAGTTGTAACATGTATCTGTTCTACTATTTCTTATATAACTTATATTATTTCAATCTAGGTTGGTATGAACTGTAAACTTGCAGTGGAGGTTCCAGAATATAATGTTGTGGCAGCGGGCAAGGTGTACAACCTTGGTGGTACATTGCATTGCCAACAAATTACTGATGACATTTGTTGTGTGTCCATCCATCTTGTGTATGACGGAATGGGGGACAAACCACTACCCATAACTAATCCTGAATATAGTACAGTTGAAGAAGCTAAGGGTGCTATGGTGGGTTGGCCTAGACACTTGGTTATCAATGACAAGGTATACCTTATTTCTACCATATTTTTCATATTTGACTGCATATATGAACTCGTGTAATATTAGTATGTAATTTAATTAACAAGTTTGTAAACCAAAAAGTAAAAATTCTACTAGTCGTCCTCCTATGCCCAAGCCATCTTTCATTCCTGAAGCTACATTTGAAGAATTGGGAAGCAAATGTAAATGTTTGTGTCAATACTTAGCCAACCAAAGCTCAGGATTACAAATGTTGGTCAATTTAACAGAAGATGCAGTTGGGAGGGATTTTGAGAATTTAATTTTTCTTAATGATATTATAGAGTTGTTCCAGTATGATTGGCTAAATACTTCGGTAATAGAAGTATGGATAAGGTAATGATCTATCAATATATATATCAAATTCCAATACACATTTTTAGCTTAGTTCTATATATGGAAATATTTACAAATGTTTTACAACCATTTATATACTGAGATCACAAACTTTGATATAAAGAATGTTGGATTCTTAGTTCCTTCAATCACTAGTCAAGTGGAGATAAATTTTGAGGATGTGAATGAGTACTTCTCTACTGCATTCAAATATTTTTCTAGTGAAGGGAAGGAAATTATCCTAATTCCTTTTAACGAGCAGTAAGTATTATTATTCAATATAATTTTAATAATGAATAAAATTATTTATTTTAATGTTTGTTTTATTCTTACTCAGAGGTAGACATTGGGAATTAGTGGTGATTGCCCCTAAATTGATGACTCTTTATTATCTTGACCCAATGGGTAAAACAACAAGGAGTCACAAACTGAAATTTCCAGCTATGGAGTAAGTATAAATTTAGTCAATGCTTCAACATGATATTTCTATTTAGAATTTCTATTTTACCAACTATTATTTAATTGATAGGGGTATAAAGGCTTTTCGTGATGCTGGAGGACAAATACCAACAAAATTAAAGACATTGACTTTGAAAAATGTCAAGTTAGCTACTTTGACAACTGCTTAGTCTTATATGTATTAATTTTCAATTCTAATATGTCAACTCTTATAGTGTTATCTCAAATGTTGTTTATAGTGGTTTACTAACATTAAGTATAATTCGTTATTTGTAGTGTCCTATGCAAAATAATGACTGGGCTTGTGGCTACTATGTAATGAAATATATGCAAGTTATTATCAAAAAAGCATCACATGACATTCAGACTATAAGTCAGGTAATAAAGAATAACATCATAAATTTATAAGTGATTGTAGTCATTTTATAAAATATTAGCATGTGCATTTTCTATTACAGATCTTTACAACTCAGCCTTACACCCTTGTGGACTTGAATGAATTCTGAGAAGAGTGGTCATATTCTTTTCTAAATGAAGTCAATATAGCATTTGATTAAATATGTCAGCTCCATTTATGTATGTGGCCCTTTCATATTTACTTTTATATCTGATTAATATCATCTCAGACTTGCAATCTATCATTTTGTAAATTTTTATGTGATTATGAATCATTTTTTTCATGAATGTGTGGTTTTGAATGGTGACGGTTGAGCATCAATGCTCCCCTCTCCCAGAATATATGAATCTTCTTGTTCTTCTGTTCTATTTCATTTTCTGCAGAAATTAAAAAAAAAAATCATAACTTCTAGCGTCGGTTTTTTAAATAACCGGTCCTAAAGATTGAATGACCACTTCAGTGTGATCCTCAGTCGAGAACATTTTCGACCGAAAATATTTCAGTCGACAATTTTCTCGACCGAGAGAGTTTTACAGGGTCGGTTTTTTTGGAATAACCGACCCTAAAGATTGAATAAAAGACTTCAGAGTAATCCTCGGTCATTCAATCTTTAGGGTCGGTTATTCCAAAAAAACCGACCCTATAAAACTTTCTCGGTCGAGAAAATTGTCGACTGAAAATATTTCGGTCGAAAATTTTCTCGACTGAGGATCACACTGAAGTGGTCATTCAATTTTTAGGGTCGGTTATTCCAAAAAAACTGACCCTGTAAACGATATCGGTCGAGAAAATTGTCGACCGAGATCGTTACAGGGTCGGTTTTTTTGAATAACGGACGCTATAGAGCAAATTCTCCCCTGGGTCGGTGTTTTGCGTCGGTGTTTACTCTGTAAGGTCGGTTTATTTGGTCAAATAAATCGACGCTATAGAGCAAACTCTATAGCGACGACCACTTAGGTGTCGGTTATAAAGTGACGTTGCAGGCTTAAAAAACCGACGCTACAGACCATTCCTGTACTGCTGTAGCATGTGTATACTCCAAGATTGATATATGATCAGCTAGAAAATTAGTTTGATTTCATCTATCTTTTGCTTTGATGATACAATTAAATATGATGCGTGGTTTGGTGACAAATATAATAAAAATATCATCAAGTTTTTTGTCCTTTTCAAGATATTAAAAGACCAATTTTACTCGATGTGCATGCATGACCATACATGTCCAAGACTTATTAGGATATCAACTTCTATCTTTATAATTGGATCATGCCTTGCACCGCTACTCCATGTATGTGTAATTGTTTATAATATAATTATTATGCTACCACCGCCACTCCATGCACGTTTATTGATTTACAGCGTATTTACTAATATTGCCACCGCCTACTCCATGCACGTAAAACACTTACACACATATTTACAATTAGTGCCACCGCTCCCATATCAGCACATCGCAACGTGAAATAACCAGAAAGCCAGGTAACTTTGCTTATACATACATACATATATATATATATATATATATATATATATATATATATATATATATATATATATATATATATATATATATATATATATATATAGTATAGCATGGACTTTGTTGTTCACAATTAACACACCCAATAACAATAGGATTTGCACCAATAAAATATAATAGAAGAAACAAGTATACATTTAAAAAGAAGAAATGATTTGGTTTTAAACCAAAACCAAAGAATTAATATTACAGAAGAAAGAGAAACTATATTAAAAAATGTCAAGGACCCAAACGAATATAAATGCTTTATATGTCAGGAAAAAGGACACTATGCAAACAAAGACCCAAATAGAGGATCTAGAAAAATTAACCAAAAACAATTTGAAGAAATAATAGAAGAACTCTCAGAAATAGAAAATATTTAGGAATTTGTTCAGTTAACAGATGATTAAAAATATGATGTATCAATCTATTATTTCTCAGATATAAAATCAGACTAAAGAAGAAATAATCAAAGAATATCAAGAAGAAGCAGGAAACTTTTTACAAGAAGTATTAATAGATAGAAGATTATTTAATCGAATTAGAAATACTGAATTAAGATTATAAAACTCGGATGGATTTAGGACATCTCTCTTTGAAAAAATTACTCAAAGAAAAGATATCTTCTATTACGGAATAACCAATAGAGAGATGCCAAATAAAAGATAGATCTAAAATAGGATGGATTCATATAGGAGCTATCCAAATGATGAACAAAGCAACTTTTCGAGAAGGAATAGATTCACCTATTAATATTTTATTAATGGGTAATAGAATTAATGACAAAATATATGCTACTTTAGGAATTCTATAAGGAAACCTTAGCCATCAAAAAATAATTTTTAACATTTATTCTAGAATAAGTATAATCATTAAAGATAATAATATCAATAGAACTTTAAGTTTGATACAAGATTTTAGAAGAACAAAATTTATGAAAAAAGGCTCTATTCCATATTGAATTACCTATATAATAAGCTATGCTATCAACAATACACATGAAAGCCCCTGGTATTATTGAGCGTGGATCTTCACTCTGAAAAATTTGAAGACAAAGAAACTATAATACTTCCTAACCTATTTAAGTAGGTAGGGAAAATTATAAAACTAGACATAATCTCAAAAATAGGAATACCAGAAAATATAAATATAGATGTCTCTGAAAAATCTATAGTAACAAACAATAGAATCCCAAGAAAATTGTGTTATGAAGGAAACCAGTTACAATTAACAAATGGAGGCAGAATAGAAGAAGCTAGAACAAGTATAGATAGATATAATGGTTGATTAAGGCCAATACTAAGAAATGTCCAAAGAACATCAAGTTTAAGAATCCTAGCAGATAATAGAAATGCTACAAATTATAAACTATATGGAAAATACTTTAATGGACAAGATTCGAGTATGACTACAATATTAATAGATTCAGGAGTAGGAGCTTCATTTATCCAACAAGCAATGATACCTTATATAGAAAAAATACCCATAGGATCACCCTATGCATATACAAATTTCAATGGACAAGAATATGAAATCACATGAAAAGCAATTGTTCCAATTGAAATACATAATATAAGGATAGACATTACACTTTATGTACAATTAGATAGTCACAATGATGACATAGAAATTATATTAGGAATGAATGCATTACAACAAATGGAATCATTTTCCTTACAAAGTGAAGTACTATATTTTACACACAATAATACATAATACTTATGAAAAAAAGAATTAAATGACTAGCATATATAGTTTTTACATCATTGCAGGAATTATATATGAAATATATAAAATAATATACTTTCATGCATTCTTAGATACTGGAGCAAGAACTTGCATTTCCCGAAGACAATGCTTTCCAGAAAGCTATATTACAACATGACCTATAGTATATGGAATGGATTTTACAAGAAAAAGACATGCATTAACTCATGGAGTTAAAAAACCTAAAAGTATACCACTAACGACATTCAATACCCCACAAGTACATTATGAATGGAAAGTTCTGCCTTTTGGATAAAAAAATGTTCCACAAATATACCAAAGAAGGATAGATAAGGTATTTGAGTCTTACAATTCTTTTTGTATAGTATATGTAGATGATATTCTAATATCTAGAAAAAATAAAGTAGAACATTTTAAACACTTGCAAATATTTTCTCTTCTTTGTCAAAAAGTAGGAATAGTACTTTCTAAGAAGAAAATAGAGTATATAGAGTGAAGTTGGAATACACTCGAGTGTACTGGAGATGGTATACACCTCAGTCATTTTCCATTAAGGAGTAATAATTTAAAAAATGTAAACCTTTGATCCTTTTAAATATCTTAAAAACATACTACATAATAAATTTGAGCTCATTTGGACACTTATAGGTCATGCTTTTAAAGGAGGCAAAAATCATGCATTTCAAATTAGTTTTGTGTGTTGATTTTGTTGTCCTTGGATGAGTGACTTATGCTCTTCCAAGTGGTCTCCAGTTTTGTATGTGGTCTATTATTATTGTAATCATGAAAACCAATGGATTAGATTTTGCAAAAATATGGTCTACATAGGCAAACACCATTGGGGTGTACAATGTGATATGTAGACTCGAGTGTATTCTAGCCTGATTGCATATATATATATATATATATATATATATATATATATATATATATATATATATATATATATATATATATATATATATCTATGTGTGTGTGTGTGTGTGTGTCTATATATATATATATATATATATATATATATATATATATATATATATATATATATATATATATATATATATATATATATACATATAAAGTTAGGCTAGTGTACACTTCAGTGTAGCAGAGGCACTATACACCTTAGTCATTTTTATGGATGTAGTATCTTTTTGAAAAATCTAAACCGTTGATCTTCTTAAATATCTCCAGAACATACAATATAATAAATTTCATGTCATTCAAACACTTATAGGTCATGCATTTAAAGGAGGCAAAAATCATGCATTTCAAATTAGTTTTGTGCGTCGATTTTATTGTTCTTGGATGAGTGACTTATACTCATCCAAAGAGCTCAAATTTTGTATGTGGCCTATTATTATTGTAACCATGAAGATCAATGGATTAGATTTTGGAAAAACATGGTCTACATAGCCAAACAACGTTGGGGTGTATAGTGTGATCTGTACACTTGAGTGTGTTCTAGCCTGACTGTACGCACACACACACACACACACACACACACACATATATATATATATATATATATATATATATATATATATATATATATATATATATGTATATATATATATGTATATGTATATATATGGATATATGTCGTTCATTCAATACCCGATGGGTAGTCTGGATTTTCGCTACTCACTAGCCAAAAAAGTAACTATTTTACCAGAAAAGTAAATCCGTGAACAAAAATTTTTGTAACTATGTTGATAAAAAAGTAACTATAAAATGAAAAAAGAAAATCTAAAAAAAAACACAACAAATGTATATAATTGTATATTTAAATATGTTGTTGCAAATATAACTATCTATGCATGAAAAGTAACAGTTTGCAAGGTAAAGTAACACTCTACATGCCAAAAGTAAGAAACTCCAAAAAAAAATAACCGAAATAGGGGGCTGGTAGAAAGCTAACTATTTGATCAAAAAAAGTAACTATCTCGAAAAAAAATAACCATTTTGTCAAAAAAGGTAATTATTCTAGTGAAAAAATTAAAAGAATTTACAATAAAAGTTCATAGAAAAGTAGAATAAAGACCTATGTACATCTGTAACAATTGTAACTACCGTGCTTGTAATTTATCTATTTGGACGGTAATGTAAACCTATTAACGCGTATTGTAGAAAGTTGTAAAAAGAAATTATTTCTTGGAGAAGCTATGTGCCCTCATGAATGTTAAAAATAACAATTTATGTACACACACACACACACATATATATATATATGTATATATATGTATATATATATATGTGTATATATATATATATATATATATATATATATATATATATATATATATATATATATACTAGCGAACGCACACGCGCACATGCATGTGACATATAAAATTTGTTGGAAATGTACGGGGAGAAGACTCGTCCGTGAAATGGTCCATACGGTAAAAGATATTTGTGTTGCTTGTTTGAAAGGAGAGAATCAAGGAACCGTTTCCATGGGACGGAGAGAGAAATACAAAATTAAAAATAATAAAAGTTAATAGGAGAGTGAAAAAAAATATTTGTAGGAGTAAAATTCCTTGAAAAAAAGGAGAGAAGAGAGTGAATCAAGGAGAGCGCAACATCAAACTCTCTCTTTTTATAGTAATATATATATATATATATATATATATATATATATATATGAGATTTGCTTAATACCCGTGCGGGTAACAATCTTTCGCTACCCGTGCTCTGAAAAACATGGTGGCAATTTTGTAAATACGGTTATCTTTACCGCAAGATGTCTGTATTCGCTTGCCTGGGTAAATAGTAGTTTCCGGGTGGTCACTGATGCGACGAAGATCGGTCTGAGATGGAGGGTTGGAGGGAGTAGCGTATCATGCAAGCGTAGAGAGGAAGGGAGAGAGGTGTGCTTTTGCGATGAGGATCCATGAATTGGAAGATGGCCACAAAGATCATTGTTGGAGGGAGTAGCGTATCGACGCATCTTCCAGATCCTGATCTTCTGCCGAGGATCCGAGGTACCACCGACCCTCTGGAGCAGCAAACAATGTTGGGCGCACATCAATTTTTGAAGATAGTGCCATCAGATCGGAGGTTCTTCATGATGGTCTCAGGCCACGATGGCACTGGAAAACAGGGACGAGGAAAAACAAACACCAGGGAGAAAACTCCCACTTACGACGCCTCCCCACCAGGTGTTTTGAGCAGGCGGTAGAAGAACCACGACTCCCACCCCCCGTGATCTGAAGGGAAGATGGAGGAGGGCGGCATGATTCCTCGCCACCGGATCTGTTCGCAGGTGCCTCCTAGGTCGTGAACCCAGGTTTTGGAGCAGAAGGTGGGTCTAAGGGAGGGGCTTCTGGTACCTCTCACTGCGTTTGAAGCCATGTCACCAAAGCAAACCCGCCGGATTGCAGCTCACTGGACGACTCCAGCACCAAGCTCTGCACACCCAACCTGTACTGGCTAAGCAACTAATTGCTCAGAGGCACACACGTTGATTGGAACACCAAGTTTGAAGGACATACGGACCTGTGCAGCCCCAGCGCCGTCGCCAGGTCGGCGATCCTGGCTCCAAAAATCACGATGTCGTGGTACTCCTCTTCCATGGATGCGAGGCAAACTGATTCATTCACAGGCAGCACTAACTGATATACATAGGAAACTAAACTAAAGAATGCCAGTGTACTTGTAGCTATGTGACGTCAGGGTCAAGGTTAGGCGACATTAGTTTGAAATAGGCCAATGGCAATGCTGCAGCAGGTATCACTCCGCTCACTAACAGCTAGCTGTCTCTGTTTCCTACTTCCTTCCACACGCCACCCACTGTTGACCCATCAGAAAGTTAGGCTGGCTAAGCCGGCTGCGACGCCAAATGAGAAAGGTTGCCGCTTTATGATTTGGACAGAAGAAATATCTACTTACTATAAGAAGGCTTGGACGGTTCCCTTTTGGAAAGAGTAAATTTATGCAAGTGCCACCATAAGCAACATGCTCCGTACTACTTTGCTAATTGGAAACATTGAACAAGTTAATACAACTTCTTGCAACACATACAAACATACAACTACAAACCCACATAATTGAAGAAAAAGAAATAGATTTTTCTTTCTCACGCAACCAATGTCACCTCACTTCCTCTTATGTAACTCCAAGAGCTTACAAAATTAAGAAGAAAACTAAGAACTTTTTTTCTTAGTGTGAGCAGGGACGGTGTTAAGTGTACTTACAGTTACTCTTACTGTTCTTACAGTTATCCTTAGTGTTCTTATAATTACTATATGGGTTATGAGATCATCACTCTTCCTCTTGAGTTAGTTTATTTTGACAGGCTAACTGAAAGTATATATCTTCATACAAAATCACAACAGTTATTCATGTAAGAATACCACAAACAAAGCATAGAACATTATCTATTAAACCCAAAAATACTCCTACTTATAATATGATTTAGAGTTAATGTATTTTTAGGCTTACAACACACAAGTGTATGTATCTCATAGCAGTTACTCGCAGGGTTGTCACAATTACTCGTAGTGCTTTTTCAGTTACTCCTATTGTTTTCACAGTTACTCTAACTGCTATTTGAGTTAATCGTAGTACTCGTTCAGTTACTCGCAAATATGTTAAATAGTTACATTTTGTACCAAATAGTTACGCTCAATCAAAAGTGTGAAAATAATTTTGTGATGGTGCTTCTGGATTTGTAATGGTTGCGTTGGATTTGTAATGGTGCTTCTCGATTTGTAATGGTACTTCTGGATTTGTAGTGGTGCTTCTGGATCTGTAATGGTACTTCTAGATTTGTAATGGTACTACTCTCATGTAACCTGAATTTTTTGTGCTTAGAAATTGATGTGATACATTTGATGACCAAGTGCTACTTATTGTGCGAAATAATTGCTTTTCACACTAAATAATTACTTTCTATGTTAAATAGTTACATTTTGTACCAAATATGTATGCTCAATCAAAAGTGTGAAAATGATTTTGTGATGGTGCTTCTGGATTTGTAATGGTTGCGTTGGATTTGTAATGGTGCTTCTCGATTTGTAATGGTACTTCTGGATTTGTAGTGGTACTTCTGGATCTCTAATGGTACTTCTGGATTTGTAGTGGTGCTTCTGGATCTCAGTGTCTTATTACAATGTGAGTATCCATATTGCAAAGCTGTCACCTACATTATGGTTGGCTCTTGCCTATTATAATGTGACTGTCCATATTACATATGACACTTGCTTATTACAATATGATTATCCATATTACAAAACTGTCACCTACATTACGGTTGGCTCTTGTCTATTACAATGTAACTGTCCATATTACATATGACACTTGCTTATTACAATATGAGTATCCATATTACAAAAATTTCACCTACATTACGGTTGGCTCTTGTCTATTACAATGTGACTGTCCATATTACATATGACATTTGCTTATTACAATATGAGTATCCATATTACAAAACTTTCAACTACATTATAGTTGGCTCTTGCTTATTACAATGTGACTGTCCATATTACAGATGACACTTGCTTATTACAATATGAGTATCCATATTACAAAATTGTCACCTACATTACGGTTGGCGCTTACCCATTACAATGTGACTGTCCATATTACAGACGACACTTGCTTATTACAATATGAGTATCCATAAATTTGCAAGCTATAGTGGCCTTCCAAATCATGTCCTAGCTCGTATAAATTTGCAAGCTATAGTGGCCTTCCAAATCATGTCCTAGATCGTGTACGATATTCTCAACGCACTTACCACATAAATTGAATCTTGAACGCCTTGATATGATTATCAGATTGTATACCCCCAAAAAGTATTTACCAACAAGTTCAAGATCAACATACAATATAAATAAAAAATTATACCCTGGAGATTATAGCAAGCTGGGAAATTAGACCCATGATTCAAGTTAAAATTTCATGACATGTATTAAGAACATTTACATAAATACAAACTGAGTAACAAGTCTCGTATGAGTTGATCTACTACTGTCTTAATTCTAGTTCAATAATAAAATCAAACACATCCTGGACGAACTGGTTTCTAAAGTCTTACGGTAGATTCAATATAGTATACAAAATACTATGTACATAATTCATAACAGAGAGAGGTCATCAATTTTGATGTTATTTTAATAAAAAAACAAGGCAACAGACAACACTTTCCAGTACATAATTCTACCACTTCTGTTCGAGTGATCTTCCAATTATCAAATCAGTTTTGACATCACTAAAGTAGGAGTTGAATACGTGTAGACTGCCAATTACAGAGCCCTCCGTCCTCTCTACCTCCTCTCATATGCTCTTCCCTCGTAGGGACCTCTACGTGTAGATTGTCAAGAGTTGGTAAGGCTCCTAGAGATGTCTAAGTGTGTCTCAGAGGTCCTCCTCCGCACCACATCCCTCATCTACCACCTTCGCCGTCCACTCCAATCTCTTCATCTCCACCGACCTTAGCAGACCCTATTAGTCCTAGTTCGTAGCAACCCGATTTGCCTCCCTGATTCACCTAGCGGCGTCAAAGAGCAGCTCATGTTCTGTTTCTTGGTTAGACGAGATCTAGTGAATTAAATTTGAGACTTATTCCAGACTGCTGAACCATAGCCATGGGTGTCAAGGGATTCGTTGAAGGCGGTATTGCTTCCATTGTGGCCGGCTGCTCCACCCACCCGCTCGACCTCATCAAGGTTTGGATGTAGCTCCAAGCGGATGCCCTTGCAGACCCAGTCCCTACCCCTGCAGTTATTGTCTCCAACCTCCGCCCTGCCCTCGCCTTCCACAACGGTGGTAGCGCCGCCACGACAGCCATCAACTGCGCCTACACCTCTCCCCCACCCTGGTCCCATCTCCGTCGGTCTCCAGATCCTCCGGTTCGAGGGCACCGCAACCCTCTTCTCCGGCGTCTCCACCATCGTCCTCTACTAGACACTCTACTCCACCACCCGCATGGGCATCTACGACATCCTCAAGACCAAGTGGTCCGCGAAATCAGAAGGCGGCGTGCTCCCTCTCCACCGAAAGATCACCGTGGGCCTGTTCGCCGGTGTCATTGGTGCCCCCGTCGGCAACCCGACCGACGTCGCCATGGTATAGATGCAGGTCGGTGGACGCCTCCCAGTCCAGTAGCGCTGCAACTACCGCAGCGTCGGCGACGCCATTGGCAGGATCTATCGTTGCTTGGGACAGCTGTGACCGAGGTCGAACCTCCTTGCTCAACGGACTCGGACTGCAGAGGCGAGACAAACATTAAGATTTGGTCAATATTTACAATGTGTCACCGTGTTTTCAAAGCACGGGTAGCATAACAAAGGTACCCGTGCGGGCATTCAATATGTACTCATATATATATATATATATATATATATATATATATATATATATATATATATATATATATATATATATGTGTGTGTGTGTATGTATGTATGTATATATGTATGTATGTATATATGTATATATATACATATATATAATGTATATATATATGTATGTAAATACACACACATACACCCATATATATATATATATATGGGTGTATGTGTGTGTATTTACATACATACATATATAAATTATATATATGTATATATTGTTGGATCATAAAAAAGATTAGCTAATAACCATAATGATCTTACATGATAAGATATGACCATTATCTTGAACGGTTTTAGATCAACATTATGATAACAATATATACATATATATACATATATGCATAAGGTCAATGTATTAATATTGATAATTATGTGATTCAAAATTTTGGTTAGACTAACATAATAAGAGACATATTAGAAAAAAATTAGAATTTTAGGATTGTACAACTTAGGCATAACATGTGTCTATAACTTTGATTCAAACCAATTTTATCATGTTAATGATTACATAATCATGAATCATCAATTTTTGAGTCATTACTAAGACCTTCTTTGATGTTGAATTTTAGGAATTTATTTGTTTTAGAGATAGGTAGGGGTTAATATGCATGAAACTAGAAGAATGAAGATGGAAAGTATACACATAATTAAATATATGAGTTTCTTGGAACAAAATAGACACACTTTCATTGAAATGAAATTTTAGAAGGAAATTACTTTAAAAGAATGTTGTTGTGGATAATTCTATGTTTTGAAGTATGGAATCTAGAACTTTGATTCAAACCAATTTTATCATGTTAATGAATACATAATAATGAATCATAAATTTTTGAAGTCATTACTGAGACCTTCTTTGATGTTGAATTTTAGCAAATTGGTTAATTAGGATTTTATTAGTGTTAGAGATAGTTAGGGGTTAATATGCATGACACTAGAAGACTAAATATGGAGAGCACACATATAATTTGATATATGAGTTTCTTGGAACAAAATTGACACACTTTCATTGAAATGAAAATTTAGAAGGACATTACTTTAATAGAATGTTGTTGCGGATAATTCTATGTATTAAAGTATGGAATTAAATTATAGTTCATTTAAATCACATGCAAACCTTATATAAAAAAAAATCCTATCGTATGGATGAATCAATATCTATAAAATAATATATTTTCTTCCTCAAAAGAGCATGTTAAACTATGTTTATTATCAGTTGAAAAAGAACATATATCAAATACTCAAATGTGAATCCAAGCTAAAGGGATGGCCTTAATTTATAATATCTAGCCACTTATGGAAAGGACATGTGTGTATAGTAACTAATTGAACCATGTTATAATGACTATCTAAATGGTGATACATTTGAGATAAAGGATGATAAATTATTGACTCTACCCCAAAATGGATATATATGCATAATAACGACCACAAGACATTATTTTACCCCCTCCAAGAAAATCTTTTGAGTAAGTTAATTCAATGGTCACTAGAATCACAAGTAATGATAAAAAAGAATAATCTTGGAGTCATGACTACGTTTACTTGTAAAAATAGAAAAACAAGATAAGCATTTAAATTTTTGGCAAATTTTATAAAACCAATTTTTTAGTCCACCCATGGGCGGATAAGGGAAAAAGATGGAAAGTGTATCCGAAAAATGGATTTGGTGATCTTGCTACATGTGAGGAAGTTGTTAACAACTTCATCTCATATAATTGATAGGTATCAAACCCTATTCTTAATGAAATCTAGTTATATATGTTTCAAGTTATATTAAAAAAGGAAAAATGCTAAAAGAACACTAAAAATGGTTCTTTTATGTTTGTGGATCTTTGGGAATGAAGACATCATAACCCTAAAAATCCTATCTTTTAGGTGTGGGTCCTAATCACTCAAGATCTCCCAAGGCAGATATTTTTCCCAATCTATTAGGACTTTACATAGGAGAAGGGAAGATGATATGAGATTAGTTTGATTAGAAGTATTATTCAATTTTTATGTGAAACATCCAAATCAAGTTATATGATTAGATCACATGAATGAAAAGCAATTCAAATAGATAGATCGATAGATATAAGAAGTAAGTAATGGATCATGTATGTTATTAGTAGTTAATATTAGTTATGAGTAGTTTGAAACAAATATATTTGATAGTTAAGACTACCATTACTCAACCAAAGGGCACCCAAAAAATATGTTGTGTGAGAGGACAATCCTATAATCACAAGCAGCACAAAAAGTAAAGTAGAGTGGGAATTGATCCTCTAGCTTTAGGAGAATCAAATGGGGCTGAAAATATGGTCGATATGGGTTCTCATTTTAGGACGGGATTGAGATTCAAGGATTCCTATGGGAAGACTCAAGAAGGGAAGCAGATTACATGAATGCATCGCGGTGGACATGCCCACTGATCACATCAATCTACCACATGACACACAACAGATGGTTGCCATCTGTCGGGTGTCCTCAGATAGGAAAAAGCTTGGATTATTTTATACTGATTCTTTTGATATTTTAGGAACATTATGAAGAAATAAAATCAGTTAACAATTGGGATTTGAATAAATTCAATACAATAATGAAGGAAGGTAAATATAATATAAATTTAGGTTCACCTTCCTTGTTATCCAAAAAGATGTCAATTTTATAATGATAAAGGAAACTGAATATCCTTTGGAAATGAATATGAATATTTTATTTAGGATAATCAAATTATGTAATTTATGGAAAAAGTCTTATAAAAAAGTGAAGTAAAGGGAAAAATTTAACGTGAGAAAGAGAATGATACTTTTGGTATAAAAACCCCTAAACTGGGTAAAATGAGTGAAAATGAGTACATAAATGAGGTGGGAGAATGTGAAATATGAAATAGGGGGGGATGGAATAAACTTGATCATTATCCAAAGAATGAACATTATAATGAATTTCCACCAAGAAAGAAAAATTGGGTTTCCAATAATCTACCTCTCCTAAGACAAGTTTGAGATAAGAGTGGGATTTGTGGCCTTGAATCAAGTTTGACCCAAAATTTTGGTCATGAAGGCAAAAAAGGTGAAACCTGTCAAGGATGTTACGATGAGCCTTGAGGAGGGTGGAAGGTGTAGGGAATGTATTTTCCTTTTAAGAATACATAAGTGCAGGATAACATTTGATGATGAGTATAGCCCCCACAACTAGTAACTGAACCCAATTGAACATCTACTCCCCTAGTGTGCAAAGAGATATCCAAGGGTTGCAAGACCTCATGGTTTTAAAAGTGTATCCTCCATCATTTTAGTTCTTATTCAATATGTATCTTGTTTTTGCACCTTTTCATATGTAAGTGAAGGAGAGGTGATGGTCAAAGTGATGTTGGGGTAAAGAAGAGTAAGTGATCTAGCTTCCTTCTTAGGGATAAATTAGGTAGATAACCATTCACAAAAGGAACATAGTTAGATATAGATTATTATCCTGTGATGAGTATAGACTCCACAACCCAAATAATCATATGTCCCCCTAGAGTGTTGCCAAGATATCAAAGGTTTTAATACCTCTTCGCTTTGAAAGCATCTCTTCCCCCACTCTAGTCCTTATTCAATTATGATTCAATTTCTCACTGACTCTTATCCTTATTGAGAAAAATCTGAATGCATAACCAGATTGAATGTGACCGAGGTTCTTCAATATGTATTCTATTTAAAATCAAGAGTCTATAATCAGAAAAGAACATGGTGAGTACTTGATTGTGAAAACATCTTGAAAAAGTATCATTTTTGTCTCTCTACGTGTGTGATTAAATCTTTGAAGGAGTTAGGTCAATTGCAAGACCTAGTGAGTGATCCAAATTTAGGGTCAGGATGACAACCCTAAAGAGGTATAACGTGGTGAGTTTTACACTATGTGATAGGGCTTTGGTTACTCTAGATAGACAAGATTGGGAATTAGGTGATTATCCAACTATAAAGTGACCTATACGGTCATTACTGTAGCTGGTTAATCATATCTTCCTTAATGAATTAGCCAATTCATTGAAGAGATAGAGGTTTCTTATTAGGAAATTCACTGAAAAAGTTTCTCAAAATAGATAAAATGGGATACTAGAAAATTATCCCATGATGTGATTAGCCTTTATAGAAGACTAGTGGTCGTAGATGGACGATTATCTATTCCTTAGAGAAGGTCTAATTTTAAGTGAAATATGATTTTTCATGATTGAAAAAGTGAGGTTTTATGTGGAAGAGAAAGCATGATGAAAATATATCTACATAAATGGCATTGTTTAAGGTCATGATCTAAGACCCAAAATGATTGGAAAATGACATGTATCTTTGAGGTGATACATGTGGTTCAATTTAATTTCATGATCTAGATTTGACCTAAAAATGAAGTTGGATTTGTTTAATTTCATATTCTAGGATACAAAAAAGTTTAGAAATTTGATATTTCATTATGTGGTAGGTCATATGGTTTATTTTAAGGCCACGCCTAGTACTAATTTGGTACAATCTAAGGTCATGATCCATGACCCAAGAATATTGGGAAAATGAGGTTGGATTAGTAGAAGTCATGATCTAGGACCCCTTTGATAAAGTTTAAGGTCATGATCTAGGACCCAAGAATATTGGAAAACTGAGGTTGGATTAGTTTAACAATATGATCCAAGAACCAATAACATAAAAAAATGAGTTGAATTTGTTTAAGTCCATTGTCTCAGACCATTTTGGTAGAATTTAAGGACATGATACACGACCCAAGAAGATTGGAAAAATGAGGTTGGATTAGTCTAAGTTTATAGTCCAGTTTCATGTTGATACACTTTAAGGTCATAACCTAGGACCCAAGATGATTGGCATATAAGGCTGGATTAGTTTAGATTCATAGTCTCGGGCCCCTTTTTCTTTGAAATAGAAAGCATAACTATTTGCAATACGGATTTATATTGAACAATAGATCAAGAGAACCAGAAGAAAAGGATCATGGATCATAGTTGGTGATTTAAGATCAAGGAGATGATCAAATTCTCAGATTGCCTATAGATAATATCTTTCTTAGAATAGTGAAATTTCCAACTTTTAATAAAAGATATGAGATTTTCATAATTTAAAATTTTCAAAATTTTGTGGCAATGTTTGAATTTTTTTATTTTCAATGATAATTATAATATTCTAAAAATTACGTTAAAAATCTCAATTTTTGTTTACAATTTTGAATAAATTTGTTTTAAATAGATGGATATGAGGGGAATTTGACCATATTCCCAGTGTCCTCGATTTTGTGTGGTAGCACCGAATAGGGATCACAACAGTCTATAGAGGAATTACTCAGATGATTCATCCATTCGAATATAATTCTTACATCGGGGCAATAGGAAACAGTTCTACATGTATAAGCTTCAGATGATCACAAAATTCTATAGAGGATCTACTTGGATGATTCATCCATTCCATAATAATTCTTACATTGGGGCAATAGGCAACAATTATGAATGTCTAAGCTTCAGATTGGAAATTTTTGCAGTGTTTTTAGTGATTTTTAGTTCCATTTGTCTGTATACTTGTATACTTGTCATCCTTTAGCATTTGTTTTTCCATTTTGGCCTTTGGTATCAAATTCTAGATTATTGGGTTTCTTGGTGTTTTTCACAATATAGAGGTTGCAGATGAAGGAATTTTCCTTTTTGCCTTGTGATTCATTTATTTTTTCTATTTTCATATTTTTTTTAGCGTTTAGTTCCCAGTTGAACTTTAAACTTATTGCACGAAGCTTATGTAATTGTAATTTTAAATTTGCAGATGGAAACCCACTACAAATGTGGAAGGAGGGATGTAAATGTTCCTTGTGGGAACCCCATCATGGATGAGCATGATACTAGTGATGACATGGGGTTTGCGGCATACCCATGTTACATTATGTTACCTTTATTTGTTGAATTATTATTAATTTAGGAGATTTCTTGATCTTTGCTTGTTCTAGGCAATCATCATGACAATGCAGACTAGATTCATGAGGAATCTAGCTGAGTGGTTCAAGACACACCTGGGCATACTATATAGGAATGCCCATACTTAAGGATGCCAAGCAGAAGATAGGGTATAACATAATTTCCTTTCATTGACTAAGTCTTATTGAGATTTGATGTCAATGATTTGTTATTTCATAATTTTCTTTTCCTCATAGGGACTCATGGGTGTAAATGTTTGACTAAGGACTTATTGGAATGAACTAGGAATGTTATATGATGAGCTGATTGCTGAGGAGTTGTCATTATTGGAGAATATTAGTTTTGGAAGTGTTTGTCACTGTGCAATTGTAGATGGGAATTATATCATTTCCCTTGATTGAGAATTTCTTCCCAGAGACCACTACTTTACATTATGTTTTTGGTTAGTCAGTGATGCATCTCCCATAGTTTACACTAAAAATTAATTGTAGTTTAATTGTATGCACCTTTGGACACACAACATGATCTTTTAAATTTAAATGGACCCATTAGACACACTCTTAAACAAATCTGCAAGTTCACATGAACATGAGCAATATAGGAGCAGTAAGTCAAGATCAAACTCAAAGGAGAGTGGGGGAACTAGAGTTGTGTTTGCTTAATCTAGGTTACTAATGAAGAGTCTATGGTTCCAAGGATTGATTTAGGTTTGTCGATTACACTAATGATTGAAAAACAATTAAAGAGAGCAAGAATTCAATGTATATGTTAGCCCTACACAAATAACTCTAGTGAGCAAAGAAGGGAAACTAAGAAGAAGAGAACAATTGAGGATAAAGAAGGAAAGGCACGATTAACACTTATAATAAACTAACAAAGCAATTCTAGTTAGAAACCTAGAAAAAGCAACTAGTTAAGTTAAGCAAGAAACTACACGAGATAAGCAATTGGCAACTAGGGCAAGAAATGGACTAAGTTATAAAGTAGCTAGATAAAGAAATCACTAGTAAAACTAAATTCACTAGAAAGGACTAGATACCATAAACAAGACAAGAGATCAATTAAGTAAGAGAAATGACTACCTAAGTTAAAACTAACAAAGCAATGAAGCAATTAAAATTTTAATGTAAGTAATGGAGGTGTGGGTTGTTTGGGGTGATGTGACTAGAATCTAGGTTGGGGTGATGAAATGCAAGATTTACTCATCCATTTAGATTGTCACACCAAAAAACAAGTTATCTGTAATGAAATAGTCCTAAACTACTAATTTTCCATGGATGGAGTAGGGTGTGTATCGGGGAACTAGTAGCTATCATCTCTTATCTAACCTTATGAGGTCATTTGTATTAGGGTTTAGGTGATATTCTAATAGTATCTAACAAGTCTAAGTTTCTAGGGTAGATACTCTTAGGGAAATCAGGGGACAATGGTAGTAATGGAAGGTGGAAATGAGGGTATTACACCTCACATCACCTACCATCTAACCTTTAGGTAGCTCATGGCAAATTGAATTAATTTCATCAAAACCTAGTACTTAGATCCCACATCTAGGGGTACAAGGGGTTATATGTATTTCAGAATATGGGTAGATAGATATGGATCCATCATGTGGAGATAGGATCCAATCCCAAGATATTCACATACATGCCATTTTTGCTTAGACTAGATGCTTTCAAGCATAAATCACAAGATAATCCATGTATCAAGCACAAAAATAAAGATGAAATAGGGAAAATAAGATATAAGTATAATAAAATCACTATTATATTGTGGGAACCCATTACACTAAATGAGATTACTCAAAACATAAAACACAAGCAATCACTAATTAATCACATACCAAAAAAATGGGTAAATTAAAACCGATTTCAACGTCAGCACCTTCTCAGAACATTTACATAAGAGTCCAACATCTTTCTTTTATTCATACTATGCCAATAATTTGATACAAATTGTACTATCCCTTAAGCCACAAAATATATAGATAGGAGAACAATATTAGTATATGCCACACAAACAAACATTAATATGCTAACAAAAGTCTGATTCATTTGAAACACCATATACAAATGTTTCCTGCCCAGACCTGAGAGTACATGGACGACTCTAGGATACACTAGACATCTAATCAACTTTCTCAAAGATTCATTACTATACCTCTTATTTTCTGGCACATGTTTATTTTTGTCACTTCCGATTACCTAAAAAATGTGGCGAACCACAAGGGTGAGACCCATGTCCCAGCAAGAGATATAACCTCCAACAATTCATATTGATTAATTTTTTTTAAATAGTAGATAACTAAGCAGTTGGAGTATTTAATAATCAATTGAACAGATTGAACAGTTCAAGTATACTAAATAGATTAAGAAAATCATCTTAGCAACAAGTATGATCATCAATGCATATATATATATAACAAATAAATCCATTTCATTGGATATATATGTACTCAAATATCATAAAATTGCATCTAATAACAATCATTATCATTAATCTGACTATCATCATATTTTTTGCTAACAACACTAGCAATCTAGTAGCATAAGCATCCCTGACATCATGAATATGTCCAGTAACATAACATGGCTATCAATATTGGCATCTCAAATAAATGGAACAGATCTATACCATAAGTAGAACTAACATCATAACACAATGAACTACATAGGCATGATTAAAAGTTTAAGCATTTCTAATTACATAGGCATGGCTAGCAATATTAAGCATAGCTAGCAGCAACATCTTAACCATCAATTTCAGTATATTTGACAACATAAGCATAACTACAACATAAGCATATCTATTATCTCTTATTGTACTATACACTATCTCAATGAAAAGAAAGCAAACAAGGGTTATAATCCAATATGAAGCATTGTGTATAACCCTAAACAGATATGCTACACGGCTATCTTACATCTTTTATTATGCCCTAAGGAATTTGAGGATACCACTCAAAATCCAATCGACCACTGCTAAGTCGAAATCAATGCCATACAAGATCTAGGAAGAGTCGGACTCCTAAGATCTTCTCTGCCCTCGATCAGTATGGGTCCTCCATAGAGAAACATAAGGTAAAGCTGCTAATAGTCTAGTCCGTCCTTAGTACAGGCCACGACACTAGTGAAAGGAGGTTGGTACGCATACCCTACCATCTGAGGTACAACCACAGTTGTCCTCCAATCTCATCACATATATAATCACCGAGACACGACTGTAGACGTTCTCAAACTGAGGGCTAGGCATGACCGTAGTCATCCTCCCTAAACATTTGAATTCAAGATGACAAGCACCCCACATACTCATCAATATGTACTATGAGTTTCCCTTAGGAATGCTCATTTCACCATATGGCAAGTTCTGACACCTAGATGGATCTATGGCACAGGGAACTACATGATTAGAGTTTCACTGATTAGTTATGCCAATTGGGTGAATTAAGGCTACATCAAACAAGTGGACATACACACCCTAATTCACTTCTAGAAAGCATATAAATATCACAACTTCAAAAGATATAAAATGAGTGAAACATAACTTCTCATCTCATCATCACATGGTACTATTCACTTGCCATTCATGAGGCTACACTAGTCATCATACTATCACAAGATATAAATTCTTTTCACAATATCACAAGGTATCAACCCTTATCAACACAAGAGGATTATGCCTCATTCAGGGCTCAACCATGCCCAAAGGTCATTAAGACCATCATACTATCATAGGATATGAATCTTTTTCACAATATCATAGGGTACCAACCCTTATCAACACAATAGGATTACACCTCATTCAGGGCTCAACCATGCCCAAAGGTCATTAAGACCATCATAATATTCCTTTCAAGATCATCATTATCTTTCCATTCCTTATAACAAGGATCAACAACATCACTTACATGTAATACACCAGATCAACACAATATTGCATTAATGAGCTAGGAGATATTCATAAACAATCATAGCAGGGTTATATTAACATAAGAACATTCATTGATTACATCAACATGTAAGGAATCTAGATATGATAAACACTCATCATATTCATAATGCACATGTTTAGCATAAGAAAGTATCAACCATGTGGCTATGATAACCACCAATTAACACATTAAAGTTATGACCATGTTAAGGAGGTTATTCCACCATCATTCCATCATATAAGAATGTTAAAAATGAACACTAATCTTTATCTATTTGTATTAGAGTTAGGTTCAACAAGATAAATTATATTAATATTACTAATTAACACTCATACCCAAACCCTAACCCACGACATCCCCATTAGATCATGGATGCATAAGGTGAAGCATCACCGTCACATTCCATACTATTCTCAAGTATGAACCCACACATCAATCAAGGTGTAACCATCGACTTATAGCATACTAGGGTTTCAACAACAATAAGAGAGTACTCGATGATTGTATTAATCATTCAAGGACTATTCATACCCAATTACCATCATTTAGTTATATTAAAGCTAGGTATAACAAGCTATACCTCATTAGGGTTACATACCAACACAATATGGTTGTCATCCCTTCTATTCATATAAGTGAATAGGTAAGACTACCTTATTAAGGGTAACCCTCCATTTGTTCCATCATCATTCAACCCATATCACTATACCACAATGTCACCCAGAACCATTGGATGTTTAAAAGGTAAGACCATTGGTTGTTTACATAAGTAAACACCTTCGATAAACCCTCTATGAAGTCCTTGATTGTTGATCTAGAATGATTCACCATCTTACCCTATGCATCCCTTGATTAACAACACAAAAAGTTCCATTGAGATTAGGGTAAAAGCCAAAATCGGTTATTCATTTAAAAAAAGACATCCATTGTCAACAAGTAAGCTCCTTAAGTTGATCATGTAAAGAAACCATCTAAATCACATTATTAGTACCAACATATTACATTAGACATCATTCCACCTTATTGGAGGAATACACATTAGATCTTGACTATTGGGTCATGTTTATATGTTAAAACCATCAATTACAGTATAGGTCCGACCATTGCATCAAGTGACCCAAGAAACCATTGGTCTAAGGCTTAATTGATTCTACAACTATATGATTAACTCACAATAGGTTTTAGAGACCTGATCCACCATAATTAGTGACCATTAACTCACCATAGGTTGTTAGATCAACACTATATTCATAAATCATCATCAAATATTAAGTTAATGTCATCATTGATTGATAACATAAATAGGGTACTTAATGGTTGGTCATTAAACTTCTAATTGATCCAAAACCTGACCTAAGGGGGTGCCATAGGTTGTCACCATCATATGAAACCTTTGATCTAGACCATCAGTTGTCATGAAGACAACACCATAGGGTTGTTGTAATGGTACCATCATTGGGTCAAGGGTTTATAGAAGAAATCAGCTTTAAACCCTAAAATTGAACATTGGTTGATAGGTACTTAACACCCTATGTTGTCAAACCAACCTGATCCAAGTCATATTATACCTCAGGAATAACATACACATGATCATAGGTTCATCTAGAACTAAAATCAGAATAGAGAACATTATAAAAAGTGAAATCCAAGTCAAGCATAGCTTTTTAATGCATGGATCATCATTTTCAAGCAAGAACATGAGCTAGCAAGCTTATGGTTTAGGTTCTTAGCACCATAGGTTGTCAAACCAACCTTATCCAAATCATATTATACCTTAGGAATAACATACAAATGATCACTGGTTCATCTAGAACTGAAATCAGAATGGGGAACATTAACAAAATCGAAATCCAAGTCAAGCATAGCTTTTTAATGCATGGATCATCATTTTCAAGCAAGAACCTGAGCTAGCAAGCTTATGGTTTATGTGCTTAGTACCATAGGTTGTCAAACCAACCTGATCCAAGTCATATTATACCTTAGGAATAATGTACACATAATCATAGGTTCATCTAGAACTGAAATTAGAATGGGGAACATTATAAAAATTGAAATCCAAGTCAAGCATAGCTTTTTAGTGCATGGATCATCATTTAAAAGCAAGAACATGAGCTAGACAGCTTATGGTAAGAAATAAACGTGGAGCAAGTTATAAAACTTGCCTCTAATGAGAAGATGAAACCCCAAACAAAATAAAACTCAAGCAGGTAGGGCAGAAAATCCAAGAATAATCTATGAACTCATCGATCTAGCACCTTACTTCACCAAATGAGCAAACCCTGAGCATAAGGAGCAAGAAAGGTTGGGCTTTAGAGATTTAGAGAAATTTCTACCATGGAACAGCAAGGTTCCGACCTGGATAAAGGTACGAGGAAGGATAAAAAAGAAATAAATGGAGGAAATAAGTGAATTCTTACTCTTTTAGGTCAAGATCACTAGAAGGAAGCTTTTTAAACCCTCAAAGGAAGTCAATTGCAACCCTAGATTCTTTTTCCAAGAAGGTCTCCTCTTTCTTCTTCCTTGGATAGGAAATTCACAAAAGCATAGAGGGAGGACAAGGTTTTAGAAGTAGGGAAGTGGTGGAGAGAAAATGGCTCATTTTGGTGCTTAGGGATAAGTATATGAAGCTTTAAGATAAAGAAAAAGAAAAAGTTGAAGTTCTAGTATCTTTCCAAGTGTCCATAGCCTTAAACTATTAAGAATATACAAGCACACACACAAGAAGATACCCCACCATCCATATATACATGCTTATCCCTCGTTTCTTCAATTTCCAAGAAAAACAAATAACTCACTAATTGATAGCTACTAAAGGTAGCTCATCCATGAAGGGGTAAACCCTAAAATACCCTTGGAGAAAACACCTTCAAACCAAGGTTTAAATGGGTGCCCCAAGGATCAACACGATCAATAATTATGAGAGAATATCCAAGGAACATAATGCAAGTGATAAATTGCAAACAAAACCTCTCAAATTGAGTAAATTGCAGAAAAGTCCAAAATGTGCATAAAATTGCATTACTTGCTCAAAAAATGTCCAAACTTGACCAAATTTGAAAATTAAGATTGTATTATGATTTCAAAGAATATCACATGGTTATATTAGAGTTTTAAGATTTAAATTATAATAATTAAGCTTATTAAACTCATTAAGCAAGTTTAGGGGTCTTACACATATGGACTTATAATGTTTGCATATCATTTTCCCACAACATGGTAACAAAGTCACATATTTACACCCAAACATCCCACCTAAGTGGCTTAGATAGACACAACAAAAGAAAAGGATAAACAAGGAGTAGAGGAGTAGATATCCATGAAGCTTGATGAATACTCCTCCTTCTTCACCTCATAACATCAATAGCTCATCCTCTCCCCCCCTTGATGGTTGTATGGTATGGATGTGAGTAGCGAAAACCTTAGACAACTAGGGTTTTGAGGTTGGGAGAAGTGGAAATGGAGTGGGTGGGATATGGATTCTTAAGGGAGGCTAGGAAATGTAAGGAGTGGCTAAAAGGTAGCTGACCTCATGGTTGAGCTACCACCTATGTATATATAGGGGCTAGGGAAGCAGAGCGTTAAGTGGTGGTAAAATGAGAAAATAGTGGAAAATGTCTATTAGGGTTTGATGGGTCACTCTAGCAAAGTCGGCCCTAACCTCAGTACCAACATACCTCATACAAACCATGATGCTCTTGGCTACCATGTGTGATCACATTGACACCATCATTAGAAGCTTCATATGGGAGGGGCCTTGACTTAAACTATGATTAGTCTTATTGCATGTAAGAAGCTCATCGCCCCAAACATGAATGGGGTTGGTGGATCTGACTAGCTCGAGTTCAAAACAAAGCTCTCATGTCCAAGAGTGTTTGGGAATTTTGTACTCCTAGAAACATACACTAGAGGATGGTTATGAAGGCCAAATATGAACACATGAAGGATAGGAAGATCCACAAAGGGTCAAAGTTGAAATTCATAACTACACATACGAAGGAAATGGATCACCTAATTGGAAAGAGTCGTCCTTAATGGAGAATATACATCCATTTGGAGGGACAAGTGGGTCAAGGGTTGAACCTCTCCTAGGTTGTCCCCAAACCATTCTATTCCTGTATATTTGGATGACCTGAAGATGAATTCAATGACAAACAATACATGTCGTATGAAGAGTTTATAAGGTATTGGTTTGAGGAGGAAACAATAAAGAACATTCTGGACACATTCCTCCAAACATGGAGGCAGACTAAGATGAATTTGTGTGCTAGGGAGACAACCAAGGAATGTTAACCACAAAAAGGATCTTTGACAGATTAATGAAGTGCATTAGAAGGCCTGTCCCAAGTTTGTGGAATGTATTCTGACAGCTCAAGATGCCTCAAAGAGTAAATTTTGTACTTTGGAAACCCTTACATGGAGGATGAATGACTAATGTGAACCATTGTATAAGAGGTTTCTTTAATAATGCATACTACCCTATATGTCATACTGAAGAATAAACAACCTTACTTTCCTTAAAGGAATGTGTTCTGGCAAAAAGACTATGTTCATCAATCAATGACATATTCCAAGCGGGCATCATCAATCGAAAGGACCACAAGAGCTGGTTTAACATGAATTTGAAAGGAGACCAAAATAATGCTAGAGGACCCACTTGGTTTGCCAAAACTATAGACCTACTATGGAAGTGGAGGAATCAACTTATTTCAACAATTTTGATATATAAATCTCACATGCAGTAGGCAAGTCGAAAGACAAGTCCAACTTATCTCATGTGTGTTCTCACAGGAAGCTCAGGAGTCTCAACAGAGGAAACACATGGTGATAAGATGGTCCTTGCCTCAGGGAGGAACAATGAAAGTTAATGTTGATGCCTCAATGTGAAAGAAGCAAGATAGGGCAGCCACAAGCTTTGTCCTACATGACTAGGGAGGCATGTGGATCTAGGGAGGGGTGACGGTGATGAGTTCCATGAATGTCCTTGATGTGGAGATTATTGAAATTGTGAGAGCGACCAAATCTATGAAGGATATACCAGGAGATATACTCATAGAGTCAGATAGTAGTGTGGCTTGTAGCTTTCTTAATGCTTATCAACCATACCTTCCAAAATTTAGACCCCATGAAGTTTCTTTCCAAAATTGTCTATGAGCAAAATAGAACCTTATACTACAATTCTTCCCTAGAAGTGCACATATTCTTTCTAATACTTTGGCCAAATGGACTACCATGTCCTCTGGACAAACATGTTATTGGAGTTCCTATCCAAGTTTCACCTTTGGAGTTTGGGGTGATGAACTTAGGTCACACATGGGTGTTAGTGATAATGGAGTGGGCTTGAACTGAGCGCAAGATGGTTAAAACTCTCATCACATAAGAAAAATATCATTTTGTTATAATAATATGTTACATCTAAGTATCTGTTGACAAAATAATCATCAAATAGAAGAGTCATAACTCTATAATAATATGTGTACTTTGAGAATACAAAAAAAGTAAATATAACATTCAAGCATTTTGATTCACTGAATGATTTTCTTAAGTATTTAGAATATATTTATTAACTACATGGATAATCATAAATCTTCAACAATGGTAATATCGACTAATGTAGTCCTAAGTGACTTACCATCTCAATATAATATACAAGTACATTACAATTCATAAATTTGTATAAGATACATATTCAACCTCAAATTTACCAAATTCTTATAATGAAGTAGGATTGGTAAATTATCATCCTTGATTAGATAAACTTGGAAGTATGATTTCTTTAAACTCATAATAAAAAATAAGACATTAATTATGTGAAAGATTATTTTGTAAATTTTCAAATATGAACCCTAATGTCTAATATAGATAGCAAACATCCAACTTATTTATTAGAAACTTAACTAAAAAAATTAATGAGGAATTGTACACTAACAACTACAATGAACACACATAAACAAAAAAAAATGAATTACATTTGATTCTGAACCATACTAACTAATGTTGTTTGAAATATGTACATTTCTCGTATGATTAATAGTAGGAGCTTGATACTTAGATATACTTGAATTTTATATTCTTTAAATCAATCTACAAAATTATTGATACTTCTTGCAAAGTTCATTTTACTCTTGAAATCATGCATCCTAGATATCTTGGTTAGCCTAAATTCCTTTTAGAACTTTAACATTCCTCTTTGAAAGGCCACCAACAATTATCCTTGGAAATAGTAGCACATTGTGTAAACATAAAAAAGTGTAGGCATGTGTCCAATAGTTTAATGTAGTAAACTTCCATGGCTCTTCTAGAGAAAGGATATGAGGTCCATCATTATAGTGAGAAATGTAGTTGGTGGTTGTTATTCTCAATGGTGAGAACATATGAATTTCCTAAAAACATAGACGTTGACATGTTCTATCTATTTAAACATTTAAATTACTAGTCTTAAAATTAGATATTAAATAATGTTACTACTAAACATACTTTTTTCTACTTTATTCATGCCTCCATTTTTTAAATCCTTGCATATTCTCATTGAAAAATCTTACTAGATTAGCTCATACTTATTTATTCCCCAAATTATGTACCTGTCATTTGAAGAAGTGTATTATCGTCTTTGGTCCATGTGTGGTTCTTTTTCTTACGATGTCCATGGACAAGTAGTAATAGATGAATTATTAAAGACAACACTAAAAATGTACGAGATGCCCTCTATTTGAGATTAAGATTAGATTAGTATAAAGTTTATTAACTAATATTTGATGTATATGTATATTATCCAAGAATACCATGCACTCTTAAGAAAATCATATAAATGTAGATATTGTTTCTATTTTAAACCATTATATGTGAAAAGAAATTTCCTAAAAAAGAACTGGTCTTTACATATTGTTACCTATGGATCCTTAATTTGTCACCCTATAGAACTGCATTCTATGATCTAATTCGGTGTTCAAAGATAATATTTAGTATTTTAATTCTAGATTTCAAGGTCTCTATTCGGGGTCAAAAGATAAAAATCATGAAATATGGGTAATTAATCTATAGAGAATGCAATCAATCATTCAATAATAAACCCAAAAATCCATATGAATAGTAATTTATAAAATGAGAGTGAAAGATACACATGATGGGGATAATACTCACACCCCATTAGATGGTCTATTCTCTATTCCTATTCATGATAGCAGAAGAGAGAAAGAATAATAAGCTCATATATAAAGTATACACATAGAGGAGAAGATGAGCAGTTTTGTTACCACTCCTGAATAGTAGTTGTGGCCCCCAATCCCGATATTCAGTGGAGAACATATCCACACCAAACCATTGATGTTTGTATATTTCTCTCCTAGTGATGGATATAGTTTAGTATACAGGCTAGATAGGTTTTGGATGTTGTCGTAAATGTCCCACAAGTATATTGATAGAAAACCCCATGGTTTCAAGTCAGTCTCAATTAATTAGCAGTTGTGGGTAGTTTTAGGTCAGTCTCAATTAATTAGAAGTTGTGGGCAGTTTGTTGTAGATTTCTAACATAGAGGACTCGATCGATTGGAGGGCAACTCTTTCACATGTAAGTGATCTGTCAATATTCATGTTGCATAGAAAATTAAATTATTCTTCCACTGAATGCAAATTGTCCAATTCTGACAACGTATGTGGAATCTAGAGCCATTTTAGTGTTGGGTACCAAAACTTCCTAGTTTTACTTATGACGTTTTACTCAAATTGGTTGAGCGACAATAAAGTCGAGTCAAGGGTGAGAGATAGATTTTTTCTATATAATTATATATATATATATATATATATATATAATTTAGTTGGACATCTAATGAATTTTATATCACTCAATTTCAAGTTTGGATACAAAAATTAGATCCATTTTATTGACTACCTATACTTTAATATTACCCACTCCAATTGTCAGAGTTGGAGGGTCAGGATGTGCAATTGTCAATCATTTCCTTGGGTTTTTCATTGAGAGATAATTGCTTCTATCCTCTACTTGTATAAACCTACAAATGAAACACAAAAGCACATTAAACACAAAACAAATTACATAAACTACTAAAGCCTAAAACAAGTGAAATATAAAGTGAAATGCAATAAAAACATGCATAAAAACTGATCATAAAATGCAACTAAAAATATGAATAATAGAGATTCATCTAAATACTCACAAAAGAAAAATAACATCCAGGGACAAGGTGACCTTCTTGTGGCCAGAGACTGTGGCTGGATATCTATTTGTGTATCAGTGTGTGAGACTTCTCTCCTCCCTGTAAGATTTTATGAGAGAAATTATCATAGGGAAAAGGGGAATCTAGGGACAAGGTGATCAAATTAGGGCTTGATACTATGGCTAGATATCAATCTATAATATAGCATGAGATATTTCCCTATCATATGTGATATCTTACAAGAAAAAGGGTGTATTGTCTCAAATTTAGTTCATAGTACGAGACCATATAGATGTGAAAGACAGAGTAGGCGTGACTAGTTTTTGGTCATGGTTCCAGACCATATAGGTATGAGCATGAATGGAGCATGGTGTTCAATTTTTGGGTCATAGTCCAAGACTGTATGGGCATGGGTGGGCCACGTGTTGACAACTAAGATATCAATTGTATTGGAAATACATCTAGGTTGACATACGTCGAAACATTTGAAACAAATATTTGGCACATTTGGGTTGGTGAGTTGAATTTAAGATTGATAATAGAGTATGTTTACTAGAAAAATCATGAGTTTTTTCCTGGAGGGACTCAAGATGAGTTAGGAGATTTTTCAAGGGGTATATGGCAATCTAAATTGGTAAGTAGATTTCAACCAAGGGAAGAATGGGATGAAATTGACTTGTGAAGGCATATTTCTTTTATATAATATTGGGTAGGCTTTAGGTGTATAGATGGAGATCGAAACAAGAGTTTCTAAAAAAGTTTACAAGATTTGGATTGCCTTTTGCTTGATATCCAAGATGCAACAGGGAGTGTGGCCTAGGATAGGAGACAAAGATATGAACAATCTTTCAATAAATACTAAGTCAAAAGATCTTGGGATGATGTGTAGTTCTTTGAGTGTCAACATAGACATCCTTCTGGTGCAATGTAGGCCACCACAAGAAGTCAAGTCTCATAGTCAAGTCTGGAAAATATGTAAGGGTGAATTTCGATAGCTTAATGATAGGCATAATATTAGAAATGGGTAAGGCAGATCAAGGGCTTTTGAGACAACATGATACCATAAAGTAGGTGAAAGGACTGGTTAGTGGACACATGGAGGATTACATTCCAACCTGAAGGAGATTATCTACTTTAAATATATATATTTGTATATGGGAAAAACAAAACTTGAAATGATATTTTAAGTCCAAAGATGACTTTTTTTAAAACTAATTTTTCTTTGCAAAGATATAGGATTGTAAATTGGTAGAGTATGTTTCAGGTATGACTATGCCCATAACCTTATCCATATAAGTTAGTGGGTATGGTTATGTGAACATCCTTACCTCATACAACATCTACCTAAATTGTACTAGTAAACTACATGTACATGTGGCGGTTATACGTGCATGTAGGTATGCTATGTTCTAATGATACGAAATATTCTTCATAGTAGAGATTCAAACCAAGGTAAATCACTTAATATATCAAGAAACCACCAACACACCATGGCAATAGTTATGTTATAAAATACTATATATTTTATCTATAATTATAAAAGCACAAATGACAATATATGTGTGAAATAAATTTTATTCATGAGTGAAGAAAATTTACATTGTGTGGTGCACAATAAAAACATAACACTTAATTGTTTAGTAAACTAGTTTATTCTTTCTCAAACCAAAATCTTTATATTTACATGCATTTGTTAGATATATCTGTATATGTACATGTATGTGCGTAAAATCACCTTTTCTTTGAATCTCTTTATGTATATTTGCATATGTACATATGTACTTATGCATATTTATATGACACATATATCAATGTTCATGATCTTATGTAATGAACTTGTAGAGAAATATATATATTCATGTATATGAAGATGTACATATGTAGTATACCTACAAATTGGCCAGGTCTTACCCACATTTTCCCTAACAAAGGCCTATCCTTCTTTGCTTTTATTGTCTACCATGTGTGGATGGAGAGAAATCATGGAGTCCATGATGTGTTTTTTGAAAATGTGGATGTGATATGGAAGTCGGTTAAAGATGAATATTTGTTATTCATCTCTAGTTGAAGCCCATCTTTGATAACTTTAATACTCTATTTTTACCTTATGGAGTAGTATTGCTTTTAGTTTTGGATTATTGATGAGATGCTATTTCTAGGGTTTCTTGTCATTTGAAGCCTTTTCTTATCTGCATCCCTAAAATTTGATTTTACTTTGTCTTGAAGAAAGACATATGGAGAAGTTTTTTGCTTCCATTTAAGGATTCTAAAGATACTTTAATGATTCTTGTTATATGAAGGTTTATTCATATCAGCTTCTCCAAATGTGGATTCATGAAGAGTTCTATTTTTGTCTTCTCTATCTCTTGATGTAAGTTCATAAATTCATTTATGCTATATGATATGAAGAGATACTATAGAGTGGCTCTGGTGATAAATTTTTTTAACATTTTAAGATTGCCCTGATATTTGATTCTTGACGAGCTATTAGGATACACTTTAATTTTGTTAGAATCCTAATGGATTATTTGAAATGCTCTCTAAAAATGATCCCTCTATGTGGTATTCAGTTGCCGATCATTGGAGTGTTTCTTTGGTTCCTCTATCTTTTCCCTTTTTGTCTCCTTTGTCTTCTTTTATCCTTTTTGGTTTAGTGTGTCTATGTGGACCTATTATTCATTCTTTTGATAGGTTGCAATATGTATAGTTTATCCTATTTACCCCTTTTTCTTTGTAATACTTGGGCAAAAAACACAAAAAAAGACAAAGGAGTTTTTCGTACCAAAAAAATGTACATATGTATTATTAGTATGTATATTTACCCATATATGTGCATGCATACCATTTTAGTATGTGTATGTGCATATTATGGAATTATATCCTACAAGTAAATGCATGTATACTTGCATGTCTATTTGCAAATGTGCATATAATTTATGTTTTTCTTTTATGTGGATGTATATGAATATATATATTCATCTAGGCATGTATACATGTATATGTGTTCTTTTGTATCTATGCATGCAGTATATGTGCATGCAATGTTTCTATTTAATTTTTATCTCTGTATTTATATATTTCAATGTGCATGTAAATATGTTATTATTATGTGTACACATATTATTAGATTGAAATGGGTAAGTGGTTTTGTGGGTATGGGTATATATATTCTCAATATTGGGCATCCTTCAAGTAGCAGTTATGTGCTTATAAGGGTAAACAAGTATGTGGATATGAGAAACATGTCCATGACTAGTATGAATGGTAATGGTTGTTAGAGAGTCCATTTAATTAGTTAATTAAGTTGTTGAGTCTATTTGTAATATGTGCCTAACTATTTGTTGGACCATTAGGGTTTGTTTCGCATCTGTACGCTTCCTCCTTATCCTAAAATAGGAGAGGGGGTCTTCCCTTCTATCTATTAGAAAAAACATACACAAGGGGACTTCCCCATCATATCTTCTTTTCCACATAGGGTCAGAGCAAGCTTTCTTGTTCCGCCCCCAACCCTAATAGAGAGAGAAAGAGCACACATAAAGGAGAGTGGCCTCCCTTTTTTTAGGTGGTTGCCTCTACTAGGAATTTCTTAGCTACCCATAGGGATTTCCTATCCCCACTTCTTCTAGGATTTGTCTCAAAGGAGAAAATACATCAAAAGCAAATCCATCAATCTTGATGTTGATGCTAGTAGAAATACATGGGCCACCACGACACTACCTTTACTTATTTCTTTTGGAGTCACCACTATTATCCTATTTGATACCATCATCCACAATACCTTAGATTTACACCGCCATAATCTACGCCATTGCCAATCTACGCTACCATCATATACATTTCCATTATCATTCATGCCACCTATATTGATATCGAATCCCAAGTCTTGGATTATGATCTCCTTTTTCTACTGATATTGCAGATATATCATCCCTATTTTGATATGGTGGTGATCTAGAAGGGTTTATCCACCCCTTTGATGTTGTCTCAAGGTTTTCTACTATTGTTTTTCTACTAACATGGCCTGTTTCAATTTTACACATCATGTAGGAGTAGTTCTTCTTCTTTCATACTTGGATCATGAAATCTTCCTAGAGGCACGATGTGTCACCTAAATGACACGGTGTGTCACTTATGATCTACCCTTCCTATGCCCGATGATAAGTGTCTCATCCTACAACAAACCATGTCACTTGCTTTCTACTGGCAATGATGTACTACATGATAGTGTCTCCCCAATGACATGATGTGTCTCCTCCTACTACTACTACTACTATATCTTGGCATGCAACATCACCTATTTATTATATTAGAGGTTTCTAAACATGGAGAGTCCCTATCTTTGTCCTTACTAGTAACAATTATCTTTCTTTTCTTGCAATTTTGGATTTCATTTGTTGTTTAACCCCCACCCTTACCATCCCTACATACATATTTCCTACCTCGTTAATGTTTGTACTACCCCCCATCTGGTATATATTATTCTTGTTGACCAATCAGATCTTTAATTGGATCTGATTTTTCTTTAATATATACTAATGGGTGTGAAGCTCCCCACACCCATTAAAGGTTGCACTAATATCTACACATTTTTTACCAAGATCTATGTACATGGGTCATGTTGCACATTGGCTGGAGTTATTGATTACCTCCTTCATATAGTTTCCTGCATAAACAATACATTCACCGTTGTTTTTTTACTTTCCAACCCAACCACTCACTTGACTTTTTTCATGGTTGTTGTGAGGTGGATACTAGAGAATGATGAGTAGAGGGAAGAAATGATATGGATGAAAGAAAAAGAGGATTTTGGTTCAGATTCTCTAAGCATATTTATACTACTTTTGTTTCTTCTATGTGTCATTAATTTTTGTGCAAATGGATCTTTTTACAACTATTATTGATTTTTAAACCTTATAAAAAGCTTGAAAAACTTATTCATTGTCATTTCGACTACTGATGTGGAGTTATCTACTTCACTTATGCTATACGTAGATTGATTTTCTATCTGGAAACGTCACACTTGCTACTTGTTCTATGAGTAGCACATTTTATTTTTTGTTTTGTGACTATCTGCCATTTATGATTTATTTGCATGTTAAATCTCTACTTGTCTATTGTTTGTTTGTATGTTGAATCTTTGTCCCTACCCTCAAATATGAACCATTGCTACTACTCTGACACAATACTCTCTTGATTGTGACATCTTCTAGTCTGATGGAAGCTTTACGATGAGAGAAGGTGATGAATACTTGTATTAGTGATTTTACATATACATGAAGTATTTTCATCTACATTGTATCTTGGAGTACTTTATCTACTTTTTCTTTTCTAACTTGTATTCAATCTGGATACATTATATTCCTACAATTTTGTTTCAAGTGTTTACTATTTTCTTGTCCTTGCTTTGTATGCACACCGCCAACTGTTTTTTGTGTCCCAACACTCTCTAGTCTTGTGTTCCAATACACTTAGTATACTTCATGATGATAGTAACTGAGATGAAGACCATGATGCATACCTATTGTTATTTACTTCTACTCCATACACCACCTCACACTAATCAATAAACTCCTCCTACTTGCCTGCTAACCCTCTTTGAGATTATCTACTTGAGGGGGGGGTATATGTTGGGTTTTAGGGGAGGCAGAGAAGGCAGCGGAAACAAACTTTTTCTCCTCCCCAAACCCAGAACAAGGAAACGCGTCAACTTCTATACATTAGGAAAGGATGGTTTGTGGAAGCATACCTTGTCCCGAGGCTTGCTCGGCGACAATACCTCGCGGCTTGCACGTCTTCACCTCCGGTCTTGGACGGTGTCTGTGCAGCTCCTGGTCGCACCGGGACTGACGACTCCTGGTCTCACCAGGACTGTCGGGATCGACAATTGTCCTCTAAGCGGCAGAAATCTCCCACCTCTGAAGTAGTCCACACGGACCACCGAGAACTCCAATATTCTTATCCCACAAGGAATTGTAAGGAGTCACACCCTCCTGTCAGCATACTAGTCACTAACACACTCTCCTGCTACCTGTCGCTTTCTACAGTTGTCCTTCCCTTGTTGTGCCTCCCTTATCGGGTAACACTTTCTCGGGCTCTCTCGGTTACGAAAACCAGAGAGAACGACAACTTTACAGAGCAACTGGTTGCACTGTGTTGTTGTCTGAGAAGCCCCCAATACCCCTATATATATAGGAGGGTTATGGGACAGGGTTCTCCATCCCGGGCAATGCGGGACTAAAGAAGGAGTAGAAGGGTTCAAGATTTTCCACAAAAACAACCAACTGCGCAAACTGAACCGATCGTTTCATTTCTGAAACGGTCGGTTGGGGACCTGAGCCGGTCGGTTGACACCTCAACCGATCAGTTGGGACCCATGAAATGGTCAGTTCACTTCTGAACCGGTCGGTTCGTGGTCCTGGTCAATTCCCGATTGACTTTTCTTCTTTTGTTTCTAATTGGTATCAAATACCAATCCTTGTTCCAATCAAATTGGGCAAGTGAAACGAAAGGAAATTTCTCATCAATCATACTTTCCCAACTTGCTCGGTTGCATCAGTTGAACTGATCGTTTCAACACTTGAAGAAACCATTTCACCCTATCCATGAGCCGATCGACTCAACACCTGAGCGGATCGGTTCACCAAGCTGAGCCGATCAGTTCATCACATGAGCTGATCGGTTGGGAGTGTTGATTGTGCAGAATCAGTCAATTGCAGTTTCAATCAATCTGATACTCCAATCAATGTGTCCAACACCTTGAACATTATGATATCGAGCTATCAATTAATGGAGTGTTTAATTGAACTACTAAACTCCTTTAGTAATCAATCTAAACATTGTTTGTGGACAAAAACTCCTCTTCCAGGTTAAATCCTGTGTGTGACCTTGTAGGTCCATTTCACATTGGCAGTGAAAGTCCATAACACTTATGACTTCACAAACAAAGAGCAGTGCCTAGTCACACATCAGTGCTACCCAAGTGAAATAGAAAGTTGGAGAAAAACTTTCAATCCTACAATCCGTGAATGTTGTTACAATGAATGTATAATTCCTTTGTCACTGATATCCCGAATGAACTTGAGGCATGGAACAATCATCCTGTCAACGTTTATTCACTTTCTTGATCTCAGAGTAGATTGGAAGAGATATGTATGACATCAATATCACATAATGATTCACACATGTGTGCACGCCTTTCTCAATCCTACTCATCAAGTGGCCATGGATATCAAACTCCCTCAGGAGGGACAAATCCCATATCTATCACTCACCCCTAAAAATCCCCATGTGTCAAAGCCACCCAATCATCACCTTTATAACAACCCATGTTTTAGGACTGTGTTTGATGATGTCAAAGTGTGCCCAACGACATGTGTTGAGTGTAGTGATTTCAGGTCAAAGAATCACACTCACCACCATCACTGTGAGTACTGACTATGACTACCATGTCATGGTTCCATGTGTCAAACTCACGGTGGGTCTGTCCGGTACACTTGTTCTCTAACAAGTACCTATGTGTTTGGTTTGATATCTCTATACCATGACTAATGAGAATCTATCATCAACCAACACCACAATCTAGTCTTGTGTGTCATTGTTGTCTATCTACCTTCCACAATGACATCCGACTAGGGACATAACAAGAATGTACAAACTCTTAGCATCCGTATGATCTCATCGTTTAGGTCCTGAACCTGAAGGCATATGTCATTGAGTATTGTCACTCTCTAGACATTCAATCTGTTCTATCACTATCTCATATGACTGAAGCAGAAAGAATTGGAAGCTTTCCTTTGATGTTTATCAAATCAATCTTAATGTATCCCACCAATCATCCCATGATTGGATCTCAGGGCATACATACCAACAGACTCCCACTTGCACTGTGAGCCAATCACCCTTGAATCATATTCATAGTGATCTTCAAACATGTCCCACATGTTACTCTGCTCTAGTGCGATCATAGTGAGTAATGGCAACACTTTGCCAAAGTCAGTATAAATTGCATGTCTCTCATCTCTTTGATGTACGTCATACGTATGAGATGGAGTTGCCGTAATATGCGATCTAGTATTCCTTTGCTAACCTTTAGCCACATTGCATGATCAAGGATTCCAAACTTTTCATCAATGAGCGGAATATCTATAAGTTCATCTCATGAACTTCCAGATCCATATAGTATCCACTGCTGTTCTCCAACACATAGATACTCGGCATTTCCTTTTAAATGGTTTTATTGGAACACTTCCAATTATCAACAAACTTTCATTTTTATATATCCTATATATATTTTGCGATTAATTTTCTGTCCTTTTTGGAAGTTTGCATCAATGTAACTCTTTACATTGAACTCTTCCTTATCTCCATAGAACTAGTACTTCACAAGTACTTATCAAGTTCTCATGGTGTTCCAGTAACCCTTACTGGAAATAAATAGACATCCACTCGTCATGTCTCACATACGAGTTATCAGGATGAGCACATCATATTGCCATGTCATACATACAAGATGATGAATGCATTTTGTTCTTACCATGAAAGATAATGGGATGACTAAATACATGATAGATCCAAATCTATTCTTAGTGTTTCCATTCTTCATAAGAATTGGACACTTGGCCTTGGGATACTAACTCCATGTAACTTGGACAAGTTTTCTCCCACTGAATCTATGCATACTAAACCCTTTAGTACAGATTGCCAATGTATGTTTTCTCCTTTCAGGTCAAGAGGTTTTTGAGAACTATCTCTATAGATCTCTATTCCTATCACATAGGAAACATCTCTATCTTCCTTAAAGATAATTTCCACTTTTGGATTTCTATTCTAGAACATTTCCATTTCACATAAACATGTGGAATGTGAATACACTCCCACTAAATCACAGATCCCTCTTTATCTTTGACATATCAGTCAAACCTTTTGACTATATCATCAAAGTAAAGATCCAATTCTGAGTTGCTTGTACTCAATCAATCACATTGATTAGTCCATTGTAACTTATAGACTTCATTTGCATTAGTGGATTCATAAACCTTATAGGTTGTGTCATGTACACATCCTTGTTTTATTCCTCATAGGAATGCGGTTTTAGTATCGATATGCCAAATGTCTTAGTCATTAAGTTGCAATCAACAAGCATCATCCTTCTCAAAAATGTTATCCATGTGTCTTAACACTTAAGACTCATATGAACTTATGGATTTCATCCAATCAGTGCTACCATCAAGGTCATACCTTATGGTTCACATGGATGTCATTTAGGATGAAATGATCATAAACCATAACTCAAAATTCAGTTCCTCATATTCATCTAGATAGTTGACTCATCACATGAACAACTCATCACATAGATAATTGAGGTGTAAGGATATAAGAATTCACAACCCTTGTGATTCTTAATTTCTTTTATTAGTGAGGGGTATTCTTTTATTAAGAAGAATTCAACTATTTTATAATCATTCTCTAACTCCTTAGAGTATGATTCCTTCTTGATTTAGACATCACCATGCTTTAATCATGAGTTCACTATGATACACTATCATAATCACTCATAAGGATCTCAAACATTTGGTCTAAGTATTCTATTCATTGATCTCATCAAGAATTAACACTATACCAAATTTGTACTTCATTTATGATATTCTTGAACACTTCAAGATATTCATATTGGTATTTATCTAAACACCATTTGAAGTATTAGCATTTGTTCCAATAGGTATGTAAATACATCACATGTATCATATCTAATAGGATAATCATTCTCCCACTACCTTTAGTGAAGATTGATTAATCATGTCCAAGATATTGATGTCTCTTACTGGTTCTCTAACCAAAAGAGTCTACATTTATCCATCACATGGAAACTAGAAATGAATTTCTCATGATTGATGCTAATTTGATTGTTTGAGTTATCTATAACTTTTAGGTATCATTTTATCTTATGCATATCAAATACCACAAGATAAACAAGGCATTGCCACAAAGATCATATCTTTAGAAATTGAAACATCTCTTTATTGATTGCCATCATTGTCATACAATATGCAAAACTAAAGTGTTTCTATCTATTGGAAAATATGAAATAGCAGTTCATAACTGTATTACATGCCCTTTTCGGCTAAAAATAAACTAAAGTACTCCTATCGATGGTTGCAACACTTGCCCCATTTATTGAGTGCTTTACATTTTACATCTTGGTATCATATACCTCAAAAGTGTTACAAGTTTACTTTTGATGACACCTTTAAGTAGAGACGTCTGTCGCCTCCTTCTTCTTTTGTACTTCCAGATAGAGAGGACAATTCCTTTTCCAATGTCCTAGCTTTTGACAATGGTGGCAATTGCCTTTCTTGGTCATGCCTCCCTTGGCCTTGAGAGCTGAAGATGACTTGGGCTCCTGGCTAGCATCATAACATTTCTTAAATTTGCCCTTGCCCTTGTGCTTGGACTTGCTTTTCTTTCTCATGATCACCATAACAGACTTAGGCTTGTCCTTCTTCATCTGTGTCTCGGATGTCCTCAACATGCCCAACAACTCTGACAGTGGCCTATCAAAGTTGTTCATGTTGTAGTTCATCACAAACTGACTGTAGGATTCTGGCAACGATTGCAGTATCAGGTCAGTAGCCAACTCTTAGCTCAGTGGAAATCCCAATCTTTGTAGGTTCTCCACATACCCAATCATCTTGAGTGTGTGAGGACTAATTGGATATCCTTCTGTCATGACACACTTGAACAGTGCCCTTGAGACATTATATCTCTCTTGTTGTGTTTGATCTTCATACATGTTCCTGAGATGCTGACTCATCTCAATGACACCCATGTTCTCATGTTTTCTCTGCAACTCGTGGTTCATAGAGCACAACATCAAGCACTTTGCATAAATGGCATCATCAGAATGCTTCTTGTAAGCATCCCTTTCTGTCTTTGGTGCATTAGGAGTAGGTTTCTCTGGAATTGGAGTATCCAGGACATAGAGCTTTCGCTCTTGAGTGAGAACAATTCTCAGTGTCCTATACCAGTCATGGAAGTTTGTCCCATTTAGCATGTCCTTTTCAAGAATCGATCGCAAAGAAAAGTGATTGTTGTTTGTTGCCATTTGTACTACAAAAGGAAATATGCAATTTTAGTCCAAAAACTCATTTTTGGCTTATTTGATGGATTTGAAAAGTTGACGATATAATTAGGCCTTTAATTAATTATCACTCCCACTATTTTAGTTCAAATAGATAGCCCTCACCATCAATTTAGAAGATTGCAGCGTACAACCTTCTAGTGGGCAAGATCCTGAAATCCTCTAAGTCATGGACTAGCTAGGGCTCTCACCCACAACTTAGATCTCTCAGGTAGGCAACTCTTTCCAATTGCATCATATGCAACTCTTGATAAGATGTCATATGAAACTCCTTGCCATGATCATGTCCATGCCTCAAGGTACTAGATACCATCTAGATCACCTTGTTAAGTCCGACCCAAAGCAAACACGATGAATATGCACCCTGCTAGGGCAGACCCACACATTCATCCTTCACGCTTCTACGAGATAGACGGTGCACCACGCTAGGGCGTGCCCACACTTGGTCGATCAAGCTTTTCACATGTGTCACATTTGGAAGGCATCTAAAAGTTAATATTTAATGAGGGATTTGGTTTATATATACATATACATATCCAATCACCACAATACATAGTATGTATCATATACATGCTATATCCCACAGAAAACATGCAAAATGATAAAAGCGATGATTATGGCCATCCTAATGTGATTCCTTGAGCCAAGAGGAATCACGGTCATCAAGGTCTACATCACATGCAACCTATAAAAGATGAACTATGTTCTTTGCCCTTCTGGGTTTAATCAACTCATCACATGACTGATCGGCTCGCCATCAAGCCGGTTGGCTGGGTGCCACCAGCCGATCGGTTGGCTCCTCCAACCGATCGGTTTTCCTGGTCGTCATACATCTCATCATGGCTCCCACCCACTCGTCTCACTCCTCGAACCGATCATCAACCGATCGGCTCACTCCTTGAACCAATCGTCTGGAACGTCAACCGATCGGTTCACACCTTGAACCGATCGTCTCAGTTGTCGTTAGGATGTCTTCCGTTCTTTGACATAACATGAAATAAAATTATATCCTATTTTACATTGTAAAAAGAGAAACCTCGAGTTACATTCGAGGGGAGCGAAGGTAGGAAAGAAATCTTGAATTATTTCGAGTTACATCATGAATAGGAGAAGGAAGATCGGTGCGCAGACCGAGATGTAAGAAACCACATACAACCATACACAGATAGGGTTTATTGGCCATAACCACGCTATACATCCACCACAAAACTCATTTAATGGTGACACGTATCGAGTTCATTAATAATACATATCATATAAGTAAATTGGGATTTGTGGATTTAGGATTGGACATGCATAAAGCCAATTTTATTCGCATCGTATGCAATAAATAAAGGTGACAAACCAAAATCGATCATATCGATAATCCTAAAGTATAGAGTAGTTAACCTGGCTCTGATACCACTGTTGGGTTTTAGGGGAGGCAGAGAAGGCAGCGGAAACAAAAATTTTCTCCTCCCCAAACCCAGAACAAGGAAACATGTCAACATCTATACATTAGGAAAGGATGGTTTCTGGAATCATACCTTGTCCCAAGGCTTGCTCGATGACAATACCTCACGGCTTACGCGGTCTTCACCTCCAGTCTTGGACGGTGTCTGTGCAGCTCCTGGTCGCACCGAGACTGACGACACCTGGTCTCACCGAGACTGTCGGGATTGACAGTTGTCCTCCGAGCGGTAGAAATCTCCCACCTCTGAAGTAGTCCACACGGACCACCTGAAACTCCAATCTCCTTGTCCCACAAGGAATTGGAAGGAGTCACACCCTCCTATCAGCGTACTAGTCACTAACACACTCTCCTGCTACCAGTCGCTTTCTACAGTTGTCCTTCCCTTGTTGTGCCTCCCTTATCGGGTAGCACTTGCTCGGGCTCTCTCGGTTACCAAAACCAGAGAGAACGACAACTTTACAGAGCAACTGGTTGCACTGTGTTGTTGTCTGAGAAGCCCCCAATACCCCGATATATATAGGAGGGTTATGGGACATGGTTCTCCATCCCGGGCAATGCGGGACTAAAGCAGGAGTAGAAGGTTTCGAGATTTTCCACAAAAACAACCAACTGCGTAACCTGAATCGATCGTTTCATTTCTGAAACGGTCGGTTGGGGACTTGAGCCGATCGGTTGACACCTCAACTGATCGGTTGGGACCCATGAAACAGTCAGTTCACTTCTAAACTGGTCAGTTTGTGGTCCTGGTCAGTTCCCGATTGACTTTTATTCTTTTGTTTCTAATTGGTATAAAATACCAATCCTTGTTCCAATCAAATTGGGGAAGTGAAATGAATGAAAATTTCTCATCAATCCTACTTTCCCAACTTGCTCAGTTGTATCAGTTGAACTGATCATTTCAACACTTGAAGAAATCATTTCACCGTGTCCATGAGCCGATCGACTCAACACCTGAGCTGATCAGTTCACCAAGCAGAGCCGATCGGTTCATCACATGAGCTGATCGGTTGGGAGTGCAGGTTGTGTAAAATCAGTCAATTGTAGTTTCAATCAATCTGATACTCCAATAAATGTGTCCAACACCTTGAACATTATGATATTGAGCTATTAATTAATTGAGTGTTTCATTAAATTACTAAACTCCTTTTGTAATCAATCTAAACATTGTTTGTGGACAAAAACTCCTCTTCCAGGTTAAATCCTATGTGTGTGACCCTGTAGGTCCATTTCACATTGGCAGTGAAAGTCCATAACACTTATGACTTCACAAGCAAAGAGCGGTGCCTAGTCACACATCAGTGCTACCCAAGTGAAATAGAACGTTGGAGAACAACTTTCAATCCTACAATCCGTGAATGATGTTACAGTGAATGTATAATTCCTTTTTCACTGATATCCCGAATGAACTCGAGGCATGGAATAGTCATCCTGTCAACGTTCATTCACTTTCTTGATCTCAGAGTAGATTGGAAGAGATATGTATGACATCAATATCACATACTGATTCACACATGCGTGCACACCTTTCTCAATCCTACTCATCAAGTGGCCATGGATATCAAACTCCCTCAGGAGGGACAAATCCCATATCTATCACTCACCCCTTAAAATCCCCATGTGTCAAAGCCACCCAATCATCACCTTTATAACAACCCATGTTTCAGGACTGCATTTGATGATGTCAAAGTGTGCCCAATGACATGTGTTGAGTGTAGTGATTTCAGGTCAAAGAATCACACTCACCACCATCATTGTGAGTACTCACTGTGACTACCATGTCATGGTTCCATGTGTCAAACTCACAGTGGGTCTGTCTGGGACACTTGTTCTCTAACAAGTACCAATGTGTTTGGTTTGATATCTCTATATCATGACTAATGAGAATCTGTCATCAACCAACACCACAATCTAGTCTTGTGTGTCATTGTTGTCTATCTACCTTCCACAATGACATCCGACTAGGGACATAACAAGAGAGCACAAACTCTTAGCATCTGTATGATCTCATCGTTCAGGTCCTGAACCTGAAGGCATACGTCATTGAGTATTGTCATTCTCTAGACATTCAATCTATTCTATCACTATCTCATATGACTGAACCAGAAATAATTGGAAGCTTGCTTTTGATGTTTATCAAATCAATCTTAATGTATCCCACCAATCATCCCATGATTGTCTCTCAGGGCATACATACCAACAATATATTCTAGTGTTTGAGTGATTTATTGTAACTTTGGGGGGGAGGAGCAGAAATTTTTCTTGTATGGGATTGATCTATCTTTTATTATTTTGTTTTAGTCTATTTGTGTGTTTGTAAGATGACGTGGGATTCTCCCAATCTCCAGTTTGAGGGGGAGATTGGAGAGTTTATTTAATTATTTAATTAAGTTGTTGGGTATATTTGTAATATGGGCCCAATTGTGTCTTGGCCCATTAGGATTTATCTTGAGTCTATACGCTTCCCCATTTTCCTATACATAGGAGGGGGTTGTCCTTCCATAAATAAGGAAAAACATACGCAAGGGGACTTCTCCATCATATCATCCTTTACACAATGGTTAGTGGACATGTGGTTATATCCTTATCCATTTATAGTCCTAAAAAGATCGTTCTATGATGCAAATGTGGTTAACTATTGAAATATTGTTTCATTTTGCAAAGGACTATTAATCTCTAAAATAATCTTAAATTGTTGGCTTTTGAAATATATTGTCAATTTGATCTGTTAAAGATTTTAAAATAGAGAAAGATTTTTCACATTTTAAATATTATTGATTATTTGAAAAGATTATTGACATTAAAAGATTGTCAATTTGAAAAAGATCATTGAGAAAATATTATTGATTGATGATTATTTATTGGAGATTGTCATTCGAAGATGGTTGATGGAAGATAGTTTGTTTGATATTGTTGGCCTACTGATGAAGAAGTTAGTCAACCATTCAAAACCAATACAAGAGGAATAAAATCTTAACACTGTTACAATACATAAACAAATTGTCAAACACTTAGATGTCATCTTAGAGTATGTACACATATCTTAGTGGCATACTTTAGAAAAATACACACACATACTCCTAAAACTAAAGTAACAGACAGACTATTGAAATACATAAACAAATTATCAAACACATAGACATCTTGCTAGAATATGTAGGCATATCTCACTGGTATACTATAGACAAATACAAACACATACTCATTAAACTAAAGAAAATAATCATATGTATATGTGGCAGTAAATATATGTGAGAAATTAAGAAGATAAATGAATTTTTGTGTGGGTCTAGAAAAAAATAAAATCTTATTTTTTGAATCCATAGAACATAAAAGATGGTTAGGTTGCCTCCCAACAAGTTCCCTTGTTTTACATCATAGGCTTGATGATCATAAACTCAACGGATTAGTGAAGCTCAATGAACTTCAACTCATCCTCTTTCCTCATCACTTCTCCCCAAAGTAATGCTTGAGACCTGGCCATTAACAAGGAATGGCTCAACCCCATTGCTAATCTCCACAGCCCCATGGGGAAATGCCTTAATCACCTCAAAGGGTCCACTCCATCTAGACCTCAACTTACTAGGATGTAGCTTCAAACTAGAATTAAACAAAAGGACCTTCTATCATGGAGTGAACGTTCTATGAAAAATATGGCGATCATGAAATTTCTTAGTCTTCTCCTTATAAATTCTTGATCTCTCATAAGCATCAAACCTAAGCTCATCCAATTAATTTAATTCCAACAATTGCTTTTTCCCTACACTGTTCAAATTGTAATTCAGTTTCCTCAAGGCCTACTTAGTCTTGTGCTATAACTCCACTAGTGGATGACAAGCCCTCCTATAAACCAACCTAAAAGGAGTAGAACCTATAGATGTTTTATAGGCGGTCCTATATGCCCATAGATCATCATTGAGCAACATGCTCCAGTTGGTCTTGTTGGTTGAAACTGCCTTTTCTGAAATCTTCTTGATCTCCCTATTGGACACTTCAACTCGGCCTTGAGTGTGGGGATGATATGGGGTACCTACTCTATGTTTCACCCAATAATAACTCAAAAATGCCCCAAAATTCCTATAAGTGAAATGAGAACCACCATCACTAATCATCACCCTGGGTACTCCAAACTTGTAGAAAATGTTTTCCTTCACAAATCTGCATACTACCTATGTGTCATTGGTGCGGGCTGAAATTGCTTCCACCCACTTAGATACATAATCTATATCTAATAATATATAGAGATTTGAATTTGAAGACATGAAAGGGAACAAGAATTCTAAGCCCCATAAGTCAAACACCTCTATTTCTTGAAAAACATTTAGAGGCATTTCATGTCTTTTTAAGATATTACCTACACGTTGACATGCATCACAGTGACAAATAAAATTGTATGCATCTTTAAAAATTGTCGGCCAAGAAAAACGACATTCTAGGACTTTAGCATGATGACCCCCTGTAGGTGAAGAATGACATTATGCCAAAATACACTAAAATTCACAATATGAGACACACTTCCTTAGAATACCATCCCTACATTACATAATCAGAATGGGGTCATCCCATATATAGTACCTTAAGGTGTGGAAGAATATTTTCTTCTCATGGTAACCCCAATCACCTGGAAACTCTCCACATGCCATGTAGTTCACTATGTTTGTGAACCATGATTCTTTGCTTTTCATAGCAAAGAGATGCTCATCACGGATCTCTTCCATAATGGGTATTCTAATATCCTTTTCATGCACCCTTTCAAGCCTAGAGAGATGATCCACCACCACATTCTTGGAGTCAGCTTTATCCTTAATCTTTTTATCAAATTGTTCTAATAACAAGAACCACCTGATCAACCTAGGCTTGGCATCAATTTTCTGCAACAACTATTTGATAGTTGCATGATCCGTCTGCACCACAACCTCAGCCCCAATCAAATATTGAAGCAATTTTTCAAAAGAAAAAACAACCGCCAACAATTCCTTTTTAGTCGTTTTATTATTTAATTGGGCATCATTTATGGTTTTAGACACATAATAGATGACAACAAGGACTTTATCTTAGCGTTTTCCTAGACCAACCCCTTACTGTGTAAACTGATGCATTACACATCAACTCAAAAGGTTGGCTCCAATCTGGAGCCTGGAGAATGGGTGCGGAGACCAACTTCTCCTTCAACACCTCAAAATATTTCAAACATTTCTCATAAAATTTAAAGTCAACATCCTTTTCTAAAAATTTAGAGAGTGGTTTAGCAATCTTTAAATAATCCTTTATAAAGAGGCGATAAAATCTGATGTGTCCAAGAAAACTCCTTACTCCCTTCACCAATGACGGTGGAGGTAGTTTGGAGATCACCACTATTTTGACCGGGTCTACCTCCATGCCTCTTGGACACCTTGTGTCCTAGGACAATTCCTTCACTCACCATCATGTAACACTTCTCCCAATTCAACACAAGGTGAGTGTCCTCGCATCTTTGCAAAATTTATGTAGATTGTCAAGGCAATCATCAAAGGACTCCCCATACAACAAAAAATCATCCATAAATACTTTCAGACATTGCTCTACCATATCAAAGAAAGTGGCAAGTATGCATAACTAGAAAGTGATCGGTGCATTGCAAAGACCGAACGACATATGACGTATGGAAATGTGCCATAGGGACAAGTCAAGGTCGACTTATCTTGGTGTTGTGGCTCAATGGAGATCTGATTTTATCCCAAATAAACGCCAAGGAAATGAAAATGAGAGCGGCCTGCGAGCAGCTCTAAAATCTGGTCGATTAATGGGAGCAGAAAATGGTCTTTGAGTGTTGCGGCATTTAAATGTCTGTAGTCAATGCAAACACGCCACCCAGTCACTAGTCTAGTAGAGATTAGTTCATCATTAGAAATAGTGTTGACCATTATTCCTTCCTTTTTAGGAACCACCTGGGTTGGAATTACCCAATTTGAATCAGAGATGGCATATAAAATACCTACATATAAGAGTTTTACTACCTCTTTTTTCACTATGTCAGTCATGATGTGATTGAGTCTCCGTTGAGGTTGTAGTACAACTTTTTACCCTTACTCTAATTTGATCTTGTATTGACAGAAACTAGGGGAGATCTCCTTTATATCTACTACTGACCAGCCAAATGCAGCATGATGGTTCTTTAAAACTCCAAGAAGTTGCTCCTCTTCTCACCCACTTAGTGAAGTTGATATTATGAATAGAAGTTTCTCCTCTTCCACCAAGAAAATATATTTCAGATGAGGTGGAAATGGCTTCAATTCCAACTTTGGGGGACTTAACAAAGAAGGAACCAATGGTAGTGGGGGTGGCTCCAAATTCTCAAAGTGTCCTGTATAGTAGCATGGCAAGATCTTGAGAAGTAAGAAACACTCCTCCAAAGAATAATGTTTGGTATAATCGTCTACCAGATTCATGATACATGACTCTAAAGGTAGTTGTAGGTATGCCTGAACCAATGTGGTAGAGGCTACCTCCTCCATTGTTGCTGGGCAAAAATCCTCTGCTTGGTCATCAAGATGTTGAACCACCTTTATTAAAGATATCTCCTTCGCGTTGTCTGAGATGTACACTACCAATATTCCTTTGTGTACATGTTTCATCACATGATCCATCTCAAGAAATAGCTTTCCCAAAAATAATGACATTTTCTTGGACCTGCTACAACATATGACACTGGTTTTAGCTTTTATAGTATGTGTAGGCTCAGGTATTAAGATTTTGAATCGCTCCTCCCTATTACCAAAATTCAGTCTTCCTCTACCCATTTCTAGAATCATACCAGCTATGGCTTGGAATTGTCTCCCTAGTAATAACTCATTTCCTTGCCCATCATACATCTCCATGACCACAAAGTTCGTTGGAAACACAAAATTATCCACCTTAACAAGAACATCCTTGCAAATACCATGTAGGCCTTACTGTAGAGTTGTCCGCCAACTGAATAGTCATATTTCTCTTTCCGGACTCCTATAGACCTAGCTTCCTGAAAGTGGTCAAGGGAATAAGGTTGATGCCAGCCCCTAAATCACATAAGGCCTCTCCAAACTTTGCCCTTCCAATAAAATAAGATATATTGAAATAGCCTGAATCCTCTCTTTTCGGTGGCAATGTACCCAGAATGAATGCACTGACTTGCTCTTTTAGAACTACCACCTCAGAATCATCTATTCTCCTCTTTTTGTTGATCAGATCCTTAAGAAATTTGCCATATGAAGGGGTAAGGTCAATTGCATCAATCAATGGGATATTGACATGCAATTTCCTGAAGCTGTCTAGAAATTTTTGAAATTGTATATCTGCCTTGTTGCTTTCAGACTATTTAGAAAGGGTACTAACTTTACCAATTTCCATTGATGAGGTGGGACATATGTCCTCTTTCTTGCATCTTCTGGCTCATCAACATCTTCCTCAGTTATCTTTTCATCTATTATAGTATATGGTTTCACTATATCAATTGTCATTGCCTTGCCTTTTTTACCTGTGGCTTCTCCTACATCTGAACTAGATGGTGTATCATTTAGCAATTTTTTACCACTTCAAAGTAAAACTTCCTTGACTTTTTGATTTCCAGAAGATATATTGGTATTAGCTGGGAATCCTTACTGTCCTTGCTTCTTTAAGGAAGCCACCTCCACTGCTACCTAAGTAATCTGTGTTTCCATACTGCAGATCTACACTCCCTGGTTTTAAAGTTCTCTTTGAGTCTAGCCAATAAGCACTTCATTTTGTCTTACTAGCTTCTCGAGCATCTCCTCAATGCAACCAGTTTTACTAGAATCCCTGTCCTAGTTGATATTGTGAATGGCTACCAACCTATTGTGGCTTAGAATGTTGTGCTTGGGACATGCCTTGTTGAAAATTGTTGGGATCTTTCCATGAGAACTTAGAATCCTTCCTCCAAGAATAGTCATTGTTTCTGTACTATTGTTGTTGTCGTGCAAATTTGCACTCCTCACCCCCCCCTTCTGAATAATGTCCATCATTAGCACACAACTTGTAACATACCAAATTTTGGAATTTTGTCTTTTGACCCTATTTCCCATCTTTTCCTTTCATTTCTATCCTTATTGGCCTTTCTATTTAATTAGTGGAATTTATAGTCGTTTAGTGAACAATTATTCACTAATTGTACCAATATAAGGGTTTATGCATAAATACCTCAGTGAAAAATTAATTACCATAACTAAGTGCTCTAAACCTTAATCCAACTTTTTGATATGATTTGAAAACATAAAATGATCCTAAGTTTCAAATTTGGTTCGATTTGGATGTTGTTTGTGCAAGTTATGCAATTTTAGTTACATTCTGGACTTTTATGCAATTTACCCAATTGGGAGGTTTTCTTTGCAAATTAGTAACTTAATTTTAATCCTTAAATATTCCCTTACCAGTAATGATAATTTAAACCATTGGAGGACCTAATTTCACCTTGGTTGGATGGTATTTCTTTCCAAGGGCATTATAGGGATTACTCTCTTTCTAAAGATGGTTATCCTTAAAAGCTATCAACCAATGAGGTTATATCTTTCTTGAAAAATAATGAGCATGGACTAGAAGGATCTATGGACTCTTAGGACCGACTTTTGATATGCATGAAGCCTATATGAGCTGTCCTCTTGCATGGCCATCAATCCCTAGGCTAAAGACACATGGAAAGTCCCTTAAGACACCTCATGCTTCACCTCCTTCTATATATAGCCATGTATACCCATTCCCAACTCACAATTCGAAAACTCTTGCTCTCCTTTTCTTTCCTCTAGCTTAGATAATACTTCCTTCTGTATTTTGCCATGAAGATGCTGTCCCAAGATAATAGAGGGAGCCTAGCTTGGTGAAGAAGGCTCCTAGGGTTTCCAAATTGCTCTATTAGGGTTTCTAAAGCTCCTCCTTGGTAATTTCGACCAAAACTAGTAATTTTCTTCCCTTCCTTCCCTATTTTCATACTGTTAGTCTTCCTTACACCTTATTCTAGGTTGTAACCATGACCATACATGGTAAAACTCTACCTAAAACCCTAAAACACATCATCTCTATGCTCTTTTGCTAGGGTTTATCACCTCTAAAGTTGAGAAGGTGATCTTTGTCCAAGAAAGGAGCTAGGCTTGGAGCAACCAGACCTTCTAAGCTCAGATCCTTGCTGTTTGGACCTTCTTATATTCCCTAGATTCAAGTTTTATTAACCCCCTTCTCATATATTGCTTAGTACATACTTAAAACCCATTCTTTTATGTTGATAATCGATGATTTCCATCTCTTTTTACCATGTTCTTCTAAGGTTTTGATTTCTTGCTATTTTATCTTCTCTAGAATCTCTAGTTTGTTTATCTAAGAAACTTCAAACCTGATCTTAGGTCAAATTTTGTTTTCTCCCTCTCCCTCTCTCTTTAATTATCTCAATCGATTTCATGATGTGGTAATTTCATATTGGTCAGTTTTGCAAAATTCATATCTTCTAAACCGTTTATCCAAATTTGACAAATAAATATGTTTTGGAATTGGAAAATTAATATATATCTAATAAAAGTATTTTCAAGGAATGATTTCATGGTTTGACGAAGGGTGATTTTTGTAAAACGAATTTAATGCATAAAATCCATAAAAAATTACATCTTAATCATCATTACTCTAAAATTAACATAAAAATATGTTTTCTTGATCACAAAAACTTAATAAGTTCATTGGTAAAATTTTCAAAAGCTAAATCCAAATTTTTTGAAAACGTTATGAAATTAGGGTTTCTATATATTAATGTGCACTATGTACTCTAATACATGTTAATACATTGAAAATAGGCAAAGTGGAACTTGGACTCAATTAAAGTGGTGAAACTTAGTAATTGATATCTATAAGAGAGGTATGTGCTATGTATGTGTTATGTATGTGCAATCCCTATTTATGTATGTTCAATCTCTATTTATGTATGTGCTATGTATGTGCAATCCCTATTTATGTATGTGAATTTACACCTTAAGTTGGGAATAATTGTGCCTTAACCTATTTTTCTATAATGAGGCTTTATTAAAGCCTATTTCATATACTCTTGAATATTTTGCTATACTTGCCTCATAAATCAATTTCAGAACATTATTCTTGGGTCTTGGAACCCCACCACCAAGTTGTAATTATATGATGATTTATCTTGCCACTTTACTATTTATTGAGCATGATGGTTTATTTGTCTATTTAACTATAGTAGTGGTACTTATGTACAACCACCCACAGAGGGCATGTAAATAATCGCCTTGGGGAACGTCTTATTCTCCCCTTGGGGAATGTGTTATTCCTCCCCTATAAAATTTTATAGGTGATTGGTAATGTATGAATTCTTCCCTCACCTATAGGTTGAGGTCCGGTAGGTGCCTCAACCCTACTTAGTTATTGTAGTCCAATTAATATCATGCATGCTACTTCTTATATGTTTTGTAATGGTAAGAATCTATTTTGTTATGTGCCTCATTCTCTTGGCCCTCTCATCTTATCATGATTCAATATATTTATGTTTCATATGATTTCCTTTTCTCTTGTACTTATTCATTATTTGACACATACCTTGTTTTTCTCTCCCTTTTGCTGGGTGCTTTCCCAACCACCCAGGTGATGAGCAAGGTGATGAACAAGACAAGGAGTATATAGCTTTTGGCTTGGACTCAGTTGATGGAGATGTTTCTTGGAGACAACATTGTAGTAGTCTAGACTTCCCTCTATCTAGATCCTGATTGTGTGTCTTGATGTAAACCCTAATCGGAGAATTTGATGTATTTTGTAAACCTTTTATGAAATTGAATATAGTCAGTTATTTTTTTATTCCGCTGCTTTCTAATGGTCTTTTGTGTACCAATGTTTAATAAATTTGGAAAATTTATGCCCATTCCATCATACCTCTGAATGTGTTTGGAATGGATGTCAATTCTTCAAATTTTTAGTAAAGGGGTGATTTCACTCTCCTTACAACATGGTATCAGAGCCCATGGTAGTCGGAATCTGGCTATTTTAGTTTTGTCTCCCTAATTAGCATCCTTGCCTTACATAGTTCCTTTTAGTGACATGGTTTCCCTAGAATTGATCTATAAATGATGAAAGGTTGATTTAGGACCCTATAGTTCCTCATTAGTATCATGATGAATAAAACCCTAAAATACTCATAAATAAAATATGCATAACTTAATGTTGTTTAGGTTTGCCTTTAGGCAACTATTAGGGCATGAAGTTGAAGCAAAGCTGTCTAGAAAGGATCAGGTTTTGGGGGATGGCAATATTTTCCTCTGCACCACTTGTTTGGTTTACGAGGACTCCCAGATCCATATGATACCATCCTGGCCTAAGCTAAAATGGATTGTCTGAAATAGTTTGCTTTTAGGCAATAGTAGCCTTATACATCTATATGATTTACCTTTAGGGACCCTAATATATTTATGTAGTCTACTAGGGGTAATGACTTGTTGAGGATGGATACCCAATATAGTTCCCTTATGACCCATTGAACCACATGTTTAGATAGTTATCCCTAGAACATGGACTTTGAAGTTTGGTGTTTAGTAGTAAGCAATCAGAGTGCATAGTGAAGCGTGATGGAACTTGTATATGGTTTAGTTAGACTCACCCTTTTACCTCTAGATTAGTTTTCCTTGGTAGGTCAAACCTTTTAAGGGGTGGAGAATAGTTGATTTGATGATGTTTGAGCAGTTAGATTTTGAGGATGAAATCCTTTCCAAGGAGATGGAGTCAAGTAACATACTAAAATCTATCTACACTATCTTTAGAAAACCTAACCCCATACTTAGGAGGTTGTTGTGCTTGAAACCTTAGTGGGGTCCAAACAAGTTATAGTTATAGCCTAACATGTTTGTTTATATATTAATGAACATATAATGATCATCTGAGGAGTAATTTATATGTTCAAACCCTAATGATTACCTAGTGCACATAATATGAGTAACTCACATATTAATCCTAATGGATATGCATGGTGTTGCCCATGTCATAAACCAATAAACTCTAATGAAATGATTGTAACCTAATCTTGGACTTAATGAAAAACCACTAGAGGGGGGGTGAATAGGGTTTTATGGATATTTTAAAATAATTTAACTCAAACAACCACAATTGAGATAATAAGAAGGAGACAAGGTGTTTAGAGTGGTTCCAACCTTAGCAAATACTAAGGTAGTCACCCAACCGAGATTTTGAAAGTATTAAATTTTATTACGTCTCAATGATTTTACGTAAACTATACTTTCTACACCCTTTGGACAACCTTCACCTTGAAGTAGTTGCACCAACCTTGAAGCAGCCTTCTTGAAGTAACGTCAAGCTCCCCCTTGAACTTGACTTCCTCTTGAAGTAGCATCCCATTGGAACAACCTTCTAGAAGTAGTCCAAAGATCTCCTTCTTCACCAAGAAGATCAAACCCTCTCCAATCCGCAGCCTCCAACCCTAGGAGTAGCAAGGAGAGTACAAAGAATAAGATAGAACAAGAAAGGAAATGGAAATTACAATTACCACTTTGAAGCACAAGGCTTGATTTGCCTATATCAAGCGTATCAATATCCTAACCAATGAGTATTGAAATGTAGGTGTTATAACCCCAAATTTTGGGTTCAATTGGTGAGAAATGTAATTTCTCATATTAAAGATATTTGAACAAATAAAGATATGATTTCATTTACAATAGCCTTGATGATTGTGTTGTGGGATTTATTGTCTTTTGGGCCCAATAATATGAAAATGAAGAAAGGAAAATTCAATTAATAAAATAGTAACTGAAAATTGAATATTTGAAGAATAGAAAGAGGTAGAAACCTCTAGAAGGCAAAGAGATGTAATCCAAGGATGGATTTCGTGCCTTTTGGGTTCCTTGGGTTCCAAGGAGTCCAAAGTTGCAAAAAGAAGGCAATAAGAAAAGAAAAGTTTAATTAAGTATTTCTTTAATAAGAAAGAGATTGAAAATAATGTTAAAATGTTGGAAATAAGTGGGAAAAGGTGTAGTTAGGAGATCCTTTGTGGAATTTCGTGTTCCAAGGATTCCTAATGATAAAAGGAATACCAATGAGGAAAATAAAATAGAAATAAAGAGAAATCCTCAAAAAAACTTATTAAATGAGAAATAAACAAGATAATGTGAAATAATGCATAATGATGCATCTAGAAGGATAATAAGTATCCAATAAAGAGAATTTCGAAATAATGGAGTTCATTGGGATCCAAGGAGTCTCAATGAAAAGGAAAGAAAGAGAAAATACTAAAAAGGTAAATAAGAGGATAATGTGTTGCATTATTAATGTATTATGTGCTATTGTTTAAAAGGATGATATTTTCTATAAAGGAAAATAGGATTTCATGATCAATGGATTAAAAAGAAAACATAAAGTGAATAAGAGAAGAGGAATTTCAAATTCCTAAATATTCATGAAACAAGGAATAACAAGGAAATAAAAGTTAATTAAGAAAGAGAGAGATGGTTGCTTCACAACCAAGGAAAGTGTATTTTCTTTCAAGAATGGGACTTGAGTCCTCAAGGAGGCATGCCTTAGGGCTTTGTACTCTCCCCTACATAAGGGGCAGAGCCTTTTGACTAAGTTTAAGACAATTCCAAAGCACCTTTCTCTCCCCTTCTTCTTGTTTTCATCCATGAACCCTAGCTATGGGAGTGGGTCAATTCCTAAGGCCCCGAGGAGCTGCGATGGGTTTTGATGAAGGTACTAAACTCCTTCGACCACCCTGGGTAGAATCAATCATCTTTCACAGAGCTTCGTCATCCCGCAACTCCCGTCGGAGGTCTGCATGTAGGCAGCAGGTTGCGGATTTAGCACGCCTAGGGATGGCCGTCCCAGCTGTGACCTGAAGACTTCCCGCGTGCGCAGGGGTCCGTTGGAGCAAGGCCAATGAGTTCCGGCCAGTTGCGTGCCTTGGAGTGATGAAGATCGACTCCACGATCCCTGCTGCATGACAGAGAAGTGCAGGTCTTGGCGTGTTGGGAAGTGGTTGCCTCGGCTGCCAAGAGGAGGTGCCCTAGGTATGGGAGAAGGGGGCGAAGGCAAGGAGGCCATTACCGGCCACCTACGGGCCCTGGAGTAGAGGGGATAAACCCCCGCAATCGTTCTGGTCGACGGCAGCGAAGGGCTGCAGAGGATGAAGAAGAACCCAGGGTGTTGGACGGTTCTGCCCCCAGGGGTGTGAAGGAGTGGTCCATGGCCCAGGGGTATAAAGGAGTTTTCGTTATAACTTAAATCTAAGGTATGTGCGTGGAGTAAGTTGCCTACGTGGCACTTCGCTATTGGTCCTTATGTGTTTATTTTGCAAAAATCATATCTAGCAAACTGTAACTCGGATAGACATAAATAATATATGAATTTTGATCAAGAGAACAAGAGGAATCCAATAAAAATAGTTTTATAGCCTGAATCTGATCATAGTTCGAAAAGTAGAGTAAATCATCATCTTTAATGAATTAAAGATTAAGAAACCCAATGTTGATATGATTAATGAGTTTAATAGGGTTTAATGGATCATTAGAGTTGATGTTAACCTGTTAAATGTAAAAAGGTACATTATGTTAAAAAAGGAAGAACTTTGCACATGATTTGTCTAATTTATAGTTTATATTCTTGAAATTGGAAAAGTACATAAAGTTATCATCTTTAATGATTTAATTAAGGGAAAACCCTTAGATTTGATGGTAAATGGTCTTAATGACATAATTCAAGTTGATATTAACATGTTGTTAATAAAAGTGAAAATAGGATCTAAAAGATGATCCTTTTATATAATTGGTTTAATTTAAGGTTTTGTGCATGATTATGCACTAATGAGCCTGAAAACCCTAATTTAGATGAATATGTCTTTTAATTGTTTTAATGGTTCAAATCCATGGATAAATAGGGATGTGATGATCCTAAGTCAATTTGGGTATAAAAGACTATTAAAATGAATGGTTGAGCAATTAAGGTTCATAAAAATGAAAAGGATATTTTAGGGTTTGTTAACTTAAAAAGGATAAAGTTTGAGAAATTGATCTAAGAAACCCTAATGAATAGTAATGAAACCTTAATGCGGATTAGAAACCATAGAAAGTGAATCCAAGTTAATAAAGTAGATTCTTGATAAAGCATGTAATAAATAGAATACATATTCTTTTCAGGAATTATGTGATTGTTGAATTACTTGGATTGCATGCTTGGTTGGATTTCTTAATGCTTCTGAAATCATCAAATCAGGTATTTGGTTACGATTATGAATGATCGCTTTAGTTTCCCGATGGATTCGCGAATGTTTAATCGCATTGAATGCAACTAAACTGTTGGATGTTTATTTATTTCATGCAACTATAAAGTGACTATGATTATCACTATAAATGTGCATATATAACTGGCTAGATCCGAGTCCACCTCTGTTACTTTGAAAGGGATAAAAAGGGGTAATCCTAGAGCAAGGTCTAGGTTACCGTGAGTTAGAAACTGGGCTACCTACGTGTAGTGCCATGAGACTCTTTAGCATATCCCGAGTTAAGGAGTGGTCTACTTACGAGTAGTGCCATGTGACACAACCCTAGAAACTGGTTCACTTATAGGTGGATCATGAGGGGTTTAAAGGGGACAACATAGAGGATAGGGTACTCTTGGATCGTGGAGTTATATCTAAAACATAATCTTGATTGTTAAATAAGTAATTGAATGATTACATTGTTATCATAGTTGCATGTTTATTGTTTCCCCCACATACCAGCTTCGGCTGACCGATGTTTTGTTTGTCGGTGTTTTAGGTACAATGAAAAGAACAAACTGTAAAGTGGCACATGTGGTACTAAACGATAATTAAAGTGCAAAGGAGGATTAGATAGATTAGTATTGGTGTGGATAAAAGTTTAGAGATCCATGTTTTCAAAAAGGTATGCAAAAATTTTATTACCATTTTCAGTATAGTCTGTTAGAATTTAATAATTGTTTATGGTTATATATCGAACCTTTGATCCGGAATTTATGGGTGTGGCTTCAACCTCTTGGTCTCCCTTAATTGGGGGTTACTAAAAGATGAGGTCGTAACATTTGGTATCAGAGTGTAGGTTCCTCATTTAACCATTAATACTTATTAAATTTTACAAACTCCATAGAACCCAAGGGAGTTATTAGAGGATTATCCGAAAGATAGAGGTGTCTAGAAAAGGATCACGACCGAGGCCTGGCAATATTTTCCTCCGCACCGCTAGTCAGAATACGAAGACTCGCGGATCTGTGTGACTGCCTGGCCAAAGTCTTAGGGTATGAATCGAAATAAGATACCTTTAGGACTTCTCATCTTATTCATCCCTTCTCATCACACAATTCTGATAAGGACATAAAGGATTAGGGTTTTCTTTCTTCTCCTCACCCTCTAAGGTATGGGTAAGGTTAATAAGGTATAAGGAACCCTCCATCAAATTAATGAAAAGCATGTAAATAAGATGTCATGGACATAAGCTTAATAGATTAAGTGCAAACTAAAGAATAGATACATGCTTAGGTCATATGACATAAGTTGACATGTCCTCAGGAGACACCTGAGGCTAGACCTTCTTGTCAGGAGGATAAGTTAGTTTTGGAGATAGAGATCTCCATTGCAAGTAGAGACATGGCACATCCTCTGAGAATGATGCTAACCCTAACCCTAAGTGAAGGTTAGAGAAAGATGAGTTAGACCAGGTGTTTAAAAGGACATGCATCTGGGATCCATGGGTGACCTAGCACCTTTGGAAACCCAACCCTGGGAAGGGTCGTGCATGCTAGGGTAAAGGATAGCTCCTTAGATGATGATGATAGTGAAGGACCATAGAAACCCTATGGGATTGTGCAAGTAGGGCATAGCTGGCACCTAAGGCACGTCATGGGGATGACAGTAGGATGAAACCCTGGATAAGGAATCATGAGGGAGCACAAAGGGTTATGGATGATCTTGAACAAACATAAGTTCGAACCTAAGCTTCACCCATGTAGAGGATGCTTTTGAGGTTGATCCTTCATGAAGAGATGACCTCTAATGGTGAGGTTGGAAGTAGGGTTAGCCCTAGAAAGAGAGGGAAACCCAACAAGATGGTTAGAAGCCTAAAACCCTGAGTAATGGATGATAGTGGTTGCCTCATGATCAATCCCTAGAAGTTGATGATATCTTGGTTGCCTTTAGTGGGACTAAACCCTAGAAAGAGAAGATGAAGCTTCGGGTACCCATGTGCCTACGGTATAGGTTTTTACCTTTTGAAGTGGGAAGGAGAGTTCCTTAGACTTAGAAGAGTTTAGTGAACAGGCTCTGAGGCCTTGTACCTTGTTGGTTGTCCTTAAGGAGGACCCAACTCTAAGTGTTGCTCAAGTTGAAGGATGACAAGGAGTGCATGTCATGCCTTTTGCAAGCTTGATTAATGGTTAAAAGATAGAGCATGCAGCTGGACATCAAGAACATGAACCTAGGGTTCCTAGGCCTAAGAGGGGAAGTGGTGTACCTAATGTTCATGACGAGAATTAAGTTTCTATAGTTTCGAGCATGGTACTCCTCATGTATAGAGGAAAAGGGAAGCCCCTTAAGTTTAACGTATGGTTGATGAACCCCTCACAACTAGGTTGATGATAAAGGAAAGTATGATCTTGATCCAGCATCGAGGAAAGAGGACAAGTATGACCTAGCATGGTTTAGTACGTGATCTACTTGTGCCTTAATAGCTTTCTAGGGTTAAGTAGTCTCGTGTGGATGTAAACCCTAGACCTAAGAGCTTTTGTGATCTTAGAGATAGTTTTCCTCCCATCCTGGGAGAGGGACCCCCTTTGGAAGGGTGTATATCAGTTTTGTTGGTTTATGTAACCTAAAGACGTCTCATAGGATCTTGGGAAGCTAAGTGAAACGTACATGGTATGAGAATGAATCTACAGACCCATATATATCCATCTCTTTTGCATGTGAATGTGTTACCATGGAGGTAACTAGTATGGGGCTAACCAAGGTAGGAAGGTTGCCATGATGCCTATGAAAGGATGAGAGCCAACCCATACATGCAGAAAGAGAGATGATGAAGACTTGGGTAAGGTTCTAAGTAAACATGTACTGTAATGGAGAATCCTAAGTCTATCCTAGGGTCAGGTAGGGATAAGACTAATGAAATTAGGAGTTGCCTAATTCCCTAGTTGCACATGACCATAGGGTCGGGAGGAAACAACTATCATTGTGTGAGGGTCATGGGTTAGGAGATTGATCACCTTCATGAACTCATGGGACCCAAAGGGCAGATGAGTAGGGCACTCTCTTGATGCATGAGGGAAGAGAGATGACCCCAAAAGAGTCGGTACCCTATAGACCTAGAGGAGATGACCAAGGATATAAACCTCAGTAGGTTCAAGACTAGTTTGATATCATGATGTTTGTGATGAAGAGACATATGTGGCACGTTGCAACTTAGATTTAAAGGTGTACTGGCAAGGTGGGATGCACCATCTCTACTCTTGGAACAGGAAGAACTCTGTATTGGGACTGCAGCCAAATGCTTATTTCCTCTTATTATGGGGGTAAGAGATAGTACATTATGCATGTCATACACCAAGGATAAGAGATGATGTAGATTGGAATGTTGCCACGAGAAATGGGGATAGAGAAGATATCTACCCCGGTAAAGTGAATGATACATGGATGGTTTGTAAACGCTAAGAGGAATGAGGTAGTCCCCTTATGAGGATGTTTTTATCATGAGCTATGTGGAACTTACAAGTTATACCAGGTTGAGTTTGATCACCATGATGATGAAATCAGAGAGTGTTCTTATGAAGATAAACATATAGTTTGAGGTGACATGATAAGTGAAATACATGGAAGTGTAATGTTACCTAATACCTAAGGATGTGAAGTGGTAATGGATGCTCTGGTTGAGATACATCTAACTTGTTTGACTAGAAGCTAGAAAGGGTTGTTTGGCTAACCTTAAGTTCGAAAAGGAGAGGTGTTTGGATAACACTCAGATGTAACAAGATACATTGAAAAGTTATGGTTGTTTGGTTAGCCAGTCTAGTCCTAGATGCAATGAAAGGATGGTGGTAAAACCTCAGATGTACTTCTTTGGAAGAGAAGGTGATGAAACCCCGACTAGAGTGGTTTAGGGTTTCATAGGAATCGATCTTGAGGAATCATGACATACAGGAAATCATGATTGAAGATCACCATACACCGTGGAAAATGGAAATAGCACTTTAGATGCTTAAGATGAAGTTGCATGTGGTTTATGACCATGCAAGCCAGGAGGTAAAGGATGAACCCCAGTAACCCAGTGTGCCGATATAGAGGATAAATGAATCCCTGAGAGGGAATGAGAGCTCAACACTATGGATGTTGTGATAGGTCTTCCCTGGACCGAGGAAGGTCGAGATGCAATATGGGTTATGGAAGATCGCCTTACCTAGATGACATAAGAAAGAAAGATTTCTTTCAAGGGACAGATCTAGTTGAAATACCCATGAGAGAGATGGTTCAACTACACCATGAAGTGAGTTCAAAGGTTCTTGAGTTTGACCTAAAGGTTCACTTCCATAAAGTGGAAGTAGGTACATGAAGGACTCAATGTTAGTATAGTTATCACCCCTAACTATGGTTAGTATGATCCTGACTAAAGGGTCTGATGAGGGCATGTGTGCTCATTCAGGGTGATATCTAGAGACAGTTCTTGTCCTATGAAAGATGTGACAATGACCACCATAGCCAGTATCATGTTTTATATGAAGCTATGTAAGGGAGGTTGTGTCGGTCACCACTTCAGTAAGGTGATGTTGGTGAAAGTACCACATGATGGTTAGAAAAAGGGACCCCAGTGCGTGTAGATGAAGTCACTTTGATCATGCAAGGGCTGAAAGGAGCCTAGAGATGATGAGAGTCATGAGCAGATGCAAAGTAGACTAACATACAAGTTACTGTGGGAGAAAATGTGACATGAAAATCCGACCCCTCTAAGTTATAACTAAGAGAGTTGAGTCCCCGATACATGGGTCCATTAGAGATGGATGGGTGGAGAAGGTTAGGTTTGACCCTACCCCTCAAGATAGAGTAATGGGAGATGTTTTCCATGTGTCCAATTTAGAGCACCATGTGAGGTACCCCGACCATGTGCTGAGCAATGAACCTAGTGAGCCCCAAGGGAGGCTGAAATGGCCTGAGTCACCTATGTAGTTTATAGACGCCAAGATGAAAGAACTCATAGAAAAGAATATGTGATGATAAAGGTTCTTTGGAAACGCCATGAGTACGGCAAAGCCACATAGGGGCCAATGATGGATATGGAAAAGTCATATCCTGAATTGTGTGTTTGCTTGCCTGAATTTTGAGGACAAAATTCCTATAAGAGGGGAAGGATGTTATAACCCCAATTTTTGGGTTCAATTGGTGAGAAATGTAATTTCTCATATTAAAGATATTTGAACAAATAAAGATATGATTTCATTTAGAATAGCCTTGATGATTGTGTTGTGGGATTTATTGGCTATTGGGCCCAATAACAAGAAAATGAAGAAAGGAAAATTCAATTAATAAAATAGTAACTAAAAATTGAATATTTGAAGAATAGAAAGAGGTAGAAACCTCTAGAAGGCAAAGATATGTAATACAAGGATGGATTTCGTGCCTTTTGGGTTCCTTGGGTTCCAAGGAGTCCAAAGTTGCAAAAAGAAGGCAATAAAAAAAGAAAAGTTTAATTAAGTATTTCTTTAATAAGAAAGAGATTGAAAATAATGTTAAAATGTTGGAAATAAGTGGGAAAAGGTGTAGTTAGGAGATCCTTTGTGGAATTTCATGTTCCAAGGATTCCTAATGATAAAGGGAATACCAATGAGGAAAATAAAAGAGAAATAAAGAGAAATCCTCAAAAAGAACTTTTTTAATGAGAAATAAACAAGATAATGTGAAATAATGCATAATGATGCATCTAGAAGGATAATAAGTATCCAATAAAGAGAATTTCGAAATAATGGAGTTCCTTGGGATCCAAGGAGTCTCAATGAAAAGGAAAAAAAGAGAAAATACTAAAAAGGTAAATAAGAGGATAATGTGTTGCATTATTAATGTATTATGTGGTATTGTTTAAAAGGATGATATTTTCTATAAATGAAAATAGGATTTCATGATCAATGGATTAAAAAGAAAACATAAAGTGAATAAGAGAAGAGGAATTTCGAATTCCTAAATATTCATGAAACAAGGAATAACAAGGAAATAAAAGTTAATTAAGAAAGAGAGAGATGGTTGCTTCACAACCAAGGAATGTGTATTTCCTTTCAAGAATGGGACTTGAGTCCTCAAGGAGGCATGCCTTAGGGCTTCGTACTCTCCCCTACATAAGGGGTAGAGCCTTTTGACCGAGTTTAAGACAATTCCAAAGCACCTTTCTCTCCCCTTCTTCTTGTTTTCATCCATGAACCCTAGCTACGGGAGTGTGTCAATTCCTAAGGCCCCGAGGAGCTGCGATGGGTTTTGATGAAGGCACTAAACTCCTACGACCACCCTGGGGAGAATCAATCATCTTTCACAGAGCTTCGTCATCCCGCAACTCCCGTAGGAGGTCTGCACATAGGCAGTAGGTTGCGGATTTAGCACACCTAGGGATGGCCGTCCCAACTGTGACCTGAAGACTTCCCGCATGCACAGGGGTCCGTCGGAGCAAGGCCAACGAGTTCTGGCCAGTTGCGTGCCTTGGAGTGATGGGGATCGACTCCACGATCCCTGCTGCATGACAGAGAAGTGCAGGTCTTGGCGTGTTGGGAAGCGGTTGCCTCGGCCGCCAAGAGGAGGCGCCCTAGGTATGAGAGAAGGGGGCGAAGGCAAGGCGGCCATTCCCGGCTACCCACGGGCCCTGGAATAGAGGGGATAAACCCCCGCAATCGTTCTGGTCGACAACAGCGAAGGGCTGCGGAGGTTGAAGAAGAACCCAGGGTGTTGGACGGTTCCGCCCCCAGGGGTGTGAAGGAGTGGTCTGCGGCCCAGGGGTATAAAGGAGTTTTCGTTATAACTTAAATCTAAGGTATGTGCGTGGAGTAAGTTGCCTACATGGCACTTCGCTATTGGTCCTTATGTGTTTATTTTGCAAAAATCATATCTAGAAAACTGTAACTCGGATAGACATAAACAATATATGAATTTTGATCAAGAGAATAAGAGGAATCCAATAAAAATAGTTTTATAGCCTGAATATGATCATAGTTCGAAAAGTAGTGTAAATCATCATCTTTAATGAATTAAAGATTAAGAAACCCAATGTTGATATGATTAATGAGTTTAATAGGGTTTAATGGATCATTAGAGTTGATGTTAACCTGTTAAATGTAAAAAGGTACATTATGTTAAAAAAGGAATAGCTTTGCACATGATTTGTCTAATTTAGAGTTTATATGCTTGAAATTGGAAAAGTACATAAAGTTATCATCTTTAATGATTTAATTAAGGGAAAACCATTAGATTTGATGGTAAATGGTCTTAATGACATAATTCAAGTTGATATTAACATGTTGTTAATAAAAGTGAAAATAGGATCTAAAAGATGATCCTTTTATATAATTGGTTTAATTTGGGGTTTTGTGCATGATTATGCACTAATGAGCCTGAAAACCCTAATTTAGATGAATATGTCTTTTAATTGTTTTAATGGTTCATGTCCATGGATAAATAGGGATGTGATGATCCTATGTCAATTTGGGTATAAAAGACTATTAAAATGAATAGTTGAGCAATTAAGGTTCATAAAAATGAAAAGGATATTTTAGGGTTTGTTAACTTAAAAAGGATAAAGTTTGAGAAATTGATCTAAGAAACCCTAATGAATAGTAATGAAACCTTAATGTGGATTAGAAACCATAGAAAGTGAATCCAAGTTAATAAAGTAGATTCTTGATAAAGCATGTAATAAATAGAATACATATTCTTTTTAGGAATTATGTGATTGTTGAATTACTTGGATTGCATGCTTGGTTGGATTTCTCAATGCTTCTGAAATCATCAAATCAGGTATGTGGTTACGATTATGAATAACCACTTTAGTTTCCCGATGGATTCCCGAATGTTTAATCGCATTGAATGCAACTAAACTGTTGGATGTTTATTTATTTCATGCAACTATAAAGTGACTATGATTATCACTATAAATGTGCATATATAACTGGCTAGATTTGGGTCCACCTCTGTTACTTTGAAAGGGCTAAAAAAGGGGTAATCCTAGAGCAAGGTCTATGTTACCGTGAGTTAGAAACTGGGCTACCTACGTGTAGTGCCATGAGACTCTTTAGCATATCCCGAGTTAAGGAGTTGTCTATTTACGAGTAGTGCCATGTGACTCAACCCTAGAAACTGGTTCACTTATAGGTGGATCATGAGGGGTTTAAAGGGGACAACACAGAGGATAGGGTACCCTTGGATCGTGGAGTTATATCTAAAACGTAATCTTGATTGTTAAATAGGTAATTGAATGATTACATTGTTATCATAGTTGCATGTTTATTGTTTCCCCCACATACCATCTTCGGCTGACCGACGTTTTGTTTGTCGGTGTTTTAGGTACAATAAAAAGAACAAACAGTAAAATGGCACATGTGGTACTAAATGAGAATTAAAGTGCAAAGGAGGATTAGATAGATTAGTATTGGTGTGGATAAAAGTTTAGAGATCCGAGTTTTCAAAAAGGTATGCAAAAATTTTATTACCATTTTCAGTATAGTCTGTTAGAATTTAATAATTGTTTATGGTTATATGTCGAACCTTTGATCCATAATTTATGAGTGCGGCTTTAACCTCTTGGTCTCCCTTAATTGGGGGTTACTAAAAGATGAGGTCGTAACAATAGGTTTAGTGGATAGGAGATGCTAGCCTATAGGACACGAATTTGGAGCAAGGAAAATGAGTAGCCAATGTTGGTGTTGCTCAATTGCTCAAAATAGATTGCCAATTGCAAGTATGTAAGCTCAAGTATTGCCCAAGTGTGTATTGGGGTGTCCTAAGGCATGTCCTATTTATAGGAATGGCCTACAAGTGCTTAAGGAAGTTCTAGACACTTTCTAGGGGGTTCTAAGTGCTTAACTAGCCGTTAGGTACACATTAGTTGCTTTAGCAACGACTAGTTAATTAACTCTGAAAATTGCAGACAGAACACCTCTCACTCGACAAATTGTCGATCGAGAGTCATTCTCGGTCGAGGATTTGTCGACCGAGGGACGTCCTTGAGCAAGTGTTTACAACGTTCATTTCAACTCCCAACTACCTTGTCTGCTAGGTCTAACAGCTACTTGGGTCATTCTCGGTCGAGAAATTTGTCGACCGAGAGTGTCTCGGTCGAGGAGTTTGTCGACCGAGAATGACCCTGTTTCAATGTTTTGAACTAGATACTAAGTGTTTGTATGAGTGTGCAGATGTGACACTATTATAGGGAATGACCTATCTAAGTGTTGTGATTGGCTAGGGAAGATCTAAACACTTGATTTACATGATATCTAAGTACTTGTACATTATATACTTGTATAAGTTTTTTACATTTGATTACAATCATGAATTAAAGAAATTTGAGCATATAGATCTTCCAAGTTGTGTCATCCACCTAGTTCCTGCAACACTCAAGAAGCATGTTAGATCCACAAGAATGAAATATTTGTCATCATCGAAACAAAGGGATTATAATAATGTCCAATTTATCCAACAATCTCCCCCTTTTTGAAGATGACAAACATTTCCTAAATATAAAATAAGGAAATATAAATCATATGAGTTTCATACCTGAAGTTTACCTTTTGTAGCTATTCTTGTTTTGCAAGTGGGTGCTGGCCGAGATATTATGAAACTCATTTTATTTTATGTTTTTGATTTTATATTATTTCTCCCCCTTTGTCATTTCAAAAAGATATCCAAGATAATCATTTAGTATGACTTTTTATTTCTCCCCCTTAATTTTATGCTATGCTCCCCCTTAAAGAGATATTCAATTTAAAAGTAAGGTATTAATGCAAACCAATTATTGTTAAATTTAGCAATAATTTTTTCTCAATCATTTGCAAAGGATGTTAATCCTTGAAATGATATGAGTTCCTTTTAAGTTCATGGCATATGTGTATTGATTTCTCATCCATTTTACAAGGGATGTTAAGCCCTAAAAATTAAATGAGATTCCCTTAAGGTTATGATGGATACATATTGATTTCTCATCCATTTTGCAAGGGATATTAAGCCCTAAAAATGATATGAGAATCCTTTAAGCTCATGAATATATTTAATAGTTTCTCAACCATTTACAAGGGATGTTAAGCCCTGAAATGATATGAGATTCTTTTAAGCTTATAGTTGAATGTATCTCTAATCAAATACATAGTATGTTAAGCCCTAATTTGTTTAGAGAATTCCATTAAGAGAAATATATATGTCATATTCATGAATATTGTAGATTTCATTGTTTTTATAACCAAAATTATTTTTAATGATACTAAGGTCATAGAAAGCTTCAAATGATGTTTACAAAGTTTTGTAAGCTTCTTAATCTTATAATCAAGATAGTTTGTGTGAGCTCCCCCTAGTCAAGATAATTTAAGAATTCTAAGGTCAACATCAATATTAGATCATAATAAGTTGACCTTTTACGAGAGTTATGCACTAAAATTATGTTTTCAATATGATGAACACATTTTGAATCAAGATATTAAGATTAACTACAGTAAAATGATGTACAAATAAGCATTTTGTCAAGCTTATTTTAGGTTGACCTTGACTTCGACCATAGAACCCCTTGGTCAAACTTGATTTCAACCATGAGGCAATTTTTGCAGATTTCCAATTTGAGCACTCATATATGAAGTATAATATCTGCAGGTAACTTGATTAAATAAATATCAATTTAAAGCACTTTGAGTTATACCTATTATGAAGAAGTTTTATCAATTAAAAACTTAATATAGACATCACAATGAAGTCTTTGTCCTTGATTTTCCTAGACTGTATTCATTTTGAATGATGTCTCCTAAGCTTTGCTATAGGTACATAAATATCAATTCCCATTTCTTCTTGTACCCTCATTTCCAGATTAATCATAGGATTCTTTAGAGACATATATCCTTGAAAGCAAGATTAATATCTTAAAGTCAAGATTTTGTTTTTGATTTCTTAGAACAAACAAATAGATAAAACATTAACATTTTTGTTCTAAGAGACACTTTCAATGATAGCATCATCTATATTTGTAATGTGTTGAATCACAATGATCATCCATTTATGGTTTGTATATATAGATCAAAGATTATTTTAGACAAACCAAGTAAAAATGAAACACAATGATCCTGGTATAATGATTTTGATAAAACAGTAGAAGCATATCCACAATATAGTGATCAAGATACGAGCATATAATTTCATGATATAAAATGATCATGGTAATTTAAACTAAATTTTAATACACATGGTTCCTATATGGATAGACCAGGGAATACTTGGGACAAACAATGTGAATTATGATAAAACAATAATTTCCTTGATTTAAAACAACATGGTTCATGATTTTCAGTTTTAAGCCAAATCATGTAGAGGATAAACCATGTAAATGATCATGCTTAATAGACTTTTTCAATCAATGAATAAGGTTTGTTCAAAATCAGTCTTCATATAACACTTTTGTAATATTCATAATGTTATACCTTAATTCATGATGCAAAAAGATCAATATGTCTTGTTTCAAAAATGGTCTCCAAGATTTATTCTTGATTTGCATATTAAATCAATCATTAATAACACATTGATAGCAAACTAGATTAATTGATAACAAGTTCGGCAGAACTTGATTTGATCAAACTGTTTGTCGACTGATTTTATCTCAGTCGACGTTTTTCTCGATCGAGAATGCTACTGTTTGTACAGGTTTTGTCGGATTTTTTGCAAACTTGAAAACAATAACCTGCTCGGTTGACTAATTCTCGATCGACAGTGTTCTCGGTCGAACAGTGTCTCGACCAAGATTGTTTCTGTACTGTTTTTTAGTAATTTGTTTTATAAGTAAAACATAGATCACTTTCAATTCAATTATGTGATTTTAAAAACCAGTTTAGTTGAGATAAAACATATAAATATCAAAGTAATATGTAGATCAAATCTCAACTAATCATATTCAAATCTTTAGGTTTTGAGAACCCAAATTAAGACAAATTTCTAAAGATGTGTTTCTGCAGAAAAATGTGTATTTTCAAGTTAGATATTTGAATCAATTTGTTATCTTATTATTTTAAGTTGAGATAGACATGGAGATATACAACTTAGAGTTTTTGGTCATATCTCAACTTAATTATATTCATTGAGTTTGGAGGTTTTGGAACCCATACTAACTCAACATCCTTTTTCTTGTACGGACACGAGAAGAAATAATGTCCAAGACGTAAATAATAATGGCAACATATAGAATCAACTTCATATCTCTTTCTATGATTTTGTTCTAGGTTATTCTTGGGTACATATGTATATTTGCCTTTAGGTACATATATAGATTGATTTTCTAACGCCTATGTCTTTCTCCAACTAGGTTTTTGATAAGATTTTCCTTTAGGATTATAACCTAGTCCTCTCCTTCCAATTTGATGATAAGAATTATTTAAAATTTTATCAAGGGTATCATTATTATTCAAAATACTAATTTTTTGTTGTAAATTGACAATCTCATCCATTCCCTTATTTATGTCTAGATTTTATTGATCTAGATTAGATAATAAGGAATCTCTTTCTTTCACAATAACACCATAATCTAGATGTGTACACAAAACAGGTTGTTTTTTAAGATCATTTACTTGAGTTTGCAAGTTTAACTTTTCTAGGGAAAGAAGATTGCAATTTGCTTCAATGGATTTTAGTTTAATATCATGGTCTTCAATAACCTTTTTAAGATCCTCATTTTCAGATGTGAGAGCAAGAAGTTTAGCATGTAAGTCATCATTTGCCTTATTAGATTTATTTAATTTCTTCTTGCACTCAATATACTTATTATGTGTTTCTTCAAGACTAGAAATTAACTCTTCTTTAGGTAGATCAAAAAGACTTACTTCTTCTTCTTCTTCTTCACTTATTGTAGCAATTAGACATTCTTTATGCACTTCTTCCTTTTTTTACCTCCATGGACAGCTAGGTGTAGTGTGCCTTGTTCCCAAGCACCAATTGCAACTAGTTGAAGATTGGTCCATGCTTTTCTTTTGCTTGCGGTTGTAGACACCACCACCTTTCATTCTTCAAGACTCGATTAGAGCTCCTTGAAGCCTGCTCTGATACCAATTGAAAAACCACTAGAGGGGGGGTGAATAGGGTTTCATGGATATTTTAAAATAATTTAACTCAAACAACCACAATTGAGATAATAAGAAGGAGACAAGGTGTTTAGAGTGGTTCCAACCTTAGAAAATACTAAGGCAGTCAATCCACTACCTGGTTGCTTACCCAACTGGGATTTTGAAAGTATTAATTTTTTTTACCTCTCAAGGAATTTACATAAAATTACAATACTTTCTACACCCTTTGGACAGCCTTCACCTTGAAGTAGTTGCACCAACCTTGAAGCAGCCTTCATGAAGTAACTTCAAGCTCCCCCTTGAAGTAGCCTTCCTCTTGAATTAGCTTCCCATTGCAAAAGCCTTCTAGAAGTAGTCCAAAGATCTCCTTCTTCACCAAGAAGATCAAACCCTCTCCAATCTGTAGCCTCCAACCCTAGGAGTAACAAGGAGAGTACAAAGAATAAGAAAGAACAAGAAATGAAATCGGTTATGGAGTGAACTTTTAGAATCCTAAATGTCCAAGGACACAAGTGAAGTCACACATGTTGAGTTGTTTTGAGAATCCCAAATGTTTTAATAAATTTGGAGTGTTGTTGAGGTTTATATAATATTTCGGATCCATAATTTTATGCCTTCTTGAGGAATTTAATTGACAAGTCTAATAGCTTAGTTTTTGCACCAAAATCGAATAGATTGTACCTTGAGGTATGGTGAAGCTATGGTTAAATTTTGGTGGCATTTGGATGTTCCTAGAGGAAGTTATGAAGGTTTGAAAATTGGGAAATAATATGCATTATTGGTGTTTGATTAGTCTAAGTTGTTGTTGATTAAATAGGTGTCACGCACCCTTGGCTGCTATGCGATTCATGTTGCCTATCTCTGGCCATGGATTCTAGATCCAGTGGTTACATTCCCAGTGCTTAAGTTAGCCATGGATCTGGTTCTTTTATGGGCCTTTCATAGCTGTTGGATGTAGATTGGACGACACTTAGCCCATCTCCAAGCTCCGGCTTTGGAGAAGTCATGGAACAGTGAGACGAGCAACCATCTACACAGCCACGATCTCTGGTAGTGGGGTGTTTAGAGCGGGAAACTGGGTGGTTGGCCTCGCCTAAGTGAGTACTTCCATCCTGGCCTTGATAACACAGCTTTTGGTGAAGTAGACAGAGAGAACGAGCCCTCTCTTCTCGCAGTCTCTCCACCGCAGGTTGCAGGTGGGAAGTGGAAGTGTGAGATGGAGGTAGTGAGGGAACTGGAGGAAGATAATAGAGGGAGAAGGACGGCCGAGGTAAGGAGAATCTTCTGAGGGTTCTTTCGAGTCTGTTTGGGTTGTGCTGTCGGCTGACGAAGCCCATCCTTGTCGGAGACAAGCTGGGGTTCGGGTTAGCTGCTTCGAGCTTCCTCACCTCTGATGGAGTTGCCTTTGAGTTGAAGAAGGCTGTGGGCTGCTTTTGCAAAATCTCCCTGATGCCTTCCATGCCTGGGGGCGATATCCCCCTTTCCCACCATCGTGGCGGTGACCATGACCGGCGAGCTCTGCAGGCCACATGGAGAGGTAACGACAGGAATCGATCTGCGGATAGGATTATGGAGGAAGGTCAGATGAGCCTTGTAGAGGTAATAGAGGGATGACAGCAGGCTTCGATCGTAGCCAGTTCATCGTCGGAGCAAAGCTTCACGGCGGCAGCTCTGTCCCATACGCACACGAATAAGATCGCGTTGAATGCAAGAGCGCAAACGGGAATCAAACCGGGGCCAGGCCACCAGACCGGCCAGCTTCTGGCCTAAACCTTTGAACCAGGCAGCCAAACCAACCTAGAACCAGCCGGAACATTGCGGGCCAACAGCTGAGAGCACGCCCCCTGGGTTAGACACGTGGCAGCCTCTGAGTGGTCCGCGAAGGTAAATATTTCAGTAAATCATAGATCTTGCGTAATTCATAGTAAATATCTCGAGTATTAGAAAAATACGTATAATATACCAAAATTCTCAGAAAAATGAGTAGAACAAGATGGAAGCATAATATCCTACTTTTGATGCATTAATAACAGTGATATCATGTAAGATGTGAAATGCTCTTGTAATGGATAATAAATATCAAACAACGATCTAAAATTATGATAAAATACCAGTAAATCATGATTCATGTGTATAATGCATATGATGTCAGATAGTCATGTTTATGCATGAAATCATGTAATTTACTCCATATGGCTAATTAGGGCTAATAACCCTAAAGAAAATGTAGAAAATACATTAATGATTATTAAATGACGAAATTTACAAAGTAAGCCCATATCAGTATCTGTGAACTCAGATTTAACTATGAGATCACAATGATGCATAGAACTCATTTTATATGAAGTTGAACCTTAATACATGGTTCAAAACCCTAATTTAGGCTAATGCATAGAACATGTGGTTAATATGTGCAAATCATTATATGAAACACAATTATCAGTAAATGAACTATAATTTGGAATATGACATCAGTATGATAATTCTAAGACAAGAATGTAAATAATGATGCACACATACTAGTGAACTAAGCTAAACCCTAATGAACACAATTAAGGTTAAGGTGAGATGTATGATGATGAGAACCTGATGATAGTATATGATCTTGTCTTAATCAGGGTTGACCAAGGATATAGATGACATGAGGAATATGTGTTTAGAATGATCTATCTCTCGATCAAGGTACGCCATTACCTCTTACTTGGCTTATTATACAATATGCTTGTGTTATATGGTAGTAAAGACTTGGCATATGGTATTGATTGAAATAATTGTTCTGGTATGATATGTTGCATGATTTTCCATACTTATTGCTATGAACACATGAAACATAATATATCTGTTCCATTATATCTAAGCACTTAAACTCTTTGGTAGTAAAGTGCTGGAGATAAGAACTTCAACTCTTTGGTAGTAAAGTACTTGAAAGTGATCCAACTCTTTGGTAGTAGATCACATTATGAAATGATCCAACTCTTTGGTAGTAGATCATAAAGGCCTTAATGCATTCAACTCTCAGGTAGTAAATGCATGAATGATATAATGGAAAATTAGCTTAAAATATGCGTTCTCTTTTGTTAATGAATATCTTTGTGCAAGTATACACTTTTCTTATATTCTTCTGTTACTGCCAAGTACATTAGTTTTATCTTATTGCCAAGATATGATGAGAGGTAAATAAAAGACACGTAGGCGTACTTAGTAAAATATTCTTGAAATATTGTGCTGACGTGTACTGCATGTAATCTTTTGTTTAGGTTGTGGTTATACTCTTGAAGATCCAGGATAGAGAGAGTTGTGTGGCGAGCTGATGTACAGGTGGACCTATTGTCTTTGGATCTTGTAGTTTAGTGGTAGTACATGTATATGTATAAGTTTGCTGTTCAATATGTAATATCAAATGTTGTAACAATTCATGTTGTAAATATATGTTGAATGGTGAACATGTGTGTATGGTTTTATTATTGTTCATGTACATGTGCTACTGATTGTTTCCTTCTGACTTCCTCTGATTTTCTTCTTCTTAGCCTTATGTGGGATTTTTAAATTGGGATTCTAACTGAGGTGAGGGTTTCAATTTGGATGTCACACATCAGATTAAGTTTTAGAAAATCTGGGGATGTCACAGGTGGTATCAGAGCATGAACAATAGCAAAGCCTGACATTTGCTCATTGTGCAACTCAAAACTAAAGAACCTTGAACTTAAAAACATCTTTAGGGTTAGATTAGTCATCTTTTAGAGACTAGATCTGACCTAGCCTCTAGGTTAGAACCTAGATGTCTGAGAACTAGGTCTAGACTGGTGCTTGTTGAGTAGCAAGTCCTTAGATGTCGTTCTTTCCTTGTGGTGCAGCGGTATGGGACGTTGCACTATTTGGAAATGACGTGCATCAAGGGAAGAGAAACCCTAGACATATTGTGCACGTTGTCTAGAGTAGCTACACTAGTCTACACCATGTTCTCACCCTTTTCACTAGTTTTCATGACACTGTACTCTCTACTATGTGTGGGACACTCGTTTTTAGGATTTGGTTTTTGATTCCAAATGGATCGAACCTCGATAGTTTTCTCTGACGCTTGTTTTATCGGAGAAAAACTATATAATATTTTATTATGTATATGTATTACAAAAATGTGTCCCCACGCATGTACGAGTAGGAGGTGGTCATGTAACCTATGTGAAAGTGAATGACATCAGTCTAGAAGAGAGCATAGTTCTAGATTAGATGTCTAGAGCCTTGTTTGGAATATGTGATAGTTGGAATAGACGAAATAAGTTTTGTTGATATCATGTAAGTTTGATAGATATGATATAAGATAGTTTATGATGATGTATGTTTGTCTTTAGGGACTTAAGTTCAGTTTGAGGATGTAAGATGAGTTTTGATGATGCAAGTATGCTTTCTTTTATGAGATTAGATAAGTTTAGCTAAGACAAGATGTGGGTCAGCAAGAGCCTTGGTCTCTTTTATGAAGGAGGACCTCTAGTATTAGGACCAGTTTCGGGGTTAACTCTAGAGAGAGTGATACCCATTGGGAGAAGGTCAGAGAACCTAAACTCCAAGATATGAGAATTCTGAGATATGTGATATGATATGTCCTAAACTAGAATACTCCTGAGTGATTAAGTTGAGTTACTCTATGCATGATTCTTGTAGTCTTGCAGAACCCTAGATGTCCTTGGGAGGACCAAACCCTAGAGACAGAGAGAGGCTGGTTACATATGTGCATATGTGAACATCAATATGAGTGCCTGCCATCTGGGTGAGGGAGAGAGCCCAAGACCCTGGAGGAGGTAGCTATGTCAATTTCTATGAAGCCTCGTGTTCGGGTTGGTGGTTTCCCACATAGGAATCTAGTGGTGTATAAGCGAGTTTGGGTAAGCATGTTTCATGGGTAGAGACCTATGATGAGGATGTTGTAGCATGTTTTGGTTTGTGCTTATGTGGCTAGAGCTTGTAAAGCTATTTCTAGTACCAATGAGGTAGACCCAGAAACCCTAAACCAAGGAGGAAAGATAAAGTATATGCATATGAGATACTCATAGAGATGAGTTAGCTCAGAGAGACTGAGCATAAAAATACCCTCATAATATGGGTCAGGATAACCTCAGTTGGACTAGGTGAGGTTTTGATATATGTTTGATTAGCCACTCACATAAGTTTGTTTAGCACAACCATGATATAATATATGTAAGGATGTGATCTAATCTCGAGACGTGATATATAGACATGATATGATGGAAACCTAGAGATGCTTTAATAAATATCGATGCATAAATGGTTAACCATATACATGAATAATGATGATAATGTGATAATGTTGGTTAATCTTGTGATGAAATCAATAGTAAAACGTTGAAATATATTATGAGTAGTGAAACAAGATCATATGAATGAAACATGTTACATGAGGTGTTAATCTTAGTGCTTAATAAAGATGAAAAATATAGATTGATAGTTAGCACAACATAATGATGATGACATCTTGATATGATCTATATGGATAAAGTGAGTTAATTACATGTAACTACCTCATAAGAAGTATATGTTAATTTTAATGCTTGGGTAAAATGAGGATGAAAATCCTATAATATGAAAGATGTCGTGAAATAACCTAAGTTTCTAAACCCTTGTTTGAGCCTTCTATGAAGGGATGATTCACCTTAGATGTTTTAAACCCCCACAACGGTGATTTGGATATGAGTATAGAACTTTGTTCTTGGATAGGTTGCACCTAGAGTGATGCCCCACATATGGATGAAGACATGATAGTTTTCCTTGGAGTACGAGTATGGTTGACTTTCGAGGACGAAAGTTCTTTTAAGATGTATATGATGTGACAAAGTGGGTTTTCTGGCTTAATTCGGAGGACGGAATATCTTTTAAGGTGTGTAGGATGTGATGGAGTGGATTTTTAGAATCCTAAATGTCCAATGACACAAGTGAAGTCACACATGTTGAGTTGTTTTGAGAATCCCAAATGTTTTAATAAATTTGGAGTTTTGTTGAGGTTTATACAATATTTCAGATCCATTATTTTATGCCTTCTTGAGGAATTTAATTGAAAAGTCTAATAGCTTAGTTTTTGCACCAAAATCGAATGGATTGTACCTTGAGGTATGGTGAAGCTATGGTTAAATTTTGGTGGCATTTGGATGTTCCTAGAGGAAGTTATGAAGGTTTGAAAATTGGGAAATAATATGCATTATTGGTGTTTGATTAGTCTAAGTTGTTGTTGATTAAATAGGTGTCACGCACCCTTGGCTGCTATGCAATTCATGTGGCCTATCTCTGGCCGTGGATCCCAGATCCAGTGGTTACATTCCCAGTGCTTAAGTTAGCCATGAATCCTGTTCTTTTATGGGCCTTTCATAGCTGTTGGATGTAGATTGGACGACACTGAGCCCATCTCCAAGCTCCGACTTTGGAGGAGTCATGGAACAGTGAGACGAGCAACCATCTACACAGCCACGATCTCTGGTAGTGGGGTGTTTAGAGTGGGAAACTAGGTGGTTGTCCTCGTCTAAGCGAGTACTTCCATCCTGGCCTTGATAACACAACTTTTGGTGAAGTAGACAGAGAGAACGAGCCCTCTCTTCTCGTAGTCTCTCCACCGCAGGTTGCAGGTGGGAAGCAGAGGTGTGAGATGGAGGTAGTGAGGGAACTGGAGGAAGATAGTAGAGGGAGAAGGACGGCCGAGGTCAGGAGAATCTTCTGAGGGTTCTTTCGAGTTTGTTTGGGTTGTGCTGTCGGCTGACGAAGCCCATCCTTGTCGGAGACAAGCTGGGGTTCGGGTTAGCTGCATCAAGCTTCCTCACCTCTGATGGAGTTGCCTTCGAGTTGAAGAAGGCTGTGGGCTGCTTTTGCAAAATCTCCCTGACGCCTTCCATGCATGGGGGCGATATCCCCCTTTCCCGCCATCGTGGTGGTGACCATGACCGGCGAGCTCTGCAGGCCACATGGAGAGGTAACGATAGGAATCGATCTGTGGATAGGATTATGGAGGAAGGTCAGACGAGCCTTGTGGAGGTAATAGAGGGATGACAGCAGGCTTCGATTGTAGCCAGTTCATCGCCGGAGCAAAGCTTCACGGCGGCAGCTCTGTCCCAGATGCACGCGAACAAGATCGCGTTGAACGCAAGAGCGCAAACATGAATCAAACTGGGGCCAGGCCACCAGAACGGATAGCTTCTCACCTAAACCTTTGAACCAGGAAGCCAAACCAACCTAGAACTAGCCGGCTCAGTGCGGGCCAATAGCTGATAGCACGCCCCCTGGGTTAGACACGTGGTAGCCTCTGAGTGGTCTGCGAAGGTAAATATTTCGGTAAATCATAGATCTTGCTTAATTCATAGTAAATAGCTCGAGTATTAGAAAAATGCTCATAATATACCAAAATTCTCAAAAACATGAGTAGAACAAGATGGAAGCATAATATCCTACTTTTGATGCATTAATAATAGTGATATCATGTAAGATGTGAAATGCTCTTATAATGGATAATAAATATCAAACAATGATCTAAAATAATGAGAAAATACCAGTAAATCATGATTCATGTTTATAATGCATATGATGTTAGATATTGTCATGTTTATGCACGAAATCATGTAATTTACTCCATATGGCTAGTTAGGGCTAATAACCCTAACGAAAATGTAGAAAATACATTAATGATTATTAAATGATGAAATTTACAAAGTAAGCCCATATCAGTATTTGTAAACTCAGATTTAACTATGAGATCACGATGATGCACAAAACTCATGTTATATGAAGTTGAACCTTAATACATGGTTTAAAACCCTAATTTAGGATAATGCATACAACATGTGGTTAATATGCGCAAATCATTATATGAAACACAATTATCAGTAATGAACTATAATTTGGAATATGACATCAGTATGATAATTCTAAGATAAGAATGTAAATAATGATGCACACATACTAGTGAACTAAGCTAAACCCTAATGAACACAATTAAGGTTAAGATGAGATGTATGATGATGAGAACCTGATGATAGTATATGATCTTGTCTTAATCAGGGTTGACCAAGGATATAGATGACATGAGGAATATGTGTTTAGAATGATCTATCTCTCAATCAAGGTACGCCATTACCTCTTACTTGGTTTATTATACAATATGCTTGTGTTATATGGTAGTAAAGACTTGGCATATGGTATTGATTGAAATGATTGTTCTGGTATGATATGTTGCATGATTTTCCATACTTATTGCTATGAACACATGAAACATAATATATTTGTTCCATTATATCTAAGCACTTCAACTCTTTGGTAGTAAAGTGCGGGAGATAATTACTTCAACTCTTTGGTAGTAAAGTACTTGAAAGTGATCCAACTCTTTGGTAGTAAATCACATTGTGAAATGATCCAACTCTTTGGTAGTAGATCATAAAGGCCTTAATGCATTCAACTCTCAGGTAGTAAATGCGTGAATGATATAATGGAAAATAATCTTAAAATATGTGTTCTCTTTTGTTAATGAATATCATTGTGCAAGTATACACTTTTCTTATATTCTTCGGTTACTTCCAAGTACATTAGTTTTATCTTATTGCCAAGATATGATGAGAGGTAAATAAAAGACACGTAGGCGTACTCAGTACAATATTCTTGAAATATTGTGCTGACGTGTACCGCATGTAATCTTTTGTTTAGGTTGTGGTTATACTCTTGAAGATCCAGGATAGAGAGAGTTGTGTGGCGAGCTGATGTACAAGTGGACCTGTTTTCTTTGGATCCTGTAGTTTAGTGGTAGTACATGTATATGTATAAGTTTGATGTTCAATATGTAATACTAAATGTTGTAACAATTCATGTTGTAAATATATGTTGAATGGTGAACATGTGTGTATGGTTTTATTATTGTTCATGTACATGTGCTACTGATTGTTTCCTTCTGACTTCCTCTGATTTTCTTCTTCTTAGCCTTATGTGGGATTTTTAAATTGGGATTCTCGCTGAGGTGAGGGTTTCAATTTGGACGTCACACATCAGATTAAGTTTTAGAAAATTCGGGGATGTCACAGGTGGTATCAGAGCATGAACAATAGCAAAGCCTGACATTTTCTCATTGTGCAACTCAAAACTAAAGAACCTTGAACTTAAAAACATCTTTAGGGTTAGATTAGTCGTCTTTTAGAGACTAGATCTGACCTAGCCTCTAGGTTAGAACCCAGATGTCTGGGAACTAGGTCTAGACTGGTGCTTGTTGAGTAGCAAGTCCTTAGATGTCGTTCTTTCCTTGTGGTGCAGCGGTATGGGACGTTGCACTATTTGGAAATGACGTACATCAAGGGAAGAGAAACACTAGACATATTGTGCACGTTGTCTAGAGTAGCTACACTAGTCTGCACCATGTTATCACCCTTGGACTAGTTTTCATGACAATGTACTCTCTACTATGTGTGGGACACTCATTTTCAGGATTTGGTTTTTTATTCCAAACGGATCGAACCTCGATAGTTTTCTTTGATGCTTGTTTTATCGGAGAACAACTATATAATATTTTATTATGTATATGTATTACAAAAATGTGTCCCCACGCATGTACGAGTAGGAGGTGGTCATGTAACCTATGTGAAAGTGAATGACATCAGTCTAGAAGAGAGCATAGTTCTAGATTAGATGTCTAGAGCCTTGTTTGGAATATGTGATAGTTGGAATAGACGAAATAAGTTTTGATGATATGATGTAAGTTTGATAGAGATGATATAAGATAGTTTATGATGATGTATGTTTGTCTTTGAGGACTTAAGTTCAGTTTGAGGATGTAAGATGAGTTTTGATGATGCAAGTATGCTTTCTTTTATCAGATTAGATAAATTTAGCTAAGACAAGATGTGGGTTAGCAAGAGTCGTAGTCTCTTTTACGAAGGAGGACATCTAGTATTAGGACCAATTTCGGGGTTAACTCTCGAGAGAGTTATACCCATTGGGAGAAGGTCAGAGAACCTAAACTCCAAGATATGAGAATTCTGAGATATGTGATATGATATGTCCTAAACTAGAATACTCCTGAGTGATTGAGTTGAGTTACTCTATGCATGATTCTTGTAGTCTTACAGAACCCTAGATGTCCTTGGGAGGACCAAACCCTAGATACAGAGAGAGGTTGGTTACATATGTGCATATGTGTACATCAATATGAGTGCCTGCCATCTGGGTGAGGGAGAGAGCCCAAGACCCTAGAGGAGTAGCTATGTCAATTTCTATGAAGCCTCGTGTTCGGGTTGGTGGTTTCCCACATTGGAATCTAGTGGTGTATAAGAGAGTTTGGGTAAGCATGTTTCATGGGTAGAGACCTATGAAGAGGATGTTGTAGCATGTTTTGGTTTGTGCTTATGTGGCTAGAGCTTGTAAAGCTATTGCTAGTACCAATGAGGTAGACCCAGAAACCCTAAACCAAGGAGGAAAGATAAAGTATATGCATATGAGATACTCATAGAGATGAGTTAGCTCAGAGAGACTGAGCATAAAAATACCCTCACAATATGGGTCAGGATAACCTCAGTTGGACTAGGTGAGGTTTTGATATATGTTTGATTAGCCACTCACATAAGTTTGTTTAGCACAACCATGATATAATATATGTAAGGATGTGATCTAATCTCGAGACGTGATATATAGACATGATATGATGGAAACCTAGAGATGGTTTAATAAATATCGATGCATAAATGGTTAACCATATACATGAATGATGATGATAATGTGATAATTTTGATTAATCTTGTGATGAAATCAATAGTAAAACGTTGAAATATATTATGAGTAGTGAAACAAGATCATATGAATGAAACATGTTACATGAGGAGTTAATCTTAGTGCTTAATAAAGATGAAACATATAGATTGATAGTTAGCACAACATAATGATGATGACATCTTGATATGATCTATATGGATAAAGTGAGTTAATTACATGTAACTCCCTCATAAGAAGTATATGTTAATGTTTAATGCTTGGGTAAAATGAGGATGAAAATCCTATAATATGAAAGATGTCGTGAAATAACCTAAGTTTCTAAACCCTTGTTTGAGCCTTCTATGAAGGGATGATTCACCTTAGATGTTTTAAACCCCCACAACGGTGATTTAGATATGAGTATAGAATTTTGTTCTTGGATAGGTTGCACTTAGAGTGATGCCAGACATATGGATGAAGACATGATAGTTTTCTTTGGAGTACAAGTATGGTTGACTTTCGAGGACGAAAGTTCTTTTAAGATGTATATGATGTGACAAAGTGGGTTTTCTAGCTTAATTCTGAGGACGGAATATCTTTTAAGGTGTGTAGGATGTGATGGAGTGTACTTTTAGAATCCTAAATGTCCAATGACACAAGTGAAGTCACACATGTTGAGTTGTTTTGAGAATCCCAAATGTTTTAATAAATTTGGAGTGTTGTTGAGGTTTATATAATATTTCGGATCCATTATTTTATGCCTTATTGAGGAATTTAATTGACAAGTCTAATAGCTTAGTTTTTGCACCAAAATCGAATGGATTGTACCTTGAGGTATGGTGAATCTATGGTTAAATTTTGGTGGTATTTGGATGTTCCTAGAGGAAGTTATGAAGGTTTGAAAATTGGGAAATAATATGCATTATTGGTGTTTGATTAGTCTAAGTTGTTGTTGATTAAATAGGTGTCACGCACCCTTGGCTGCTATGCGATTCATGTGGCCTATCTCTGGCTGTGGATCCCAGATCCAGTGGTTACCTTCCCAATGCTTAAGTTAGCCACGGATCCGGTTCTTTTATGGGCCTTTCATAGCTGTTGGATGTAGATTGGACGGCACTGAGCCCATCTCCAAGCTCCGGCTTTGGAGGAGTCATGGAACAGTGATACGAGCAACCATCTACACAACCACCATCTCTGGTAGTGGGGTGTTTAGAGTGGGAAACTGGGTGGTTGGCCTAGTCTAAGCGAGTACTTCCATCCTAGCCTTGATAACACAGCTTTTGGTGAAGTAGACATAGAGAACGAGCCCTCTCTTCTCGCAGTCTCTCCACCCCAGGTTGCAGGTGGGAAGCGGAGGTGTGAGATGCACGTAGTGAGGGAACTGGAGGAAGATAATAGAGGGAGAAGGAAGGCCGAGGTCAGGAGAATCTTCTGAGGGTTCTTTCGTGTCTGTTTGGGTTGTGCTGTCTGCTGACGAAGCCCATCCTTGCCGGAGACAAGCTGGGGTTCGGGTTAGCTGCTTCGAGCTTCCTCACCTCTGATGGAGTTGCCTTCGAGTTGAAGAAGGCCGCGGGCTGCTTTTGCAAAATCTCCCTAATGCCTTCCATGCCTGGGGGCGATATCCCCCTTTCCCGCCATCGTGGCGGTGACCATGACCGGCGAGCTCTACAGGCCACACGGAGAGGTAACGACAGGAATCGATCTGCAGACAGGATTATGGAGGAAGGTCAGACGAGCCTTGTGGAGGTAATAGATGGATGACAACAGGCTTCGATTGTAGCCAGTTCATCGCCAGAGCAAAGCTTCACGGCGGCAGCTCTGTCCCAGACGCACGCGAATAAGATCGCGTTGAACGCAAGAGCGCAAACGGGAATCAAACTGGGGCCAGGCCACCAGACCGGCCAGCTTCTGGCCTAAACCTTTGAACTAGGTAGCCAGACCAACCTAGAACCAGTCGGCTCAGTGCGGGCCAACAGCTGATAGTGCGCCCCCTGGGTTAGACACGTGGCAGCCTGTGAGTGGTCCGCAAAGGTAAATATTTCAATAAATCATAGATCTTGCTTAATTCATAGTAAATAGCTCGAGTATTAGAAAAATGCGTATAATATACCAAAATTCTCAGAAAAATGAGTAGAACAAGATGGAATCATAATATCCTACTTTTGATGCATTAATAACAGTGATATCATGTAAGATGTGAAATGCTCTTATAATGGATTATAAATATCAAACAACGATCTAAAATTATGAGAAAATACCAGTAAATCATGATTCATGTTTATAATGCATATGATGTCAGATATAGTCATGTTTATGCATGAAATCATGTAATTTACTCCATATGGCTAGTTAGGGCTAATAACCCTAAAGAAAATGTAGAAAATACATTAATGATTATTAAATGACGAAATTTACAAAGTAAGCCCATATCAGTATCTGTAAACTCAGATTTAACTATGAGATCATGATGATGCACAGAACTCATGTTATATGAAGTTGAACCTTAATACATGGTTCAAAACCCTAATTTAGGCTAATACATACAACCTGTGGTTAATATGTGCAAATCATTATATGAAACAAAATTATCAGTAAATGAACTATAATTTGGAATATGACATCAGTATGATAATTCTAAGACAAGAATGTAAATAATGATGCACACATACTAGTGAACTAAGCTAAACCCTAATGAACACAATTAAGGTTAAGATGAGATGTATGATGATGAGAACCTGATGATAGTATATGATCTTGTCTTAATCAGGGTTGACCAAGGATATAGATGACATGAGGAATATGTGTTTAGAATGATCTATCTCTGGATCAAGGTACGCCATTACCTCTTACTTGGATTATTATACAATATGCTTGTGTTATATGGTAGTAAAGACTTGGCATATGGTATTGATTGAAATGATTGTTCTGGTATGATATGTTGCAAGATTTTCCATACTTATTTCTATGAACACATGAAACATAATATATCTGTTCCATTATATCTAAGCACTTCAACTCTTTGGTAGTAAAGTGCTGGAGATAAGTACTTCAACTCTTTGGTAGTAAAGTACTTGAAAGTGATCCAACTCTTTGGTAGTAGATCACATTGTGAAATGATCCAACTCTTTGGTAGTAGATCATAAAGGCATTAATGCATTCAACTCTCAGGTAGTAAATGCATGAATGATATAATGGAAAATAAGCTTAAAATATGTGTTCTCTTTTGTTAATGAATATCTTTGTGCAAGTAAACGCTTTTCTTATATTCTTCTGTTACTGCCAAGTACATTAGTTTTATCTTATTGCCAAGATATGATGAGAGGTAAATAAAAGACACATAGGCATACACAGTACAATATTCTTGAAATATTGTGTTGACTTGTACCACATGTAATCTTTTGTTTAGGTTGTGGTTATACTCTTGAAGATCCAGGATAGAGAGAGTTGTGTGGCGAGCTGATGTACAAGTGGACATGTTGTCTTTGGATCCTGTAGTTTAGTGGTAGTACATGTATATGTATAAGTTTGTTGTTCAATATGTAATATCAAATGTTGTAACAATTCATGTTGTAAATATATGTTGAATGGTGAACATGTGTGTATGGTTTTATTATTGTTCATGTACATGTGCTACTGATTGTTTCCTTCTGACTTCCTCTGATTTTCTTCTTCTTATCCTTATGTGGGATTTTTAAATTGGGATTCTCGCTGAGGTGAGGGTTTCAATTTGGACGTCACAAATCAGATTAAGTTTTAGAAAATCCGGGGATGTCACAGGTGGTATCGGAGCATGAACAATAGCAAAGCCTGACATTTGCTCATTGTGCAACTCAAAACTAAAGAACCTTGAACTTAAAAACATCTTTAGGGTTAGATTAGTCATCTTTTAGAGACTAGATCTGACCTAGCCTCTAGGTTAGAACCTAGATGTCTGAGAACTAGGTCTAGACTGGTGCTTGTTGAGTAGCAAGTGCTTAGATGTCGTTCTTTCCTTGTGGTGCAGCGGTATGGGACGTTGCACTATTTGGAAATGACGTGCATCAAGGGAAGAGAAACCCTAGACATATTGTGCACGTTGTCTAGAGTAGCTACACTAGTCTACACCATGTTCTCACCCTTTTCACTAGTTTTCATGACACTGTACTCTCTACTATGTGTGGGACACTCATTTTCAGGATTTGGTTTTTGATTCCAAATGGATCGAACCTCGATAGTTTTCTCTGACGCTTGTTTTATCGGAGAAAGACTATATAATATTTTATTATGTATATGTATTACAAAAATGTGTCCCCACGCATGTACGAGTAGGATGTGGTCATGTAACCTATGTGAAAGTGAATGACATCAGTCTAGAAGAGAGCATAGTTCTAGATTAGATTTCTAGAGCCTTGTTTGGAATATGTGATAGTTGGAATAGACGAAATAAGTTTTGATGATATGATGTAAGTTTGATAGAGATGATATAAGATAGTTTATGATGATGTATGTTTGTCTTTGAGGACTTAAGTTCAGGTTGAGGATGTATGATGAGTTTTGATGATGCAAGTATGCTTTCTTTTATGAGATTAGATAAGTTTAGCTAAGACAAGATGTGGGTCAGCAAGAGCCTTAGTCTCTTTTACGAAGGAGGACATCTAGTATTAGGACCAGTTTTGGGGTTAACTCTAGAGAGAGTGATACCCATTGGGAGAAGGTCAGAGAACCTAAACTCCAAGATATGAGAATTCTGAGATATGTGATATGATATGTCCTAAACTAGAATACTCCTGAGTGATTAAGTTGAGTTACTCTATGCATGATTCTTGTAGTCTTGCAGAACCCTAGATATCCTTGGGAGGACCAAACCCTAGAGACAGAGAGAGGCTGGTTACATATGTGCATATGTGAACATCAATATGAGTGCCTGCCATCTGGGTGAGGGAGAGAGCCCAAGACCCTGGAGGAGGTAGCTATGTCAATTTCTATGAAGCCTCGTGTTCGGGTTGGTGGTTTCCCACATAGGAATCTAGTGGTGTATAAGCGAGTTTGGGTAAGCATGTTTCATGGGTAGAGACCTATGAAGAGGATGTTGTAGCATGTTTTGGTTTGTGCTTATGTGGCTTGAGCTTGTAAAGCTATTGCTAGTACCAATGAGGTAGACCCAGAAACCCTAAACCAAGGAGAAAAGATAAAGTATATGCATATGAGATACTCATAGAGATGAGTTAGCTCAGAGAGACTGAGCATAAAAATACCCTCATAATATGGGTCAGGATAACCTCAGTTGGACTAGGTGAGGTTTTGATATATGTTTGATTAGCCACTCACATAAGTTTGTTTAGCACAACCATGATATAATATATGTAAGGATGTGATCTAATCTCGAGACGTGATATATAGACATGATATGATGGAAACCTAGAGATGGTTTAATAAATATTGATGCATAAATGGTTAACCATATACATGAATGATGATGATAATGTGATAATTTTGATTAATCTTGTGATGAAATCAATAGTAAAGCGTTGAAATATATTATGAGTAGTGAAACAAGATCATATGAATGAAACATGTTACATGAGGAGTCAATCTTAGTGCTTGATAAAGATGAAAAATATAGATTGATAGTTAGCACAACATAATGATGATGACATCTTGATATGATCTATATGGATAAAGTGAGTTAATTACATGTAACTCCCTCATAAGAAGTATATGTTAATGTTTAATGCTTGGGTAAAATGAGGATGAAAATCCTATAATATGAAAGATGTCGTGAAATAACCTAAGTTTCTAAACCCTTGTTTGAGCCTTCTATGAAGGGATGATTCACCTTAGATGTTTTAAACCCCCACAACGGTGATTTGGATATGAGTATAGAATTTTGTTCTTGGATAGGTTGCACTTAGAGTGATGCCACACATATGGATGAAGACATGATAGTTTTCTTTGGAGTACAAGTATGGTTGACTTTCGAGGACGAAAGTTCTTTTAAGATGTATATGATGTGACAAAGTGGGTTTTCTAGCTTAATTCTGAGGACGGAATATCTTTTAAGGTGTGTAGGATGTGATGGAGTGTACTTTTAGAATCCTAAATGTCCAATGACACAAGTGAAGTCACACATGTTGAGTTGTTTTGAGAATCCCAAATGTTTTAATAAATTTGGAGTGTTGTTGAGGTTTATACAATATTTCGGATCCATTATTTTATGCCTTCTTGAGGAATTTAATTGACAAGTCTAATAGCTTAGTTTTTGAACGCAAAATCGAATGGATTGTACCTTGAGGTATGGTGAATCTATGGTTAAATTTTGGTGGCATTTGGATGTTCCTAGAGGAAGTTATGAAGGTTTGAAAATTGGGAAATCATATGCATTATTGGTGTTTGATTAGTCTAAGTTGTTGTTGATTAAATAGGTGCCACGCACCCTTGGCTGCTATGCGATTCATGTGGCCTATCTCTGGCTGTGGATCCCAGATCCAGTGGTTACCTTCCCAATGCTTAAGTTAGCCACGGATCCAGTTCTTTTATGGGCCTTTCATAGCTGTTGGATGTAGATTGGATGGCACTAAGCCCATCTCCAAGCTCCGGCTTTGGAGGAGTCATGGAACAGTGATACGAGCAACCATCTACACAACCACGATCTCTGGTAGTGGGGTGTTTAGAGCGGGAAACTGGGTGGTTGGCCTAGTCTAAGCGAGTACTTCCATCCTAGCCTTGATAACACAGCTTTTGGTGAAGTAGACATAGAGAACGAGCCCTCTCTTCTCGTTGTCTCTCCACCGCAGGTTGCAGGTGGGAAGCGGAGGTGTGAGATGCGCGTAGTGAGGGAACTGGAGGAAGATAATAGAGGGAGAAGGAAGGCCGAGGTCAAGAGTATCTTCTGAGGGTTCTTTCGAGTCTGTTTGGGTTGTGTTGTCGGCTGACGAAGCCCATCCTTGCTGGAGACAAGCTGGGGTTCGGGTTAGCTGCTTCGAGCTTCCTCACCTCTGATGGAGTTGCCTTCGAGTTGAAGAAGGTCGTGGGCTGCTTTTGCAAAATCTCCCTGACACCTTCCACGCCTGGGGGCGATATCCCCCTTTCCCGCCATCGTGGTGGTGACCATGACCGGCGAGCTCTACAGGCCACACGGAGAGGTAACGACAGGAATCGATCTGCAGACAGGATTATGGAGGAAGGTCAGACGAGCCTTGTGGAGGTAATAGATGGATGACAGCAGGCTTCGATTGTAGCCAGTTCATCGCCAGAGCAAAGCTTCACGGCGGCAGCTCTGTCCCAGACGCACGCGAACAAGATCGCGTTGAACGCAAGAGCGCAAACGGGAATCAAACTGGGGCCAGGCCACCAGACCGGCCAGCTTCTGGCCTAAACCTTTGAACTAGGTAGCCAAACCAACCTAGAACCAGTCGGCTCAGTGCGGGCCAACAGCTGATAGCGCGCCCCCTGGGTTATACACGTGGCAGCCTCTGAGTGGTCCACGAAGGTAAATATTTCAGTAAATCATAGATCTTGCTTAATTCATAGTAAATAGCTCGAGTATTAGAAAAATGCGTATAATATACCAAAATTCTCAAAAAAAATGAGTAGAACAAGATGGAATTATAATATCCTCTTTTGATGCATTAATAACAGTGATATCATGTAAGATGTGAAATGCTCTTATAATGGATTATAAATATCAAACAACGATCTAAAATTATGAGAAAATACCAGTAAATCATGATTCATGTTTATAATGCATATGATGTCAGATATAGTCATGTTTATGCACGAAATCATGTAATTTACTCCATATGGCTAGTTAGGGCTAATAACCCTAAAGAAAATCTAGAAAATACATTAATGATTATTAAATGACGAAATTTACAAAGTAAGCCCATATCAGTATCTGTAAACTCAGATTTAACTATGAGATCATGATGATGCACAAAACTCATGTTATATGAAGTTGAACCTTAATACATGGTTCAAAACCCTAATTTAGGCTAATACATACAACCTGTGGTTAATATGTGCAAATCATTATATGAAACAAAATTATCAGTAAATGAACTATAATTTGGAGTATGACATCAATATGATAATTCTAAGACAAGAATGTAAATAATGGTGCACACATACTAGTGAACTAAGCTAAACCCTAATGAACACAATTAAGGTTAAGATGAGATGTATGATGATGAGAACCTGATGATAGTATATGATCTTGTCTTAATCAGGGTTGACCAAGGATATAGATGACATGAGGAATATGTGTTTAGAATGATCTATCTCTGGATCAAGGTACGCCATTACCTCTTACTTGGCTTATTATACAATATGCTTGTGTTATATGGTAGTAAAGACTTGGCATATGGTATTGATTGAAATGATTGTTCTAGTATGATATGTTGCAAGATTTTCCATACTTATTTCTATGAACACATGAAACATAATATATTTGTTCCATTATATCTAAGCACTTCAACTCTTTGGTAGTAAAGTGCTGGAGATAAGTACTTCAACTCTTTGGTAGTAAAGTACTTGAAAGTGATCCAACTCTTTGGTAGTAGATCACATTGTGAAATGATCCAACTCTTTGGTAGTAGATCATAAAGGCCTTAATGCATTCAACTCTCAGGTAGTAAATGCATGAATGATATAATGGAAAATAAGCTTAAAATATGTGTTCTCTTTTGTTAATGAATATCTTTGTGCAAGTAAACGCTTTTCTTATATTCTTCTGTTACTGCCAAGTACATTAGTTTTATCTTATTGCCAAGATATGATGAGAGGTAAATAAAAGACACATAGGCATACTCAGTACAATATTCTTGAAATATTGTGCTGACGTGTACCACATGTAATCTTTTGTTTAGGTTGTGGTTATACTCTTGAAGATCCAGGATAGAGAGAGTTGTGTGGCGAGCTGATGTACAAGTGGACATGTTGTAGTTTAGTGGTAGTACATGTATATGTATAAGTTTGCTGTTCAATATGTAATATCAAATGTTGTAAAAATTCATGTTGTAAATATATGTTGAATGGTGAACATGTGTGTATGGTTTTATTATTGTTCATGTACATGTGCTACTGATTGTTTCCTTCTGACTTCCTCTGATTTTCTTCTTCTTAGCCTTATGTGGGATTTTTAAATTGGGATTCTCGCTGAGGTGAGGGTTTCAATTTGGACGTCACAAATCAGATTAAGTTTTAGAAAATCCGGGGATGTCACAGGTTGTATCGGAGCATGAACAATAGCAAAGCCTGACATTTGCTCATTGTGCAACTCAAAACTAAAGAACCTTGAACTTAAAAACATCCTTAGGGTTAGATTAGTCATCTTTTAGAGACTAGATCTAACCTAGCCTCTAGGTTAGAACCTAGATGTCTGAGAACTAGGTCTAGACTGGTGCTTGTTGAGTAGCAAGTCCTTAGATGTGCTTCTTTCCTTGTGCTGCAGCGGTATGGGACGTTGCACTATTTGGAAATGACGTGCATCAAGGAAAGAGAAACCCTAGACATATTGTGCACGTTGTCTAGAGTAGCTACACTAGTCTACACCATGTTCTCACCCTTTTCACTAGTTTTCATGACACTGTACTCTCTACTATGTGTGGGACACTCATTTTCAGGATTTGGTTTTTGATTCCAAATGGATCGAACCTCGATAGTTTTCTCTGACGCTTGTTTTATCGGAGAAAAACTATATAATATTTTATTATGTATATGTATTACAAAAATGTGTCCCCACGCATGTACGAGTAGGATGTGGTCATGTAACCTATGTGAAAGTGAATGAAATCAGTCTAGAAGAGAGCATAGTTCTAGATTAGATGTCTAGAGCCTTGTTTGGAATATGTGATAGTTGGAATAGACGAAATAAGTTTTGATGATATGATGTAAGTTTGATAGAGATGATATAAGATAGTTTATGATGATGTATGTTTGTCTTTGAGGACTTAAGTTCAGGTTGAGGATGTATGATGAGTTTTGATGATGCAAGTATGCTTTCTTTTATGAGATTAGATAAGTTTAGCTAAGACAAGATGTGGGTCAGCAAGAGCCTTAGTCTCTTTTACGAAGGAGGACATCTAGTATTAGGACCAGTTTTGGGGTTAACTCTAGAGAGAGTGATACCCATTGGGAGAAGGTCAGAGAACCTAAACTCCAAGATATGAGAATTCTGAGATATGTGATATGATATGTCCTAAACTAGAATACTCCTGAGTGATTGAGTTGAGTTACTCTATGCATGATTCTTGTAGTCTTGCAGAACCCTAGATGTCCTTGGGAGGACCAAACCCTAGAGACAGAGAGAGGCTGGTTACATATGTGCATATGTGAACATCAATATGAGTGCCTGCCATCTGGGTGAGGGAGAGAGCCCAAGACCCTGGAGGAGGTAGCTATGTCAATTTCTATGAAGCCTCGTGTTCGGGTTGGTGGTTTCCCACATAGGAATCTAGTGGTGTATAAGCGAGTTTGGGTAAGCATGTTTCATGGGTAGAGACCTATGAAGAGGATGTTGTAGCATGTTTTGGTTTGTGCTTATGTGGCTTGAGCTTGTAAAGCTATTGCTAGTACCAATGAGGTAGACCCAGAAACCCTAAACCAAGGAGGAAAGATAAAGTATATGCATATGAGATACTCATAGAGATGAGTTAGCTCAGAGAGACTGAGCATAAAAATACCCTCATAATATGGGTCAGGATAACCTCAGTTGGACTAGGTGAGGTTTTGATATATGTTTGATTAGCCACTCACATAAGTTTGTTTAGCACAACCATGATATAATATATGTAAGGATGTGATCTAATCTCGAGACGTGATATATAGACATGATATGATGGAAACCTAGAGATGGTTTAATAAATATCGATGCATAAATGGTTAACCATATACATGAATGATGATGATAATGTGATAATGTTGGTTAATCTTGTGATGAAATCAATAGTAAAACGTTGAAATATATTATGAGTAGTGAAACAAGATCATATGAATGAAACATGTTACATGAGGAGTTAATCTTAGTGCTTAATAAAGATGAAAAATATAGATTGATAGTTAGCACAACATAATGATGATGACATCTTGATATGATCTATATGGATAAAGTGAGTTAATTACATGTAACTCCCTCATAAGAAGTATATGTTAATGTTTAATGCTTGGGTAAAATGAGGATGAAAATCCTATAATATGAAAGATGTCGTGAAATAACCTAAGTTTCTAAACCCTTGTTTGAGCCTTCTATGAAGGGATGATTCACCTTAGATGTTTTAAACCCCCACAACGGTGATTTGGATATGAGTATAGAATTTTGTTCTTGGATAGGTTGCACTTAGAGTGATGCCACACATATGGATGAAGACATGATAGTTTTCTTTGGAGTACAAGTATGGTTGACTTTCGAGGACGAAAGTTCTTTTAAGATGTATATGATGTGACAAAGTGGGTTTTCTAGCTTAATTCTGAGGACGGAATATCTTTTAAGGTGTGTAGGATGTGATGGAGTGTACTTTTAGAATCCTAAATGTCCAATGACACAAGTGAAGTCACACATGTTGAGTTGTTTTGAGAATCCCAAATGTTTTAATAAATTTGGAGTGTTGTTGAGGTTTATACAATATTTCGGATCCATTATTTTATGCCTTCTTGAGGAATTTAATTGACAAGTCTAATAGCTTAGTTTTTGCACCAATATCGAATGGATTGTACCTTGAGGTATGGTGAATCTATGGTTAAATTTTGGTGGCATTTGGATGTTCCTAGAGGAAGTTATGAAGGTTTGAAAATTGGGAAATAATATGCATTATTGGTGTTTGATTAGTCTAAGTTGTTGTTGATTAAATAGGTGTCACGCACCCTTGGCTGCTATGCGATTCATGTGGCCTATCTCTGGCTGTGGATCCCAGATCTAGTGGTTACCTTCCCAATGCTTAAGTTAGCCACGGATCCGGTTCTTTTATGGGCCTTTCATAGCTGTTGGATGTAGATTGGACGGCACTGAGCCCATCTCCAAGCTCCGGCTTTGGAGGAGTCATGGAACAGTGATACGAGCAACCATCTACACAACCACGATCTCTGGTAGTGGGGTGTTTAGAGCGGGAAACTGGGTGGTTGGCCTAGTCTAAGCGAGTACTTCCATCCTAGCCTTGATAACACAGCTTTTGGTGAAGTAGACATAGAGAACGAGCCCTCTCTTCTCGCAGTCTCTCCACCGCAGGTTGCAGGTGGGAAGCGGAGGTGTGAGATGCGCGTAGTGAGGGAACTGGAGGAAGATAATAGAGGGAGAAGGAAGGCCGAGGTCAAGAGTATCTTCTGAGGGTTCTTTCGAGTCTGTTTGGGTTGTGCTGTCGGCTGACGAAGCCCATCCTTGCCGGAGACAAGCTGGGGTTCGGGTTAGCTGCTTCGAGCTTCCTCACCTCTGATGGAGTTGCCTTCGAGTTGAAGAAGGTCGTGGGCTGCTTTTGCAAAATCTCCCTGACACCTTCCATGCCTGGGGGCGATATCCCCCTTTCCTGCCATCGTGGCGGTGACCATGACCGGCGAGCTCTACAGGCCACACGGAGAGGTAACGACAGGAATCGATCTGCAGACAGGATTATGGAGGAAGGTCAGACGAGCCTTGTGGAGGTAATAGATGGATGACAGCAGGCTTCGATTGTAGCCAGTTCATCGCCAGAGCAAAGCTTCACGGCGGCAGCTCTGTCCCAGACGCACGCGAACAAGATCGCGTTGAACGCAAGAGCGCAAACGGGAATCAAACTGGGGCCAGGCCACCAGACCGGCCAGCTTCTGGCCTAAACCTTTGAACTAGGTAGCCAAACCAACCTAGAACCAGTCGGCTCAGTGCGGGCCAACAGCTGATAGCGTGCCCCCTGGGTTAGACACGTGGCAGCCTCTGAGTGGTCCACGAAGGTAAATATTTCAGTAAATCATAGATCTTGCTTAATTCATAGTAAATAGCTCGAGTATTAGAAAAATGCGTATAATATACCAAAATTCTCAGAAATATGAGTAGAACAAGATGGAATCATAATATCCTACTTTTGATGCATTAATAACAGTGATATCATGTAAGATGTGAAATGCGCTTATAATGGATAATAAATATCAAACAACGATCTAAAATTATGAGAAAATACCAGTAAATCATGATTCATGTTTATAATGCATATGATGTCATATATAGTCATGTTTATGCACGAAATCATGTAATTTACTCCATATGGCTAGTTAGGGCTAATAACCCTAAAGAAAATGTAGAAAATACATTAATGATTATTAAATGACGAAATTTACAAAGTAAGCCCATATCAGTATCTGTAAACTCAGATTTAACTATGAGATCATGATGATGCACAAAACTCATGTTATATGAAGTTGAACCTTAATACATGGTTCAAAACCCTAATTTAGGCTAATACATACAACCTGTGGTTAATATGTGCAAATCATTATATGAAACAAAATTATCAGTAAATGAACTATAATTTGGAATATGACATCAGTATGATAATTCTAAGACAAGAATGTAAATAATGATGCACACATACTAGTGAACTAAGCTAAACCCTAATGAACACAATTAAGGTTAAGATGAGATGTATGATGATGAGAACCTGATGATAGTATATGATCTTGTCTTAATCAGGGTTGACCAAGGATATAGATGACATGAGGAATATGTGTTTAGAATGATCTATCTCTCGATCAAGGTATGCCATTACCTCTTACTTGGCGTATTATACAATATGCTTGCGTTATATGGTAGTAAAGACTTGGCATATGGTATTGATTGAAATGATTGTTCTGGTATGATATGTTGCATGATTTTCCATACTTATTGCTATGAACACATGAAACATAATATATCTGTTCCATTATATCTAAGCACTTCAACATTTTGGTAGTAAAGTGCTGGAGATAAGTACTTCAACTCTTCGGTAGTAAAGTATTTGAAAGTGATCCAACTCTTTGGTAGTAGATCACATTGTGAAATGATCCAACTCTTTGGTAGTAGATCATAAAGGCCTTAATGCATTCAACTCTCAGGTAGTAAATGCATGAATGATATAATGGAAAATAAGCTTAAAATATCTGTTCTCTTTTGTTAATGAATATCTTTGTGCAAGTATATGCTTTTCTTATATTCTTCTGTTACTGCCTAGTACATTAGTTTTATCTTATTGCCAAGATATGATGAGAGGTAAATAAAAGACACGTAGGCGTACTCAGTACAATATTCTTGAAATATTGTGCTGACGTGTACCGCATGTAATCTTTTGTTTAGGTTGTGGTTATACTCTTGAAGATCCAGGATAGAGAGAGTTGTGTGGCGAGCTGATGTACAGGTGGACCTGTTGTCTTTGGATCCTATAGTTTAGTGGTAGTACATGTATATGTATAAGTTTGATGTTCAATATGTAATATCAAATGTTGTAACAGTTCATGTTGTAAATATATGTTGAATGGTGAACATGTGTGTATGGTTTTATTATTGTTCATGTACATGTGCTACTGATTATTTCCTTATGACTTCCTCTAATTTTCTTCTTCTTAGCCTTATGTGGGATTTTTAAATTGGGATTCTCACTGAGGTGAGGGTTTCAATTTGGACGTCACACATCAGATTAAGTTTTAGAAAATCTGAGGATGTCACAGGTGGTATCGGAGCATGAACAATAGCAAAGCCTGACATTTGCTCATTGTGCAACTCAAAACTAAAGAACCTTGAACTTAAAAACATCCTTTGGGTTAGATTAGTCATCTTTTAGAGACTAGATCTGACCTAGCCTCTAGGTTAGAACCTAGATGTCTGAGAACTAGGTCTAGACTGGTGCTTGTTGAGTAGCAAGTCCTTAGATGTCGTTCTTTCCTTGTGGTGCAGCGGTATGGGACGTTGCACTATTTGGAAATGACGTGCATCAAGGGAAGAGAAACCCTAGACATATTGTGCACGTTGTCTAGAGTAGCTACACTAGTCTACACCATGTTCTCACCCTTTTCACTAGTTTTCATGACACTGTACTCTCTACTATGTGTGGGACACTCATTTTCAGGATTTGGTTTTTGATTCCAAATGGATCGAACCTCGATAGTTTTCTCTGACGCTTGTTTTATCGGAGAAAAACTATATAATATTTTATTATGTATATGTATTACAAAAATGTGTCCCCATGCATGTACGAGTAGGATGTGGTCATGTAACCTATGTGAAAGTGAATGAAATCAGTCTAGAAGAGAGCATAGTTCTAGATTAGATGTCTAGAGCCTTGTTTGGAATATGTGATAGTTGGAATAGACGAAATAAGTTTTGATGATATGATGTAAGTTTGATAGAGATGATATAAGATAGTTTATGATGATGTATGTTTGTCTTTGAGGACTTAAGTTCAGGTTGAGGATGTATGATGAGTTTTGATGATGCAAGTATGCTTTCTTTTATGAGATTAGATAAGTTTAGCTAAGACAAGATGTGGGTCAGCAAGAGCCTTAGTCTCTTTTACGAAGGAGGACATCTAGTATTAGGACCAGTTTTGGGGTTAACTCTAGAGAGAGTGATACCCATTGGGAGAAGGTCAGAGAACCTAAACTCCAAGATATGAGAATTCTGAGATATGTGATATGATATGTCCTAAACTAGAATACTCCTGAGTGATTGAGTTGAGTTACTCTATGCATGATTCTTATAGTCTTGCAGAACCCTAGATGTCCTTGGGAGGACCAAACCCTAGAGACAGAGAGAGGTTGGTTACATATGTGCATATGTGAACATCAATATGAGTGCCTGCCATCTGGGTGAGGGAGAGAGCCCAAGACCCTGGAGGAGGTAGCTATGTCAATTTCTATGAAGCCTCGTGTTCGGTTGGTGGTTTCCCACATAGGAATCTAGTGGTGTATAAGCGAGTTTGGGTAAGCATGTTTCATGGGTAGAGACCTATGAAGAGGATGTTGTAGCATGTTTTGGTTTGTGCTTATGTGGCTTGAGCTTGTAAAGCTATTGCTAGTACCAATGAGGTAGACCCAGAAACCCTAAACCAAGGAGGAAAGATAAAGTATATGCATATGAGATACTCATAGAGATGAGTTAGCTCAGAGAGACTGAGCATAAAAATACCCTCATAATATGGGTCAGGATAACCTCAGTTGGACTAGGTGAGGTTTTGATATATGTTTGATTAGCCACTCACATATGTTTGTTTAGCACAACCATGATATAATATATGTAAGGATGTGATCTAATCTCGAGACGTGATATATAGACATGATATGATGGAAACCTAGAGATGGTTTAATAAATATCGATGCATAAATGGTTAACCATATACATGAATGATTATGATAATGTGATAATGTTGGTTAATCTTGTGATGAAATCAATAGTAAAACGTTGAAATATATTATGAGTAGTGAAACAAGATCATATGAATGAAACATGTTACATGAGGAGTTAATCTTAGTGCTTAATAAAGATGAAAAATATAGATTGATAGTTAGCACAACATAATGATGATGACATCTTGATATGATCTATATGGATAAAGTGAGTTAATTACATGTAACTCCCTCATAAGAAGTATATGTTAATGTTTAATGCTTGGGTAAAATGAGGATGAAAATCCTATAATATGAAAGATGTCGTGAAATAACCTAAGTTTCTAAACCCTTGTTTGAGCCTTCTATGAAGGGATGATTCACCTTAGATGTTTTAAACCCCCACAACGGTGATTTGGATATGAGTATAGAATTTTGTTCTTGGATAGGTAGCACTTAGAGTGATGCCACACATATGGATGAAGACATGATAGTTTTCTTTGGAGTACAAGTATGGTTGACTTTCGAGGACGAAAGTTCTTTTAAGATGTATATGATGTGACAAAGTGGGTTTTCTAGCTTAATTCTGAGGACGGAATATCTTTTAAGGTGTGTAGGATGTGATGGAGTGTACTTTTAGAATCCTAAATGTCCAATGACACAAGTGAAGTCACACATGTTGAGTTGTTTTGAGAATCCCAAATGTTTTAATAAATTTGGAGTGTTGTTGAGGTTTATACAATATTTCGGATCCATTATTTTATGCCTTCTTGAGGAATTTAATTGACAAGTCTAATAGCTTAGTTTTTGCACCAAAATCGACTGGATTGTACCTTGAGGTATGGTGAAGCTATGGTTAAATTTTGGTGGCATTTGGATGTTCCTAGAGGAAGTTATGAAGGTTTGAAAATTGGGAAATAATATGCATTATTGGTGTTTGATTAGTCTAAGTTGTTGTTGATTAAATAGGTGTCATGCACCCTTGGCTGCTATGCGATTCATGTGGCCTATCTCTGGCCGTGGATCCCAGATCCAATGGTTACATTCCCAGTGCTTAAGTTAGCCACGGATCCGGTTCTTTTATGGGCCTTTCATAGCTGTTGGATGTAGATTGGACGGCACTAAGCCCATCTCCAAGCTCCGGCTTTGGAGGAGTCATGGAACAGTGAGACGAGCAACCATCTACACAAGCATAATCTCTTGTCGTGGGGTGTTGAGAGCGGGAAACTGGGTGGTTGGCCTCGTCTAAGTGAGTACTTCCATCCTGGCCTTGATAACACAGCTTTTGGTGAAGTAGACAGAGAGAATGAGCCCTCTCTTCTCGCAGTCTCTCCACCGCAGGTTGCAGGTGGGAAGCGGAGGTGTGAGATGGAGGTAGTGAGGGAACTGGAGGAAGATAATAGAGGGAGAAGGATGGCCGAGGTCAGGAGAATCTTCTGAGGGTTCTTTCGAGTCTGTTTGGGTTGTGCTGTCGGCTGACGAAGCCCATCCTTGCCGGAGACAAGCTGGGGTTCGGGTTAGCTGCTTCGAGCTTCCTCACCTCTGATGGATTTGCCTTCGAGTTGAAGAAGGCCGTGGGCTGCTTTTGCAAAATCTCCATGATGCCTTCCATGCATGGGGGTGATATCCCCCTTTCCCACCGTCGTGGCGGTGACCATGATCGGCGAGCTCTGCAGGCCACACGGAGAGGTAACGACAGGAATCGATTTGTGGATAGGATTATGGAGAAAGGTCAGACGAGCCTTGTGGAGGTAATAGAGGGATGATAGCAGGCTTCGATCGTAGCCAGTTCATCACCGGAGCAAAGCTTAACGGCGGCAGCTCTGTCCCAGATGCACACGAACAAGATCGCGTTGAACGCAAGAGCGCAAACGAGAATCAAACCGGGGCCATGCCACCAGACCGGCCAGCTTCTGGCCTAAACCATTGAACCAGGCAGCCAAACCAACCTAGAACCAGCCGGCTCAGTGCGGGCCAACAGCTGAGAGCACGCCCCCTGGGTTAGACACGTGGCAGCCTCTGAGTGGTCCGCGAAGGTAAATATTTCAGTAAATCATAGATCTTGCTTAATTCATAGTAAATAGCTCGAGTATTAGAAAAATACGTATAATATACCAAAATTCTCAAAAATATGAGTAGAACAAGATGGAAGCATAGTATCCTACTTTTGAGGCATTAATAATAGTGATATCATGTAAGATGTGAAATGCTCTTATAATGGATAATAAATATCAAACAACGATCTAAAATTATGAGAAAATACCAGTAAATCATGATTCATGTTTATAATGCATATGATGTCATATATAGTCATGTTTATGCACGAAATCATGTAATTTACTCCATATGGCTAGTTAGGGCTAATAACCCTAAAGAAAATGTAGAAAATACATTAATGATTATGAAATGATGAAATTTGCAAAATAAGCCCATATCAGTATTTGTAAACTCAGATTTAACTATGAGATCATGATGATGCACATAACTCATGTTATATGAAGTTGAACCTTAATACATGGTTCAAAACCCTAATTTAGGCTAATGCATACAACCTGTGGCTAATATGCGCAAATCATTATATGAAACACAATTATCAGTAAATGAACTATAATTTGGAATATGACATCAGTATGATAATTCTAAGACAAGAATGTAAATAATGATGCACACATACTAGTGAACTAAGCTAAACCCTAATGAACACAATTAAGGTTAAGATGAGATGTATGATGATGAGAACATGATGATAGTATATGATCTTGTCTTAATTAGGGTTGACCAAGGATATAGATGACATGAGGAATATGTGTTTAGAATGATCTATCTCTCGATCAAGGTATGCCATTATCTCTTACTTGGCTTATTATACAATATGCTTGCGTTATATGGTAGTAAAGACTTGGCATATGGTATTGATTGAAATGATTGCTCTGGTATGATATGTTGCATGATTTTCCATACTTATTGCTATGAACACATGAAACATAATATATCTGTTCCATTATATCTAAGCACTTCAACATTTTGGTAGTAAAGTGCTGGAGATAAGTACTTCAACTCTTTGGTAGTAAAGTATTTGAAAGTGATCCAACTCTTTGGTAGTAGATCACATTGTGAAATGATCCAACTCTTTGGTAGTAGATCATAAAGGCCTTAATGCATTCAACTCTCAGGTAGTAAACGCATGAATGATATAATGGAAAATAAGCTTAAAATATGTGTTCTCTTTTGTTAATGAATATCTTTGTGCAAGTATACGCTTTTCTTATATTCTTCTGTTACTGCCAAGTACATTAGTTTTATCTTATTGCCAAGATATGATGAGAGGTAAATAAAAGACACGTAGGCGTACTCAGTACAATATTCTTGAAATATTGTGCTGACGTGTACCGCATGTAATCTTTTGTTTAGGTTGTGGTTATACTCTTGAAGATCCAGGATAGAGAGAGTTGTGTGGCGAGCTGATGTACAGGTGGACCTGTTGTCTTTGGATCCTATAGTTTAGTGGTAGTACATGTATATGTATAAGTTTGATGTTCAATATGTAAAATCAAATGTTGTAACAGTTCATGTTGTAAATATATGTTGAATGGTGAACATGTGTGTATGGTTTTATTATTGTTCATGTACATGTGCTACTGATTGTTTCCTTCTAACTTCCTCTAATTTTCTTCTTCTTAGCCTTATGTGGGATTTTTTAATTGGGATTCTCACTGAGGTGAGGGTTTCAATTTGGACGTCACACATCAGATTAAGTTTTAGAAAATCCGAGGATGTCACAAAATCGAAATTACAATTACCACTTTGAAGCACAAGGCTTGAATTGCCTATATCAAGTGTATCGATCTCCTAACCAATGAGTATTGAAATGTAGGTTTAGTGGATAGGAGATTCTAGCCTATAGGACATGAATTTGGAGCAAGGGAAATGAGTAGCCAATGGTAGTGTTGCTCAATTGGTCAAAACAGATTGCCAATTGCAAGTATGTAAGCTCAAGTATTTCCCAAGAGTGTATTGGGGTGTCCTAAGGCATGTCCTATTTATAGGAATGGCCTACAAGTGCTTAAGGATGTTCTAGACACTTTCTAGGGGGTTCTAAGTGCTTAACTAGCCGTTAGTTAGACATTAGTTGCTTTAGCAATGACTAGTTAATTAACTCTAAAAATTGCAGATAAAACACTTCTCGGTCGACAAATTTTCGATCGAGAGTACTTCTCGGTCGAGGATTTTTCGACTGAGGGATGTCCTGGAGCAAGTGTTTACAACGTTCATTTCAATTCCCAACTACCTTTTCTGCTGGGTCTAACGGCTACTTGGGTCATTCTCGGTCGAGGAATTTGTCGACCGAGAGTGTCTCGGTCGAGGAGTTTATCGACCGAGAATGACCCTATTTCAATGTTTTGAACTAGATACTAAGTGTGTGTATGAGTGTGAAGATGTGACACTATTATAGGGAATGACCTATCTAAGTGTTGGGATTGGCTAGGGAAAATCTAAACGATTGATTTACATGATATCTAAGTACTTGTACATTATATACTTGTATAAGTTTTTTACATTTGATTACAATCATGAATTAAAGGAATTTGAGCATATAGATCTTCCAAGTTGTGTCATCCACCTAGTTCCTGCAACACTCAAGTAGCTTGTTAGATCCACAAGAATGAAATGTTTGTCATCATCAAAACAAAGGGATTATAATAATGTCCAATTTATCCAACACTCTAAGTAAAATATATCGATCATATTAACTTGAACCCTAAGTTGTAATCATCTAACCCTAACATATAAATCCTTAATGCCTTTCATGATACATTAATGACATTAGGTGCCATAATCAGTTAACATACTTTGATACACATAAATGATATATATATAATTATCTAATCACATATTAATCAAGTCATCAATATGAAATGCATGATATGTTACCATGTTATCTAATACACACACGATTGGTCACTTAATGTAAATCACTTTGTAATATGCCTCACCTTGATCATTAAAATACGTGGAGTGGCTTCAATATGAATATGAAGGATTTAATTCACATAAATGTGCAAATCAATAATATAATTAAATATGAGAAAATGATTAATGATGACATTAATGTGAGAAATAAAGATAATTCGGCAATGAGATAACGTTTAATATAAATATATGTAATTGATGTGATATAATTTGGATTGAATGAAGATTTAATAACAAATTGAATAATTCATGCAAAATAATTTGTTATAACTTAATGTGGTGATATTATAAGGATAATAAAGTCAAAGTTCAATATATTAAGGATAATGATCAAGTATATTGAGGGAATCGAGTAACCCATAATTTTGCTAAAATTCTTAGTAAGATAAATGAGAAATATATATATATATATATGGTGTTTCATGGATAATAATTAAATATAACTCTTTTGAAAACAAAGTAAATATGAGATGATACAATTAAAAGAATAATAATGATAATGTGATATCATAATAAATATAATCTTAATAAGCCAAAAATGTAAATAATGTGAAATCACCTAAAAAAAGAATATCTAAATAATGGAACCTAGGAGATCCTTGAGAACCTATCCTATGTTGAAATGCTTGTGGAGTATATGTTGATGAATTGTCTGGTGGAAGTTAAGGTTGGAGAAATAACCTGATGTTTTGTGATGAGATGTTGCACACTCACCCTTCCCTTCTTGCTTGTGATTTCGGGGACGAAATCCTCTTTAAGGGGTGGAGTGTTGTAACATACCGAATTTTGGAATTTTTTCTTTTGACCCTATTTCTCATCTTTTCCTTTCATTTCTATCCTTATTGGCCTTTCTATTTAATTAGTGGAATTTATAATTGTTTAGTGAACATTTATTCACTAATTGTACCAATATAAGGGTTCATGCATAAATACCTCAGTGAAAACTGAATTAGCATAATTAAGTGCTCTAAACCTTAATCTAACTTTTTGATATGATTTTAAAACATAAAATGATCCTAAGTTTCAAATTTGGTTTGATTTGGATGTTTTTTGTGCAAGTTATGCAATTTTAGGTACATTCTGGACTTTTATGCAATTTACCCAATTGGGAGGTTTTCTTTGCAAATTATTAACTGAATTTTAATCCTTAAATATTCCCTTACCATTAAAGAGAATTTAAACCATTGGAGGACCTAGTTTTACCTTGGTTTGATGGTATTTCTTTCCAACGACATTATAGGAATTACTCTCTTTATAAAGATGCTTATCCTTAAAAGCTATAAACCAATGAAGTTATTTCTTTCCTGAAAAATAGTGGGGATGGCCTAGAAGGATCTATGGGCTCTTAGGACTGACTTTTGATATGCATGAAGCCTCAATGAGCTGTCCTCTTGCATGACCATCAATCCCTAGGCTAAAGACACATGGAAAGTCCCTTAAGACACCTCATGCTTCACCTCTTTCTATATGTAGCCATGTATACCCCTTCCCAACTCACAATTCAAAAACTCTTGCTCTCCTTTTCTTTCCTCTCACTTATATAATAGTTCCTTCTGTATTTGTCCACAAAGCTGCTGTCCCAAGGTAATAGAGGGAGCCTAGCTTGGTGAAGAAGGCTCCTAGGGTTTCCAAATTGCTCTATTAGGGTTTCTAAAGCTCCTCCTTGGTAATTTCGACCAAAACTAGTAATTTTCCTCCCTTCCTTCCCTATTTTCATACTGTTAGTCTTCCTTACACCTTATTCTAGGTTGGAACCATGACCATACATGGTAAAACTCCACCTAAAACCCTAAAACACCTCATCTCTATGCTCTTTTGCTAGGGTTTATCACCTCTAAAGTTGAGAAGGTGATCTTTGTCCAAGAAAAGGAGATAGGCTTGGAGAAAATAGACCTTCTAAGCTCGGATCCTTACTTTTTGGACCTTCTTATCTTCCCTAGAGGCAATTTTTGTTAACCCCCTTCTCATATATTGCTTAGTACATACTTAAAACCCATGCTTCTATGTTGATAATCGATGATTTCCATCTCTTTTTACCATGTTTTTCTAAGGTTTTGATTTCTTGCTATTTTATATTCTCTAGAATATCTAGTTTGTTTATATAAGAAACTTCAAACCTGATCTTGGGTCAAATTTTGTTTTCTCCCTCTCCCTCTCTCTTTAATTATCTCGATCGATTTGATGATGTGGTAATTTCTGATTGGTCAATATTGCAAAATTCATATCTTCTAAACCGCTTATCCAAATTTGACAAATAAATATGTTTTGGAATTGGAAAATTAATATATATATAATAAAAGTATTTTCAAGGTCTGATTTAATGGTTTGAAGAAGGGTGATTTTTGTAAAACGAAGTTAATGCATAAAATCGATAAAAAAATACATCTTAATCATCATAACTCCAAAATTAACATAAAAATATGTTTTCTTGATCAGGAAAACCTAATGAGTTCATTGGTGATATTTTGAAAAGCTAAATCCGAATTTTTTGAAAAAGTTCTGAAATTAGGGTTTCTATATATTAATGTGCACTATGTACTCTAATAGATGTTAATACATTGAAAATAGGCAAAGTGGAATTTGGACTCAATTAGTGGTGAAAGTTAGTAATTGATATCAATCAGAGAGGTATGTGCTATGTATGTGTTACGTATGTGAAATCCCTATTTATGTATGTGCTATGTATGTGCAATCCCTATTTATGTATGTGCATGTACACCTTAAGTTGGGAATAATTGTGCCTTAACCTATTTTTCTATAATGAGGCTTTATTAAAGCCTATTTCATATACTCTTGAATCTTTTACTATACTTGCCTCATATATTAGTTTCAAAACATTATTCTTGGGTCTTGGAACCCCACCACCAAGTTGTAATTATATGATGATTTATCTTGCCACTTTACTATTTATTGAGCATGATGGTTTATTTGGCTATTTAACTATAGTAGTGGTACTTATGTACAACCACCCACAGAGGGCATGTAAATAATCGCCCTGGGGAACATCTTATTCTCCCCTTGGGGAATGTGTTATTCCTCCCCTATAAAATTTCATAGGTGACTGTGAATGTATGAATTCTCCCCTCACCTATAGGTTGAGGTCTGGTAGGTGCCTCAACCCTACTTAGTTAATGTAGTCCAATTAATATCATGCATGCTACTTCTTATATGTTTTGTAATGGTAAGAATCTATTTTGTTATGTTCCTCATTCTCTTGGCCCTCTCATCTTATCATAATTCAATATATTTATGTTTCGTATGATTTCCTTTTCTCTTGTACTTATTCATTATTTGACACATACCTTGTTTTCCTCACCCTTTAGCTGGGTGCTTTCCCAACCACCCAGGTGATGAGGAAGGTGACGAACCAGACAATAAGTATATAGCTTTTGCTTGGACTCAGTTCATGGAGATGTTGCTTGGAGACAAGATTGTAGTAGTCTAGACTTCCCTCTATCTAGATCCTGATTGTGTGTCTTAATGTAAACCCTAATGGGAGAATTTGATGTATTTTGTAAACCTTTTATGAAATTGAATATAGTCAGTTATTTTTTTATTTCGCTGCTTTCTAATGGTCTTTTGTGTATCAATGTTTAATAAATTTGGAAAATTTATTCCCATTCCATATACCTCCGAATGTGTTTGGAATGGATGTCAATTCTTCAAATTTTTAGTAAAGAGGTGATTTCACTCTCCTTACACAACTTACTAGCAATTAAGTTTAGCTTCTCATTCAGTACAAAAATGACCTTGGACTCCCCAACACTTTTAAGAGTTGTTGGGTGCTATCTCTCTTTTCCCCATGCCTAGTTCTTAGACATGTTTTTTAAGATATCATGACAACGGGCTGGCTTGTTGTCGAGGAAGAAGCCCGCTCCTACACTATCAAGCGTGGTCCTTTCTCCGTTGCATAAACCATGGTAGAAAATCTTCTCTTGACCTAAGAAATTAATGACATGGTGGGGGACCTACCACAACATGTTTTGAATCTCTCTCATGCCTCAGAATATGACTCGTCAGCTTGCTGTCTAAAGTTATGGATCTTCTTTACTAGGTCATTTGTCTTTTGTGGTGGAAATTACCTCTTGAAGAAAGCATCAATCATTTGCTCCAACATTTCAATGCACTCATCATCAAGGTTATGAAACCAAGACTTAGCAATGTCTTCCAAAGGTTATGGGAATAGCTTCAGCTATAAGATAGTCACCAACACCCTATCTATCTTGATCATATCACAACTTTCGATGAAATTGCTGATGTGTGTCATACGGTCCTCAGAGATGTGGCCATGAAAAGCTTGTGATTTTAATAATGACACCAATAGTGGATCAACCTTATAGCTGTCGACGTTGATGGATTGTCTGTCGATTGCCCCTTTTTGAGCAGTTGAAGACGATGCCTTGACCTTTCCTAGATTATATTTTCTTCTTCTTGGTCACCCATTTCTGTTGGCTCAGGTTCCTCGGGTGGCTCGGGTCCTTCAGGAGAAGGAGTATATGGTGGAGTTTGATTAAATCTATCGAATGATATTTTGTACTCTCGTTCTCTATGAAGGAGTTATGCTTGACCTAAGCCCAGTTAGGATGACTCTCTGTAGTCATGGGCTCGTGTATTCACCATGCACTAGTACCTAAAAATGGTTGTGAGAACATGACATTAATGGTAGAAACAATAAATATATTAAAATCCACCTTTGAATGAATAAAAGAAAAAAAAGGTAGACCTAGAATGGCCGACTACAACACTCATAATGCTAAAGTTACCATTTCCCCGACAACAACACCAAAACATGATAGGTATTTTCTATATGCTCAAAATGAAGTATACACGATCGTAGTAATATAGGCCAACGAGGCCCGAATGTCAAACACAAGGAAACGTGACTTTAGAAACTAATACTAAATATTGTACGATCAACTTAAGCTAAAGAAAACTTGAGTGATTGGTTTGATTATCTTAATAGAAAAGAAACCTAAATTATGGTTGTTTTTCTCAGTCTTAGTGAATTCCTTATGATAATGGTTTCATCATAGTTAACATTGCATTTTTATCTTAATAAATTAATAGAAATCTCTCCTAACCCTAAATTAGAATCCTAAAGTGATAATTACCTACTCTCATGGTGTAAATCACTATCTAATCTAATACCAACCCCACTCTCATATCGTTTATGTTATTAAATAGGTGCCTTTTATCAAATTCTCTGGGTGTCTCCTCATATTTTTAAACCACCTTTAACAAAGGGTTTTATACCACACATATTTCTATGTGTTGACCTAGAGTTTATACATTGTCCATATTTTGATGATGACTCAACCAGTTCATTCATATGTATCTAATATATATATATTCAATAATGATCTCATATTTTAGGTACATGTAAAGGATCAATTTACACAATCCCTAGCTTGTCAAAGTTGAAATCACTTACAATATAAATGTGCTAATAAGGAAATCCCTTCAAATGACCTTAGAAGAATTTTGTAATCACTTGTGTTGATGATATGACTTGTAACTAAGATGAGAAAAATATGTGGGACACTTAGTACCAAGTTTAATCACTTTTTAATTAAATTAGAAAATTTATCATAGGATGTTGATTGCTCGAGTTTCAATCTCGACAGATCCCATGGATTGATTTTCTGATGATATGCATCAGTCGAGTTGTGCATTCATAGAACTCGATCGAATGATTTACTAACCAAATGTGATTTTGGCTAATCGGTCAAGTTTCCCAGGACAAACGTGACCGATGGTTTGAAAATTGGGTTTGTCTTTTAATCAATCAGTCGAGTTAACTTTATTAAAAGTCAAATGAATGCACTACATGAAAAATATTGAAAAAGTGATTCTAACCATTGGTGACTTGTTTGGATGAAAATAGATCTGTTGCCTTAAGAAAAAATGACTATATTTTGGCCCTAAGTGTTCCCCAATTCAAGGGAGCACCCCCAGCTATAAATACGACCCCTTGGAGTTCATTACAAGTTTGCTCATTCTACATTCAAGGTCCTTGCTATAGTTGAGTGTGCTACTACTCCTTGAGCCCATTTCTCTCTCTAGTTTACACTTCATTTCATGATTTGTGAGTGAGATAGGCTTATTGTAAGAGAGCTCCACCTTTGTATATGTAAATCTCTCAAATCTTCCACTACTTCCCTATCCCTTTTTCTCATGAAGAAAAGTTGAAGCAAGTTCCATCAAGTGAAGAATGAGTTGTAGCTGGTCCTCTTCAAGGTTGTTGAAGAGGTGGTGATCTTCTCTAAGTGAAGGAGAAGGCAAAGGCTAAAGATCCAAGAGGAGAAGCAAAGTCCTTCAAGGTGGAAGACTTGAGCTTGAATGGATAAGACCTTGTGAAGGCTGAAGACTCAAGCTAAGTGGGTAAGTTCCTTGTTAAGGTGGAGATCTCTTTTTGGTTGGATGGGTAAGCCCTTTGGTGGTCTTTTGTTGTAAATCTATGTGGTGATATAATAGAGAAAACCACTTGCAAAGTCCTAAAGGATGAGCTCTCTAGGTAGTGGACATACTCACTTCTAGTTTAAAATGTGGAATCACTCTACATCCTTTTCTCAAGTGCTTGCTATCAATCTCTCTTATCCTTGCTATGCTTGTTTAGATATGAATTCAAATTTCCTTTAAGCTATTTCTCAAACTTGATATAATTTGAAGGTCTAATATGTTTTGTGAGAATTTGTGTAGCTCTATTCACCCCCTCTAGAGCCCTTAGATCCAACACTATGAAGTTCTGACTATTAATTTCCTTTTTGAAGCAATCAGTAGTGAACATACTATCAATGGTGATCAATTACAAATAGTTCATTCATTTACATAAAAATAAATCCAGAAATTAAGAGAAATTGATGAATTAATGCATAAGAGTCAAATACAATGCATAACTAGGCTACTCCTAGGTCCTAAGGAACGTGGGGATTAGCCCTTCATGGTTTCCAAAGACACAAACATCAAAGGAGAAAGGAAAAACATGGACAACATGAAGAACTACCCCTGAAGTAGACGGTTCAAACGCTCCCATCTTGTGCACACGTCGATTTGCTACGTTCTGGCTACAATTCCTCCTGCTAGAAGTGCCCAGATCATTTGGTTTGCCTCATTCTTCTTTGCTATCTCCTCTCCTTACTCTCCTTATTCGTATAATGGTAAAAGATGAGATAATTAGGTTTGGCCATAACTCCCCTTAGTCATAGGTATGACTTAGGGTGAGTTAGAACCTTAACCGTTTGATTAAACGAAGCCTTGAGATCTTCCTGATCCCGATCCATCGGTACTACTGGTAGGGTGTCATACTATTAACTCTTCTGAATTTCGGGCCACTTGTCAAGTTGTCAGTACTACTGACAATGTTGGTGGATAGCGAGTTGCATTGATAACTTCTAACAAAACGTTGAAACCTCGTCGATAGTATCGATAGTCCCGTCGGTACTACTCAAACTTCTCAATTTCTTTTGTCTCCAATACTGAGCAAGTGCCAGAACCACTGACTCCAAAGTCGGTAGTACTGAGCTGTGTAGATTCTTGAACATTTCTAAAATGCAAAAAATTTTGAACGTAAGCTCTGGAAAATCACGAAATCACTTAGAAACATTACAATTATGTGTATTTGTTGCACATGAGTATCACATGCTAATAAAGTAAATCATACACAATTAATATGATATTTGACCACAAAGTACACAAAAATTAGTACAAAATAGCCTATGAAAATGACAAATAAACAGTGCATCAGGCATAACCGAAGGGTAATGGTGTATAGAAAGGATCATGGATTTGGGGCTAATAATATTTTCCTTTGCACTATTAAGTTGGTATATGAGGACTCCCTTGGTCAATGTGATACATGCCTAGCCAGAATCTAGGGTTGCCTAAAATAATATCTCCTCTAAGCTTCTTATCTCTAAGTTCATCCACTTCTCATCTCCTTTCTAAAATAAACCCTAAAAGGAACTTCCCTCCTCATCTCAAGTTAGAGTTTTTGAGAAGTAGGATTAAGGCATACTCCTCCAATTAATGTACATGTAATGTGGGAATAATGATGAAGTTAAGAAAAATGCTTTATGGGTTTGTCCCTGTTGGTTTAAACCCTATATGGAACTAGGGTTGGGTTAGGAAGAACCTTATGTGGGTCAGGGGATGCCTGAAACCATAAGGTACAAGGTGAAAACCCTTACCATAACCCAAATCCTAACCCTAATCATGGGTAACGAGAGTAGTATACCGGGTAAAATAGTAATCCTACCCATGTGAACCCTAATAGGGTAAGATGAAATAGGAAATATGAATAAGTTGGATACTCGTAGATGTAGTAAGGCACACATGATTCACATAGAGAGTTTATTAATATACATATGGAACATAGGATATCAATGGCTACATGAAAAATGAAAATATTAGACTCTCAACTCAGATTTAGGGATGGTGTCCAAACCTTCGTTAGGTAAACCCGAATATGTGGAGAGGACCTATAGGGAAGGCAAAACCCTAAAATGTGAAATTAGGTTGTGGCTATAAAGCCTAACCTCCTCGTATTAGACACCTTGATAGGAAAAGTGTCCCCATACTTGTACGAGTAGGAGGTAGTCATGTACCTAAGTGGAAGTGAGTGACATTAGGATAATAAAGGAATTAGTTCTAGATCAGATTCATAAAGTCTTGTTGAAGTATGTGATACATGGAATATATGCATATATTTAATGATCTAAGTTGTATATAGTTAGATACTATGATTTATGATGATCAATTGGAATTTGAGAATTCAATTTTAGTTTTGAGGATTTGACATTAGATTTGATGATGCAAGTATGTGTGCTTCTCTGAGATAAAATAAGCTAAATTTAGATAAGGTGTGAATCATCATGAGCCTCAACCTCCTCTACAAAGGAGGACCTATAGTGTTAGAACTATTTATAGGTTTAACTCGAGAGAGAATGAGAGCTAGAGGGAGAAGATCAGAAGCCTAAACTCCAAGATATAAGAAATCATGAGAAACATTCATTGTGATATGTCCTAAATTAGATTACTCCCAAGTGAATGGGCTAAGTTTCTCTATTCATGATTCCTATAGTCTTGTTTTACCCTAGATGAACCTGGGAGGAACACACCCTATTAACAAAAAAAGTGGTTTCTTACATATATGTGAATATGATATGTGTACCTTCTATCTAGGTGAGGGAGAGTGAGTCCCAAGATCCTGAGGAGGTAAGGAAAGTTAGTATGTTGTGAAACCTCATTCTTGGGTTGGTGGTATCCTTCATGAGTCTCTAGTGGTTGTTTATGAGAAAGAGGGAGGTTGGTAAGTGACGTGGTCTATTATCGCACTTACAAATTCACTTAGGGTTGAAATCCCAGAGCTTTTAACCAAAACCTTGTGCAATAATACCACCCACAAGCGGACAGGTCTTATCACAGTATAGTTGAGGATTGAATCCCAAGGGACAACATTTTTAAGAAACATTGCTAGTCTAGTCTAGCTCAAGTAAGACTAATATTTAGAACAAAGGGTTGATTTGAGGTTAATTAAACTAAGTGTGAGAAAGTAAAGAGCAAGATTAAATTTTGATCTAGATTAATGATATGGAATCACTGGGGTGGTCTCCAGTTTCACCACCACTACTCATGCAAACACATCCAATCACAAACATCCAGGAAAGATCTAACTATACAAATAGAACTATTGCAAACCCTCCCGGAGAGATGTTTAGATTTGCATAAGCATCACCTTAGGCATCATATTTCTCATCGCCATCCGGATCATGCACTTACGGTTCTGAATATACAGCTATCCAAATGAAGATGTGGCCCTCCCGGTGGGATGTTTAGGCACACAGAAGCATCACCGTGGGCTAGATGGCTCGTCCCCTCACAGATCACCCACTTATGACCTCAAGAAATCCCATTCTGTTTCTAGTCAGGGAGTCAACCGCGTTAATCGACATTCTATCCTACATATTGAAGTTCTCACAACATAGGAAAGAACAAGAAAAAAACAAGAAGGTGATCAGTCTACAAGCAAACATTGACGATTAACAACGAAATGAAAAGTTATATACATTTCCATGGAATGTCAAAATGAAAGGACATGAAAGCATGGGCACTGGGGCTAGTCCCCACACCCCAGTGAAATGAAACTACTCGCTCATGATGTGAGAAACAAGAAGAGAAAGAGAGAGGGAAGATTCCGCCATGAGCATGATGTAGAAGGTGGTCGTAGCTCGTGAAGATGATGCGGTCTTCTACGTTGTGTCAGAGCATATCTGGATGAGGAACGAGGGATGTCAAGGTAGATCGGGAAGACGCTCTCTCTCTTCCTTCATTCTCTTCTCGACCTCTTTACTTCCAGAAGGAGGAGCAGGTTGTGGATGTACATGATGATTGGGATCGAACTAGCATTCAGGTATCCTGGTGGCGTCCCAGATCTGATGCCCAAATGAGGACCCTGTTGGTCCTATTTATAGGCACTGGTCGGGTCTTCACGTTTTTGGTGTGAGTCCTTTACACGATTTGGACTCCTCATATTTGCTTCATGGTTTAGAAACTGAGAGACTCTTAATGGTTTTGAGTATTCACGTCCAAATGGTCTTGGAGACCAATAAACATCCTCACGATCTTAAGACCGTGAGGGTCTTCTCTATCAAGCGTTATTTTCCTCCAACCGGTCTCCTGCCTTAGTGCTCTTCACAGTTTGCCTCTCGTGATCCTTCTCACAGTTTTGGTCTCTAGCCCTAGTAGTTTCGCCTCACGGTCTAGCCTCATGGTCTGCAAGACCAATTGCAGGTCTTGTAGTCTTGGTGGTCTTCATGGTTTCGAGCGCTACTCTAAAGGTTTCAAAGACCGCTAGGGTGATAGAGGGTAGGTGTAGGTTTGAGGTTAGGGTTATGAAGCCACGGTGGTGTCTAGTTGTTGTTGTGATGGTCGCAACGGAGGTGACTGGGCATTGTGGACACTGTGGTGGAGGTGGAAGATGAAGTTGCAAGTGGCGGTGACCTGCTGCTAGGGGTGTGGTTGCAGGTCGTAAAGACCATGAGGTCGAGGAGGAACAGGAAGAAAGCAGAGTTCATGTGGTTGTCAACATTGTGAATGGAGAAGAAGGTGATGTGGTGGTGGCCTGGTGCTTTAGGGTTGTAGTGCAAGTCCTCACAGTTTGTAGAAGGGAGAGCAGAGGGTTGTTGAGCGGTGGTGGTCTTCATGGTCTCAGGACCATGAGGGTACTCCTCGTGGTCTTGAGACCGTGAGTGGAGTGGAGACCGCAAGGCCAAGATTGTTTGGGTGAAAACGTTTGGAGGCAAACCACAAGGAGGGAAGACAGTGCAATCAAGATCATGTGGCCAGGAGAAGGCCAAAGACCGAATGGGTCAAGAGACCAAATGAATGAAACCGCTAGGGTCAAGACCACTAGGGAAAGTTGTGATGGGAGTTGAGATGCACGGGGTGCAGGTGATTTTGTTGAAGGTTGTAAGGATGGTGAAGCACACTAAGGTGGTGGTGGTAGAGATTGATGGATGATGAAGGTTGAGGAAGGATCTTGATGAAGGAGGATTAAGAGTTGAGTGAAGGCGGGCCCCGGTTGAAGGTTCAACCTCATCGTGACCTGCATGATCTGTATGAAATTCATAAAAAACTAGTTAATAATTTGATAATCTGATCAACCAAGAAAAATTGCACATTGTAAGATTTAAGGAGGTGAAATCAAATGTATTTAGTCGAATTGGGCCCAAAATGACGACTGAAAATCATGATGAATTTGGATTCATCAGAATACCCCAAACTTAAACATTGCTCGTCCTCGAGTAACACAAAATCTGAAATAGTCACCATATTAATGAATTCAATTCATGTGACAACCTCATTTTCACATCACGATTGTTTCCTTTCTTCTCAGTATAACTAAGCATCTCAACTTCCTGAGATCACTGAACACATCTTACCATATCTTCGTTCCTGAGTTTGTTTTCCAATATCACTTGCTCCTCACTTTTTCCAACAACAAGCATTTTTAAGAGTTTTGTAAGAGTCTAGAGATACCCGTAGAACAACAAGTGTGCACCTAATCCGACACTGGTGTTTTTCAGGATAGTAGAGGCATTCATTGTGCCTTTAGGTAGGAAAGGGAGTGAAGGGTGGTATGGAAGGAAGAAATAAATCTCTCCTCTATTCGAATTGAGATTTTTATTATATATTTTTGCAATTTCATTGATTGCATTTTTTTGTGCGAATATCTCCTCTATTCGACTTGAGATTGCATTTTTTTGTGTGTGCATTGGCATCTTTTCTTGATGATACACCCCTATTAAATAGTGAGGGGTATGGAAGAAGCGGATATAGAGAGAGGTGGTGTGCCACCCCAAACTTAGGGTTTGACACTATTTTAGGCTATTTTTGTTTCTTTTTTATGGACGAAGGGGTACGAAGATGATGGAAGAAGTGTAGAAGAGAGTTCAGATCAGAATGAAACTTTATTTACAATTCAGTGAACCGGGTGGTTCTCTTTATCGTACTCTGCTCAAATAATGACTTGATGAGGATCTGGTGGGGGTTCCATGTTATTGTTCCACTTGTCAGTTAGGAAGCACGACGTGTTTGATCCCTATCAGTTCGATAGACACTTGCCATTTTAGCAGAAAGGATCATGATGTTAGGATTCATAAGCTTCACAAGATGATTTCAATCAAAAGGCTAATTTCAAGAAGTGTCATGTTGAGGATCTTCTTCTAAAGAAGGAGGGTATTTTGATTCAAAATGCATAGAGAGAGAAACTAGCCAGCTACGTAATGGCTGAAAGCATCAAAACTTCATCAGGTTTCTATACAATTTCTTTGAAAACTTAAAAATTTTGAAAATTTTTGATCAAAAATGCAATGATGAAATCTTAAGTCTGAAAAGGATGGGTGTAGGTGGAAAGTGAAATATGTACCACCCACGCTCCACCCCGGACATAGAAATTTTCTTGTCATGAGCAAACTCTAAATCTGAGACGGAGGGGAAAACTCATGCCGGTTGGACCACCAAATGTGGTTGCGTTCCAATCATCTTATGTCCTCCATCTAAAAATCTCAAATATGAAGACCATCAGAACTTAAGTTAGCATCTCACGATGTGATCTTTATTCAGTGTAAAATTTTCTAAAAAGTAAAATCAGAATTAAAGAAACATTTGAATTTAAAATTAAAAGTAAAAATGAATTTATTGATCGGGTTGCCTCCCGACAAGCGCCTTTGTTTTACGTCGATGGCTCGACTTGATTCCTTCAGTTTTCTGGTGGATATGTTGGATTGGTAAGATCCATCATTGCTTCGGTGCCTATGTCGGTTGAGGTGAAATATATCTTCAAGCGTTGACCATTGGCCACAAATTCGCTCGTCTTTTCACTCCATAAAGTGAAAGCACCATGTGGGTAGATACTCTTGACTATGTATGGTCCAGACCAACAAGAATGGAGTTTCCCTGGGAATAACCTCAGTCTTGAGTTGAATAGTAGAACTTGGTCTCCCACTTGTATATCTTTTCTTTTTAGATGACCATCATGCCAAAGTTTGGTGTGTTCTTTGTAGATTCGTTAATTTTCATAAGCCTTCATCCAGAGTTCATCCAACTCCTGAAGTTGTAGAATCTTGGCTTTGCCATCTTTCTTCATGTCAAAATTCTGTTGTTTAATTTCCCACCATTCTTTGTGTTTGAGTTCTATAGGTAGGTGGCATGACTTTCCATAGATCAATCAAAATGGTGTAGTTTTGAGAGGAGTCTTAAAAGCAGTTCGGTAGGCCCACAAGGCGTTGTTGATTTTTACTGACCAATCTTTTCAGTTGCGGCCTACTATCTTTTCCAAGATAGACTTGAGTTGACACTTGGAAACCTCTACCTTCCCACTTGTTTGTGGATGGTAGGGTGAGGCTACCTTGTGTGTTACACCATATTTCCTCAGTAATGCTTCAAAACCTCTTTCTAGAAAATGAGAACCTCCGTCGGATATCACAGTGCATGGAACTCGGAAACGGTGGAAAATAATATCTTTGAACATCTGGATGATAGGTTTGGAATCACTAGTGACGGTCGGTATGGCCTCTACCCATTTTGAGACATAGTCAACCGCAACTAGGATGTAAGAAAATCCATGTGAGGATGGGAATGGACCCATGTTGTCCACACCCCAAACATCAGAAACCTCAATTTCTTGCCACAACTTGAGTGGCATCTCATCTCTTTTTTCTATATTACAAGTTCTTTGACATTTGTCACATGATAGAACAAAGTTATAGGAATCTTTTGATATGGTTGGCCAAAAGAAACCACATTGCAAAACTTTCAAAGCAGTTTTCTTAGAACTCATATGGCCTCCAACTGGGCCTGAGTGACATTGCTATAAAATGAGTTTGGCTTCTTCCTCAGCAATACAATGTCTGTAGAGACCATCAACACAGAGCTTGAATAGGTGCGACTCTTCCCAGTGATATTGTTTTACATAATGCATGAATTCCTTAAGTGTGTTTCCGATGCATTCAGGGAGGATGACACTGGCGGAAAGGTAGTTCACATAATCTGAGTACCAAGGGGTAGCTTCTGAGACTTTCATGAGTTGGTTGTCTGGAAGGGAGTCATTTATTGGGATATTTTTAGTGTCCATTGTGTGGATGCGACTGAGGTGGTCTGCTATAACATTCTCTATACCTTTCTTATCTCTTATCTCTAGATCAAATTCTTGTAGGAAGAGAATCCATCTGATTAACCTGGGTTTTGCATCTTTCTTCACTAGGAGGTAACATATAGCAGCATGATCTGTGTAGACAATGACTTGTGAACCAATTAGGTAGGATCTGAACTTGTCAAAGGCATACACGACTGCTAGAAGTTCTTTCTCAGTGGTTGCATAGTTCCTCTGAGCTTCGTCAAGGGTTTTTGATGCATAGTAGATCACATAATGTTTCTTCTCTATACATTGGCCTAAAACAACACCCACAACATAATCAATGGCATCACACATAATTTCAAATGGGTGATCCCAATCTGGAGATCTGATGATGGGTGTTGTTGTAAGATCATGCTTTAGATTGTTAAAACACTTCACACATTCTTCGTCAAAATGGAAATCAACATCCTTTAGCAACAAATTCATCATCGACTTGGTTATCTTGGAGAAATCCTTTATAAACCATCTGTAAAAACCTACACGACTGAGGAATGTGCAAACTTCTCTTAGATTTGTCAGGATAGTGAGTTTGGAAATCACTTTAATGTTCACTCTGTCTACTTCGATACCTCAGCTACTGACTCTATGGCCAAGAATAATGCCTTCCTTTGCCATAAAGTGACACTTCTCCAAGTTTAACACAAGATGTGCTTCTTCACATCGTTTAAGGACAAGGGAGAGGTGATTCAATCATGAGTCGTATGAATCTCCATATATATAAAATCATCCATAATAATTTCCACGATAGTTTCAATGAGACCAGCGAATATGGCTTCCATGCAACGCTGGAAGGTTGCAGGCGCATTACAGAGACCGAACAACATCCTTCTAAAGGCATATGTTCCAAATAGGCAAGTAAAAGTTGTTTTCTCTTGGTCATCTGGATGTATAGGAATTTGATAGAATCCAGAGTAACCATCGAGATAGCAGAAATATTCTTGGTGAGCCAGCCGCTCTAAGACCTGATTAAGAAAAGGCATAGGGAAATGATCCTTACGTGTTGTCTTGTTCAACTTCCTATAATCAATACACATCCTCCACCCGGTGACTGTTCGAGAGGGGATGAGTTCATTGTCTTCATTACGTATCATGGTAGTTCCACCCTTCTTCGAGACAACATGTGCAAGACTTACCCATGGTAAATCGGAGATCGGATAGATAATACCTGTCTTGAGAAATTTAACAACTTCAATGCAGAGAACTTCTTTCATATTTAGATTGACCTTCCTTTTGTGTTCAACAATCGGCTTGTGGTCTTCCACCATGGGGATTTTCTGCATGCACAACGCTTGACTAACCCTGGTGAGATCACTCATAATGTATTTGATGGCTTTTCTTCTTTCCTTTAATTTTGTCAAGAGTTTATCTTCTTATTCTGCAGTTCGATCAAAATTTATGATGACTGGGTAGACCTTAAGGTCATCTAAAAACACATACTTTAATCCCTCGGGTAGGGGTTTCATTTCAGGGGCTTCTGGTTTCTCGCACAGTTCTTCAGTAGTATTGACATCCTTGAGTTACTCAATTTTGGTTTTAGGATCTTCTTCAACATTTTCAAGGTCGAGAACACAACTTTTCACTTGTTCGTCTTCTAAACTAGCCGTGTTAGGATTAGTTAGAGCCACTCCTAAGGGATTGTCTTTTTCATAATCCTCTTGTGTGAAAAGTGACATCTGCTCTATGCATTCAATCAAGTAGACTTCTTCATGCATGCTTGGTCTTCGCATACTTTCAAAAACTTTGAACTCGAGGGTTTCTGTAAGACCCCAATCTTATTATGCAAAATTTCCAAATTATTTTATTCTCTGCATGCTCTATTTCTAATAAGATAATTGTTGAGGACTTAAATGCAATTTTCCCATGTTAGTTTTTGCAAATCATTTCATTATGTCCAATTACTCTCTTATCCTTGTTTTATTTAAAGAAAATGTTTTCATACATATCTATGCTCTTTTGTTTAATAATATGAGAATAAATGCTTTTATGTCCAATTTCCTCTCTCATATGATAATCAGTTATTTACATGTTTAATTGTTTGTTTAATGGACTCCATATTTTTAATTGAAAATAAATAATGTTGAGTACATGTTTTCATGTTTTGCAATTCTTATTTGAGGAATCAATAGCTTTATATACATTAATCATATCCATTTGAGTGTACATGATGATTTTGCTATTTTAGGCTTAAAACGTGTGCAAGCAGTAAATATTATTAAATAAGAACGTTCTAGACACTCCAATACACCTATGGTTCCAATTTGAACTCATTTGGACCACATATGGCCCACTAGATCGAATTTGAATGTTTTGTATATGGTTTGACTAAGGAATTATTGAGAATTTCATTAATTGCCTTTATTTCCATAAAGTTCCAGTTTTATTGAATGTCACACGTTACTTCTGTTTCTTTTCTCACACGGGTGCACGGCAACCGTTGGATAAAGATCCAATGGTACGCCAGTTTTCTTCTTCCTCCGTTTCTCTCGCGAATGAAGCCGTGTCACAGGTTGTTTGTTCACTGATCCCGCTCTCCCTCACCATTCCACCTTTCTCCAGGATTTCTTGACGTTTGACGAAATCCATCATTCGCTCTTTATCTCTCCCGTTTGACAAAACGCCCAAAAGGGCAGGTTTCCACCCTCGCCTTCCCGAGTTGTAGAGGACACAACTATGGCGCTGCTTCTTATTTAAACCACCTGACAGCATCATCAGTCCTGTATCGCCTCTCCTCCTCTCTCAATTCGACCCCTAACGGCCTGGAGCCCCTGGACATGTCCCTCCTTCTTCTCCGGCAACCCATGCTTTGCCCCGGTGCTCTACGCCATCTCAGATCAATTGCTCTTATAGTGAGCACCCTCGACCTCCATACTTGCTTTCTATATCGTTGTTTTGTCTCTTCATGCCCCCGACTGGTGTACCCTATAGAACCTCGGCAAGGCCCTCATCGGCGCCTCCGTGTCTCGCCGCTTCAGTGTACCTCTGACCGTGATACATTGACCTATCACCTCACCGTGCCTTGGCGGTCATTTTCGGATGCTTTTGGGTACCTTTCCGCCTTTGGAACCTCAACTCTTGGTCTTCGACCTTTCCCCTATTTTACGAGTCCCTCCGACCGATATCAAGGCCACAACGTGCCCCAGAAGCCGAGTTTTGGCTCAGTGATTTCGTCGGAGCCTGAGGTAGAAACCTGAGCTCTACTTTTTACCTGGTTGTGCTCGAATCCCCTTCTGCAGTCAAAGAATCACTCTCCAGGTTCCTGCTCTCGCCATGGAGCAAGCAGGAAACGATGGCAAGGGTAACCTTACCCCTATGCCCTAGCTTTTGAAATCGTCGGATGTGTGTTGCAAGGGCAAAATAGACTTTGACATCGCTTGCTTCTTTTATTTGCACGATTTTATGGTCAGGTTCTAATGATTAGAATGCCCTCGCCATTTCAATGAAATGTAACACACGCCCTTGGTTTTCTAGTAACCCGGCTTTTATTTACATTAGATTCATAATCGATTCAAATAACTGTTGCACTATAGTTTCCTTGAATTATGATTGGTTGATTCTTTGGAAATTCATAGTAATCGCCTGTTTATCGGAAAATTATGCAAAAATATGTTTTGGAAAGGGATTTCGATGGAGAACTCGATTTTATGGCATTTATCAACTGATTTTACTTTTTCACATCTCAATATTTATATGGACAAATTAGGGTTTAATGATATATGATGAAGGATAGTTATGTTAATTTTATGTGTTTAAGGGAACCCAATAAGTCAAACAAGGTTTGACTTAGGTGCTTTAGTTCAAGGTAAGCGGGCCATGCCCTTGGCATAGTAAACTTGATTTATTGAATGATTATGATATGTGTATGCACTTCAGTCTTGATAAATGTATGTTTTTCTTCAATGTATATGATTATTGGATGTTGATTGTTATAATCTAAGTCTAAGAATAGAAATCACATTAAGATTATGAATTATGATTTAGACACATGAAACCAAGATTAAGAGGGAAGAGATTCCCATCCATGCTTAAGAGCGAGAAATTCCATTATGCTTTGTGGGGAGAAATCCCAACTAAGTTCAAGAGGGAGAAATCCCAATTAAGATTAAGTTTAGGTTATTCAGAAGATAAGTAAAGTCTAAGAAAGAACATGGTTAATGGAAATTGATTTAGATTTATATGCACCTTGTTATGGGCTTTCCGAGTATTATGGGATTTTCGAGAAATTATGGGCTTTCTGAGCATTATGGGCTCCTTATGGGGCATTAAGAGAGGAGCATATACTTCTAGTCAAGTTCTTTATGTAAAAGATGCCAAGAAATGATTAATGTTAATTCATGTTCATGTTTATCTCAAGTTACCTTTATATATTATTTTTATACTTTATAACATGCCAATGCCACTTACTTACCATGTTTGTTTTTCCTTTGCATGGTTAGGGACGAGATGTCCACAGACATTGGAGCTAAAGTAAAGGAGACATCTCGAGGAGATTCCAAGGATCCAAGACCTTAGAAGTTGTTTCCTAGTGGGACGTCCATCTATGGAGATCCTATCTTTTTCATGATTATCTAGTTTATGCTTAGTATACCTTTGAAGCATGATGTAGCTTTCTTTCTAAGAACTCATGTATGAATCTATGTTTCTATGAATGCCAAGTGTTGTTTATTTCTTATTATGAGATCATGCATGTGACAATCCCTCCCTGATATGCCAAGTACCCCACATTATGGATAATGTTGGGGATTAGGCTGTGCTTCTACTGGTTACGTATGAAACCCTAGGGAGGGGTGTTACATTAATGGTATCAGAGCAAGGAATAGATGGCCACTAAGTCAATATTAAAGATTCATATTATGTTATAATATCATGTTATGTTTACCTTTTCAGATGGCCCCTAAGAAGAAGGAGAAGGTTGGTGAGTGAAGGCACTCACAGGGATCCTCTAGTGGTGATAAGACTAAAGACATGAAGTCGCCCCTGCACCAGTCACGCTAGATGCCTTAGTAGTAGCCTTGACCAATACCCTCCAACCTAGAGCTCCACCTAGAGTACATGATATCTCCCTCATATATTTCTTGAAGATTAGACCTGATGCTTTCCATGGTGAAGATGAAGTTGATGTGGTGACCAAGGTTGAGGAGTGGCTTAGCAACATGGAACATTGCTTTAGAGACTTAGAGTGTCCCCCATGTAGTAGGGTTAGATTTTCCACCCATATGCTCAAGGGTGCAGCCTGTACTTGGTGGGAAAACCTCTTAGCCTCTAGGGAAGATGATGACCCTCCTTACACTTGGGGTGAGTTTGTAGAAGTCTTCAATGACCATTATGTATCTGAAGCCATGTTAGAAAGGAAGGAAGATGAGTTCATCAACCTTAAACAAGTGGGTGACATGACTGTCACTGAGTATGCCATGAAGTTTTGTAAGATCCAAAAGTATGGTCTTGAGTACACTGAGCAAAAGAGAGCTAAGAAGTTCATTAGAGGTCTTAAACCTGACCTAAGTTATGCTTTGTCTGGTAGAGGACATAGAACCATGCAATCAGCCCTAGATGCAACCCTAGAGTTGGAGGAGCACCCTGGGAGGAACCATAAGAAGGAGGTACCCTAAAACAATTGTCACCATCAACTCCCTCCACCCTCCAACCACAAGAGAAAAGCCCCTGAGCCTTCTCCAGAGAATGGGAGAACCCCATGCCCCACATGTAAGAGAAATCATGGTGGTCCTTGTAGGTTTGGGACTTCTGTTTGCTACTATTGTGGTGAGGAAGGACATATCAAGCCTAATTGTCCTAAGCTTGCAAAGAAGGATCCCAACCATAACCAAGCTAAGAACCCTAACCCTCCACCCAAGGTTAAACCAAGGCTCTTCACCATGCAAATGTCGGATGGAGAAGAGGAAGATGTTCAAGGTGAGGATAGTTAAGTAATTAATGTTGAATCATAATGCTTTGTTTATGAATGCTTCTTTTATAATAAAAAATTGTATGGAAAATTTGCAAGTTTATGTGAAACCCTTAAGGTTGGTAGAAACTCTAGGAAATTTCGAGGATGAAATTTATTTAAGGTGGGTAGTATTGTAACACCCCAATCTTATTATGCAAAATTTCCAAATTATTTTGTTCTCTGCATGCTCTTTTTCTAATAAGATAATTGTGGAGGACTTAAATGCAATTTGCCCATGTTAGTTTTTGCAAATCATTTCATTATGTCCAATTACTCTCTTATCCTTGTTTTATTTAAATAAAATGTTTTCATACATATCTATGCTCTTTTGTTTAATAAAATGAGAATAAATGCTTTTATGTCCAATTTCCTCTCTCATATGATAATTAGTGATTTACATGTTTAATTGTTTGTTTAATGGCCTCCATATTGTTAATTGAAAATAAATAATGTTGAGTGCACGTTTTCATGTTTTGCAATTCTTATTTGAGGAATCAATAGCTTTATATACGTTAATCATAGCCATTTGAGTGTACATGATGATTTTGCTATTTTAGGCTTAAAACGTGTGCAAGTAGTAAATCTAATTAAATAAGAACGTTCTAGACACTCCAATACACCTATGGTTCAAATTTGAACTCATTTGGACCACATATGGCCCACTAGATCGAATTTGAATGTTTTGTATATGGTTTCACTAAGGAATTATTGAGAATTTCATTAATTGCCTTTATTTCCGTAAAGTTCCAATTTTATTGAATGTCCCATGTTAATTCTGTTTCTTTTCTCGCGCAGGTGCACAACAACCGTTGGATCAAGATCCAACGGTACGTCAGTTTTCTTCTTCCTCTGTTTCTCTCACGAACGAAGCCGTGTCACATGTTGTTTGTTCACTGATCCCGCTCTCCCTCATCATTCCACCTTTCTCCAGGATTTCTTGACCAGCGGTTTCGTGAGACTCTCCCAAACTTAACAATCCATCACTCGCTCTTCATCTCTCCCATTTGATGAAATGCCCAAAAGGGCAGGTTTCCACCTTCGCCTTCCCGAGTTGTAGAGGACATAACCATGCCGCTGCTTCTTATTTAAACCACCCGAGAGCATCATCAGTCTTGTATCGCCTCTCCTCCTCTCTCAATTCGACCCCTAACGGCCTCGATCCCCTGGACCTGTCCCTCCTTCTTCTCCGGCGACCCAAGCTTCGCCTCAGTGCTCTACACCATCTCAGATCAATTTCTCTTACAGTGAGCACCCTCGACCTCCATACTTGCTTTCTGTGTCGTTGTTTTGGCTCTTCATGCCCCCGACTGATGTACCCTATAGGACCTCCGTAAGGCCCTCATCGGCGCCTCCGTGTCTCGCCGCTTCAGTGTACCTCTGACCGTGATACCTTCACCTATCGCCTCGCCGTGCCTTGGCGATCATTTTCGGATGCTTTTGGTTACCTTTCCGCCTTTGGAACCTCAACTCTTGGTCTACGACCTTTCCCCTATTTCACGAGTCCCTCTGACCGGTATCAAGCCCACAGTGTGCCCTAGAAGCTGAGTTTTGGCTCAGTGAGTTCGTCGAAGCCTGAGGTAGAAACCTGAGCTCTGCTTTTTGCCTAGTTGTCCTCGAATCCCCTTCTGTAGTCGAAGAACCCCTCTCCAGGTTCCTTCTCTCACCATGGAGCAAGCAGGAAACAATGGCAAGGGTAAGCTTACCCCTATGCCCTAGCTTTTGAAATCGTCGGATGTGTGTTGCAAGGGAAAAATAGACTTTGACATCACTTGCTTCTTTTATTTGCATGATTTCATGGTCAGGTTCTAATGACTAGAATGCCCTCACCATTTCAATTAAATGTAATGCACACCCTTGGTTTTCTAGTAACCTAGATTTTATTTACATTAGATTCATAATCGATTCAAATAACTGTTGCAGTATAGTTTCCTTGAATTATGAATGGTTGATTCTTTGGAAATTCATAGTAAATTGCCTATTTATCGGAAAATTATGCAAAAATATGTTTTGGAAAGGGTTTTCAATGGGGAACTCGATTTTATGGTTTTTATCAACTGATTTTACTATTTTCACATCTCAATATTTATATGGAAAAATTAGGGTTTAATGATATATGATGAAGGATAATAATGTTAATTTCAGGTGTTTAAGGGAACCCAATCGGTCAAACAAGGTTTGACTTAGGTGCTTTAGTTCAAGGTAAGCGGGCCATGCCCTTGGAATAGTAAACTTGATTTATTGAATGATTATGATATGTTTATGCACTTCAGTCATGATAAATGTATGTTTTTCTTCAATGTATATGATTATTGGATGTTTATTGTTATAATCTAAGTCTAAGAATAGAAATCACATTAAGATTATGAATTATGATTTAGACACATGAAAACAAGATTAAGAGGGAAGATATTCCCATCCATGCTTAAGAGGGAGAAATTCCATTATGCTTTGTGGGGAGAAATCCCAACTAAGTTCAAGAGGGAGAAATCCCAATTAAGATTAAGTTTAGGTTATTCAGAAGATAAGTAAAGTCTAAGAAAGATCATGGTTAATGGAAATTGATTTAGATTTATATGCACCTTGTTATGGGCTTTCTGAGCATTATGGGCTTTCCGAGCAATTATGGGCTTTCCGGGCATTATGGGCTCCTTATGGGGCATTAAGAGAGGAGCATATACTTCTAGTCAAGTTCTTTATGTAAAATATGCCAAGAAATGATTAATGTTAATGCATGTTCATGTTTATGTCAAGTCACATTTATATATTATTTTTATACTTTATAACATGTCAATGCCACTTACTGACCATGTTTGTTTTTCCTTTGCATGGCTGGGGACGAGATGTCCGCATATGTTGGAGCTAAAGTAAAAGAGACATCTCGAGGAGATTCCAAGGATCCAAGACCTTAGAAGTTGTTGCCTAGTGGGACGTCCATCTATGGAGATCCTATCTTTTTCATGATTATCTTATTTATGTTTAGTATACCTTTGAAGCATGATGTAGCTTTCTTTCCAAGAACTCATGTATGAATCAATGTTTCTATGAATGCCAAGTGTTGTTTATTTCTTATTATAAGATCATGAATGTGACAATCCCTCCCTGATATTCCAAGTACCCCACATTATGGATAATGTTGGGGATTAGGCTGTGCTTCCGCTGGTTATGTATGAAACCATGGGGAGGGGTGTTATAGTTTCTTTTCCTAGTCAAAGAAGCAAGGTTCCTGCCTCAACATCAATGAGAGCTCTTGCAGTGGCAAGGAATGGATGGACAAAAATGAGGGGGTATCTAGTGTCTTCTTTTATATCCATGATGTCAAAGTTACACGGAACATAGGAATCTTTGCCTACATTGACAGGTACATCCTCAACAATTCCCAAGGGGAGAGTCACAATGTTATCTGCAAGCTGAATGGTCATGCCAGTTGGGAGAATCTCAACAAATCCTAGCCTTTTACAAAGGCTAAGTGGCATGATGGAGATATTAGCACTAAGATCTGTCAATCCTTTCTTACATGAAGAATCGCCGATATGACAAGAGATCCCAAAAGATCCCATATCTTTCTACTTCTTTGGCATCTTACTCTGGATGATGTCTTAAGTGGTTGCTACTAACTTCATTGTCTCATACTATTCAGTTATATACTTCCTTGTGAGGAGAGACTTTAAGTACTTTGTCCATGCTGGTATTTTAGCCAACGCATCTAGAAAGGGTATATCAACATGAAGTTTCTTCATAGCTTCTTTGAACTTGTTGAATCGAGTGTCAAGATTTGTCTGCTTTAAATGAGAAGGGAAAGGGGGACGAGGCTTGTACACTGGTACAACTGGCTCTAGTATTTCATTTTCTATAACGGTAGGTTCTTCAAAACTTGCCTTGTCCATTTTATCAGTAGCTACTGGTCCTTTTGGTTGAGATTCAAGTGTTGTAGAGTCTTGGGAAATCACAAAGTCATCCTCGTCTGTAATAACTACTGGTGTCTTGATAGGAGGTTCTAAATAGTCTTTACCTGACCTGGTGGTGACAGCCTTGAGTTGCTCTGGGTTCTTAGGATTGTTCTCTGGTTGGCCAGCAAAGGCTCCAGCAGGTGGCTTCATGCTAGCTGCAAGTTGATCTAGTAGGGATTCAATAGCCTTCTAATGGGCTTACTGGTTAGCTATCATAGTTTGCTGCGATTGCAACATTTTCTCAATGGCCGACAGCTTGTCATCAGGAGAGATAGGACTGGTTTGCTGCCCTTATTGTTATTGTTGATAGGGGACCTGGTTAAGATTCTGGAACTGAGAATTGTTCTGATAATTGTTGTAGTTCCTGTTCTGAAAGTTACCCTTAAAGTGTTCTTGATTCCTGAAATTTTGCTTTTGGTTGTACAGGAATCCTGGTGGGCCTCGTTGCTGATTATTTGAACCAAGTTGTTGTGAGTTTTCCACTCCTAAATGATTTTTGTATTGAAAACTAGGATGGTTCCCGATCTGATTCGGATTGTAATATCCTTGACCATGGATGGTGTTGACAACATTAAGATTTTCCATTTGACCATTATCTCCTTGGCCATAAATGTTGCTTAGAACAACATCATAGAGAATATTGCAGGCTAGTGTAGAATGATCAGTGGCTTTACATGCTTAACAGAACAATGCAGCTGACTTGATCTGTTATTGTTGTTGGGGGAGTGAGTGTCTTCTTTCATAGTCAACGAGAGACGATTTGATATGGTCTTTCTTGGCAACTAAGATTTTGAGGGTTTTAGTGATAGACTTGTACTCAGGAATGGCTTCGGCCATAGCTACCTTCAACACTCCTTTACCTACAGATCTACCCCAATTAGCTTGATTTTAAGCTCCAAGGGTAACAACCTTCCATGCGATGTCATAACTTTGACGCATGAAGTTTCCTCCTGATGAGGAGTCTAAGAACCTCTTGATGTCATCATCCACACCGCTATATAAGATCTTGATGAGTTAATTCTTAGGAATGTCATGGTGTGGACACTTGCGTAGAAGCTCTTTGTATCTTTCCCATGCTTTAGCAAGAGATTCTCCAGGGACTTGAGTGAACATTTTTATTGTAAGGACCCTGACCTTCATTTTGGGCTTACCATGTTTTCTTTGCCTAAACTTTGCATTTAGATGCTTGCTAATCACCTCAAATGGTGATTAGAGTTTGTTTGTTCTTTGTTGAGAGTTGGAGGTGCAACTTGCAAATAACCCAAGTTTTAGGGTTGATGTGCAAGTTTGACACCTTGAGAGATGTTTCTCTCTCTCCTTGCATCCTCTAGGGTTGAGAGGATGGGTTTGGCTCATTGTTTGAGTAGCATTTTGCTTTGTTTTTCCTTGTTCAACCTTATTTGGGCATTGCCTAGCTTTGTTGGGCATTGTATCGGGCAAGGGTGAGCTTGGTGCTTTGTGTCGGCCATGGTGTATCGGCCAGGTGGTTGTGTCAGGCAAGTGGTGTGTCACCCATGTGGTGTATCATCCAGGTTGTTGTGTCGGGAAAGTGGTGTGTTGCCCATGAGGTGTATCAGCCAAGTGACCTTCTTTGACTTAGCATCGTTTGTGTCACCCCCCTTATGGACAATTGGTGCATGTTGCTTGTATGTGGCAAAAGATTTGGACATGTGGTGAAGGCGAGATAGTAGGTGGCTTTGCCCCATGGACAAGTGTCCCTAGGTTGGGCGATACCTTGCCTTAGTCTCCCCTTCACCCTCTTCTATATATGTCTCTCCTTTCTCTTGCTTGGGATCCCTTTAGTTCCTTAGTTGCCTTCCTTTTTCCTTGGTGGACGATACCTCTCCTTGGTAGAGCTTGGTGGCTGATCTCCTTGGTGGAGTCTTCTTCTTCCTCTAGTGGTGGCCAAACCCTAGAGTGTGTCTTGCTTCTCTTCTTGTGGTGAGCATCTCCCCCTCTTTCCTTGGCACCTTCTTCTCCTTCTTGCTTGTTCTTCGGCCATGGTGGTTATAAGATTTGTTTTCTTCTTGTCGTGGCTGAAGGTGGTGCTTGGAGCTTGGAAACTTAGTGCTAGGAGCTTAGAGCTTGCTTAAGGTGGGTTACATAACTCCTAACACTAGTTATACTACTTGTTTTTCATGTTGCATATTTATATGTCATCTTGATCGTCCATGCATCTTGTTAGATATGTTTCTTGCCCTAGTATGTACCCTTTCATCTTGTTATATATATAGTGGTCATGTTGTTGATGTGCTCTTAGACCTTATGGTCAAACCTTGAGTTTAGGGTTCCTTGGGAAAAACCCCTTTCTCTCCTATTTGGTTTTGAGAAGTGAGTTCGAGCTCTAGTGGTGTAGGAAAAACCCCTCTCTCTTAGTTGTTAAGAGGTGAGTCTATGATCTAGTTGCTTGGGCAATACCCTTCTCTCACCATGTATTTGAGGGGTGAGCCTTGGTTGGACGTTGACCTAGTGAAGGTTGGAATCTAGAACGATAAGTGGATGATCCACCTTATTGCCCGATATGTGATGTAGGTTGTGCAAAACCCCTCTCTCTTTGTTGTTGAGATGTGAGAAAACTCTCTTGATCTATTAGGGTTTGATGATGGTGATCTTGAGATTGATGATCACCAAACCGATATGGTCCTTGTGCCTTGCACGATACCCCTTTGTGATGAGTTTCCCGATACCCCTCTCCTAGGGTTGAGTCTTGGGTGATATACTAAGAAGCATTCTTTATCCCTTTTACCAGATATGAACTCTAGCCTTAGTTGCTGCTTGTGACTGTTATGCCTTTGGCTGACATGATGTGTGGTAGACATCTCTATTTTGTGCCTTGGGCGATATCGGTTGGTTTTGGTGTTGCCTGATATGGTGCTTGGGTGGTGGAACCCTAGTTAGGTGCCCTAGTCTTGGCTGATATGTGACACCCATATGTTGCCCGATATCATCTTGCACATGGTTGCCCGATATCCACGGGTGCACGACACAACTCTTGGCCCCTGGTGGCATGATATCCCTTGTGCACAGGCACATGTTATGCTGGTGACCAATATGGGTGGCTTAGTGCCTTAGGGTTTTTATGCCCTAGCCGATAGAGCTTTGGTGAGGGATATGATCCTGCCTGATACCTCCTTGGATAAGGAATGGCACTACCTGCCACACCTTTGGGGAGGGTAGGCGGTACCTTTGGTGAGGGTTATTCCTAGCTCAGAAGCTTAGGTTGATGAATTTGTTATCTTGCGCTCGCACCTTTGTAGATGATGAGTTATGCATGATAGGTTGTGACCAGTGATATGTTTGATACCTAAAGTTGGTGCTAAGTAAGATGATAAGATACATGTTTATGTTCATAAGATAAAGGCATAGTCGATGCTCATGGTTTGATTACAATAATGCAATTTGTTTACAAGATACAACTTTGTGCTTCATGTAGTTATAATCAGGGATGTTATTCCAATCATGTACCTTCAACCCTAATAGCATGATAATCATAAAGATCTATGTTTGGTGATTTAGTTATCTCTCTCAATATGCATACTAACCATGCAGGTGTATCAAATAAATTCATAGCCAGGTAAGAGCTATGAGGTGTATGTGTTTTGAATAGCACTGAATAATGATAATCCTTGATTGATGGGATAACATGTATCACCCGTATGATGTGAAAGGTTTGTTGGCCTGATAAAGGATGAGTGCCTAGTTGAGGTGTTATCCTCTGATGTTGAGATAAGGGATTACTATCCCATGATGGTGATGTAAGCCTTGAGAGGCAGTGGCATTCTATGATGAGGGATTGAGATCTGATGGTAATAATGTAACTCAATGTTGTTTATGTTTTACAACTTGGTTGCCTCAAAAATCCAATTAAAATATACTATTTAATTATAGTGGAACATATCATGTAGTTTTCCTTAGCCATAGATCCATCATCGTCAGTAGTTGGTAATGGTGAAATGAGTTATGCTGTGGGTTAACCCGGAAGTGCATATTGTTGAATATGTGTGGTTGCTCCTAGCCAAAACTAGGAGGATTAGAGTGCAACTTTGGTTTTAGACTCTAGAGCGTGATTTCAGGCCAGTGGCTCAATATGAAAGAGCATGGTGAATAGGCTCATGGCTTAGGATGTGTGATAAGGGCATGATGAACATGCCCATAGCTCAATGATTATGGAGCACAGTAAACAGGCATGTGGCTCAGATCACTAACGTCGATACCTATATACCAAGGTGGGCTAGGCAGAGGGTAGCCTGACCCTGTGTGGCTGCAACCACGTAAGCATGAGATTGCGGTCCTGCTTGTTAAGCATTCATGTACTGACCACGAGGTGGTGAGGTCATGGAGTCTGGCTCTTCCATTGACCTTGTATGGTGCCAGCTTTGGGCTTCGTAGCCGATGGTTGGATTTGAGCGGTACAGCTCACTTCCTCTAGGAATGATAATACATAATCTAGTCGAATAGTATATACTGCTTAGGGCAAAACATAGAACATTGACTGAGGCCTTGCTTGTATAGTTGATCTAGTTATACCTTGCAGTTATTTGTCTGGTCCTTATATTTTTTGATAAGTTCTTATAAAGCTTATCTTTTCAATCATGATCCATAAAGAATATCTAGTCATATGCCTCCTGGATACCCTGGTAAGATTGCTAATAAAATAAGTTCTGCTCAGGATGTTGCTCTTATGATCTGCTGATATCAGTTATCTACTTTACCAGCTTTTTCTAAAGTTTTATAGTTTTGGTTGGGAGTTATGATTCTCGCTGGGACTGTGTCTCACCCCGTTGTTTTATAACCTTTTTAGGTGATCGTTCTAGATGTGGTGGTGGTCATAAGGTTGCGGACGAGCAGCAAGAAGAGTAGTAGGAGGCAAGAGATGGATATGATAATGTTTTGGTTGTTTTATAGTAGAGTCCTAGAGTCATCCCTGTACTCTCAGGTCCTCAGACGTGTTTTGATGATGTTTTAAGATGTATAGTTGATGTAGCTTTGTATATCCTACTGCTGGCCTGATGTGGCCCGTTATGTATGTATAAATAGGTGATGAACTCTGGTGCTGACAGGACAGCTGGTTCCTATGAGTTGTGGACAGATATCAAGACTTGTAAATATTTATATAACATGTTTTCCTTGCAGGATAAGAATCTGGTTGTAATAGTTCTCTTTTATCTGCTTTCAGCAATCAGTTTTAATTAACCTGTGTTTTCAGTAATATGTGGTTTATGGTGTTTCCACATGTTTTCGCATGGCATTTGATTGTCTGTGTGATGTCGGGATGTCACATTAGAAGTTTGGTATCAGAGCCCTAGGTTTGCTGAGAATATAGGGATCTAGGACTAGGGTTGTGTCTATTTTTGTGAGTATTCCAGATTATCTTACAATAACCTTCTGCCCTCAATGGAAGATAAAGCTTAAAGATGTCTGGAAACCATGAAGAACATGCTGCCAAGAGTAGTGATGCTGCATCTATTGATGGAGAACGAGTGCATGAACATGAAGATCGGGTGATTGAGATCCCCCAACTTGACCCAACCATTCTTGAAAACCCTGCCTATCCACATCTTATGGAGTAGTTAATGGATACCATGAATCTCATGGTGGAAAGGTTTCCAATGCCTCCTCTTAGAGCACATGCTCCCCATGGTGAAACATTGGGTATTGGGAAGACCTTTCAGTGGCTTCACTGAGTCGGAGCTTCGGATTATGCTGGAACGGCTGATCTAGCAGATGCAGATCTGTGGCTGATAGGTCTCGAGAAGGCCTTTCGGATCCTTGACATCCCCAAAGTAGACAAAGTTAAGCATGTTGCCCACCTTCTGAAAGGTAGTGTTGGCCATTGGTGGGCCATCGAGGAGGAGAAGCAACCCGGTGAGGTGATCTATTGGGATGTTTTCCGGCGGGAGTTTGTAGTTGATACTTCCTAAAGACGTATCTAGACAAGAAGATCAACCAGTTTGAGTGTTTGCGTCAAGGATTGATGAGCATCACTGAGTATGAAGCTAAGTTTATGGACCTATTGAGGTATTGTCCTCACATGGTGACTACAGATGACGAGAGAATCAGACAGTTTGAGAAAGGTTTGAGCACTGAGTTGACAACACATGTTGCTACTTTGGAAAACCGACAGCGGTTCGCCACGTTTGTGGAGTCTGTCCAAAGGATAGAACAGTCTCTCAAGGAGAAGAGAGAGTCAATGACCAAGAAAAGGCCTGCTCAGTTCCTGAGACAGAGGTTTGATGGCTTCAAGAAGCCAAGGTTTTTAGCACCTTTTATGATATAAGGTTCTAGTGTGTCGTCACACTGGTCTCTCAGTAAGGGAATAGGATGTGGATTTTCGTCATCCAAAGCCCACAATACCACTTCAGTGGCAGTGATAGGGTTGTCTAGGACACAATAGAGAGACCAGTCATGTCATCTTTGTGGTCAGGTTGGGCATTTCAGGACAAATTACCCAAAGAGAGATGTTGAAGTGACACAACAGTTGAGGCAGAATCAACAAGGGTTAGATAGACAACAATCTAGTGGTAACAGAGGGTGAGGATGTGGTCAAGCTTCGCCAGCGGGATCATCTGCCCAAGGAAGCAGAGGATGTGGACGACAACAAGCAATGACTGGATTCTATGCTATGAGTCAGCCGAAGGCGATAGTCAACCCGTGAGTGGTGGCAGGTCAGATGGAGTTATTACATTTTGATTTGTCTTCTTCTTACTTTATATCTGTTCTGGTTGACCCGAGTGCTACACACTCGTTTATCACATGTAGTACACTTGATAGCTGTCTTTTACCTATTAGCTGTAAGAGAGATAGTCTGTTGTTAGAAACCCCTCTTGTTGGACCCACGTTGCTTCGAGAGGAGTGTCCATCTTGTGTTTTATCCTTTTCAAGATACAATATACACGTGGATCTTATACCACTTGATATGCATGGATTCGATGTGATCCTTAGAATGGATACCCTAGAGAAGTATAAGATTGTGTTGGACTGTGGTTCCAAGCAAGCAGTGTTTGATGACGATAGTGATAAGTGGATCTTCCAGGGAGATAGAAAGATCCTTCTGACATGTTTGATATCAGCTATGGTGGCAGAGAAGTTGTAGCGACAAGGATGTAAGGCGTTCTTAGCTCACGTTGTAGATATCAAGGCAAAAGGTTCTATCCTTGAGGAGGTGCCTGTTATCTGAGAGTTTGCGGATGTGTTTCCCGATGAGTTCCCCGGTGTTCCCCCACCGAGAGAGATTGACTTTGAGATCATCTGGTGCCAGGAACACAACTAGTTGCTCAGACACCATACAAAATGGCTCCAACCAAGATGGCAGAGCTGAAGAAGAAGTTACAAGAGTTGATGGATAAAGGTTTCATCAGACCACACACATCGTTGTGGGGTGCTCCAGTCATATTCGTTAAGAATACGGATGGGTCGATGCGGTTGTGCATAGATTACCGACAGTTGAAAAAAGTTACGATCAAGAACAAGTACCCGTTACTGAGGATAGACGATCTATTTGATCAGTTGTGTGGCTCTACAGTGTTCTCAAAGATCGATCTAAGGTCTGGATATCACCAGTTAAGAATTAAGGATGAGAACATACCAAAGTCAGCTTTTAGGATGAGGTATTGTCACTTCGAGTTCGTGGTTATGCCGTTTGGGATAACCAATGAGCCAACTACTTTTATGGATCTGATGAACAGGGTGTTTTGTCCGTTTCTAGATCAATTTGTTGTAGTTTTTATAGATGACATCTTGATCTATAGTCAGGACAGTCAAGAGCATGAATAACATCTCCGACAATCATTGACTCTTCTATGCCAACATCAGTTGTATGCCAAGTTTAGTAAGTGTGAGTTCTAGTTGAAAGAAATAACTTTCTTGGGTCATGTGATATCTACAGACGGAGTCAGAGTGGACCCTAAGAAGGTGGATTCAGTTGCAGATTGGGAGAAACCAAAGACACCGACAGAAGTTTGTAGTTTTCTGGGTTTAGCAGGATACTACTAAAAGTTTATAAGAAACTTCAGTATGATTGTGTTGTCATTGACAAAATTGACCAGGAAGGATGTACCTTTTGTTTGGGATGATCATTACCAGCAAGCTTTCCAAAGTTTGAAGGAGAAGCTGACTAGTGCTCCAGTGTTGGTGCTTCTAGAGCTTGGGAAAGGCTATGTTTATTTTTGTGATTCTTCCAACAAAGGCTTAAGATGTGTGATGATGCAGGAAGATCATGTGGTTTCTTTTGCTTCACAACAACTTAAGAAGCATGAGGAGAATTATCTGACACATGATTTGGAGCTGGAAGCAGAGGTCCATGCGTTAAAGATTTGGAGACACTATCTTTATGGGGAAGTGTGTCAAATCTTTACAGATCATAAGAACTTGAAGTACATCTTCTCGCAGAGTGAGCTGAACATGTGATAGCGTTGTTGGATGGAGCTGATCAATGATTATGCTTGCACCATTGAGTATCATCCTAGTAAGATGAATGTGGTAGCTGATGTGTTTAGTAGAAAGTCTTCTTCTCTCTCTACAAAGAAGGCACAGTTGAGTTCCTTGGTATGCCATAGGTGGGATATGTTTGTCTCTTTGTGGCAGATGAATGTACAATTGGAAGTCTCCTTGATTGCAGGATTGGTGGCACAAATGCAAGTAAAGCCTACGTTGAGGTAGCAGATCAAAGATGCACAATAGGCAGATGCTTTTGTTCAATTTATCAAATCAGAGTTTGGCAGTGAAAAGTGTGATGGGTTCAATGAGTCTGAGGATGGACTAGTTTGCTATCATGGTAGGATGGTGGTCCCTGATGCTGATGATCTGAGAAAGCTAGTGCTCCAGGAAGCACACATGTCGATGTATGCCATGCATCCAGGTGTCACCAAGATGTATCATAATTTTGAAGGACCTATATTGGTGGCCTAGCTTGAAGAGAGATGTAGTCGAGTTTGTGGCTAGGTGTGTGGTATGCCAGCAAGTCAAGGTTGAGCATCAGAAGTCAGTAGGTATGTTGCAACCCATGTTGATACTGCAGTGGAAATGGGATCATATAACCATGGATTTTGTAGTTGGTCTATCGAGGATAGCTAAGAATCATGATTCCATCTGGGTGATAGTGGACAGATTGACAAAGTCTACTCATTTCATACCTGTAAAGACAATGTATACAGTAGAGAAGCTTGCTCAAGTGTATGTGTATGAGATAGTGCATTTTCATGGTGTGCCTGCAATGATAGTCTCTAAAAGAGGACCCAGTTCACGAGTCATTTTTGGGAACAATTGCACAAAGTGTTGGGAACGCAGTTGAGGTTCAGTACCGCTTTCCTCCCACAGACAGATGGGCAGTCTGAAAGGACTATTTAGACTTTGGGGGATCTTCTCCGAGCTTGTGTTCTATAGTTCCTAGGCAATTGGGACATGCATCTCAGTTTTATAGAGTTTACCAACAACAATAGTTACCAGCGGAGCATCAGCATGGCTCCTTATGAGGCTTTATATGGAAGGAAGTGTAGATCTCCTCTATGCTGGTATGAGTTGGGTGAATATCATCTTTTGGGTCCTGAGTTAGTGCAGCAGACAACAGATAAGATCAAAGTGATACAACAACAGTTGAAAGAGAAACAGGACAGACATAAGTCGTATGCAAATAATCATTGAAGACCCCTAGAGTTCTAGGTGGGAGACAAAGTGTATCTCAAGGTCTCACCATGGAAAGGCGTGCTGTGGTTTGGATGGAAAGGCAAGTTTGTACCCATGTATATGGGGCCATATCTAGTAATAGCACGTGTTAGCAAGGTAACTTACAAGTTAGAACTGCCGCTAGAGTTGCACATGTTACATCCGGTGTTCCATGTCAGTATGTAGAAGAAAAGTCATCCATACATAGGGATAGTCATACAGCTAATTGAGGGTTAGCTTGATGAAGACGTGACCTATGAGGAAGGTCTAGTGATGATTCTTGACAGAAGAGTAAAGAAGTTGAAGAGGAAGGACCTAGTTCTTGTGAAGGTTCTTTGGCATCATCATGGCATTGAGGAAGCCACATGGGAGCTCGAGGAAGAGATGAGAAGGAAGTATCTTTCACTTTTCTATTCGGATTTCGGGGGTGAAATCCCATTGTAGAGGTTTATGGCTTGTAAGGACCCTGGCCTTCATTTTGGGCTTACCATGTTTGCTTTTCCAAACCCTTGTGTTTAGATGCTTGCTAATCACCTCACATGATTATTAGGGTTTGTTTGTGCTTTGTTGAGAGTTAGAGGTGCAACTTGCAAATAACCCAAGTTTAAGGGTTGATGTGCAAGTTTGACACCTTGAGAGATGTTTCTCTCTCTCCTTGCATCATCTAGGGTTGAGAGGATGGGTTTGGCTCATTGTTTGAGTATCTTTGGGCTTTTTTTAGCCTTGTTGATCCTTGTTTGGGCTTTGCCTAGCTTTGTTGGGCCTTGTATCGGGCAAGGGTGAGCTTGGTGCCTTGTGTCGGCCATGGTGTATCGTCCAGGTGGTTGTGTCAGGAAAGTGGTGTGTCACCCAGGTGGTGTATCAGCCAGGTGGTTGTGTCGGGCAAGTGGTGTTTCACCCATGAGGTGTATCGGCCAAGTGACCTTTCTTTGACCTAGCATCATTTATGTCACCCCCCTTGTGGACACTTGGTGCTTGTTGCTTGCATATGGCAAAAGCTTTGGACATGTGGTGGTGGGTGAGATAGTAGGTGGCTTTGCCCCATGGACAAGTGTCCCTAGGTTGGGCGACACCTTGCCTTTATCTCCCCTTCACCCTCTTCTATATATGTCTCTCCTTTCTCTTGCTTGGGATCTCGTTAGTTCCTTAGTTGCCTTCATTTTTCCTTGGTGGATGATAACTCTCCTTGGTAGAGCTTGGTGGCCGATCTCCTTGGTGGAGTCTTCTCATTCCTCTAGTAGTGGTGAAACCATAGAGTGTGTCTTTCTTCTCTTCTTGTGGTGAGCATCTCCCCCTCTTTCCTTTACACCATCTTCTTCTTCTTGCTTGTTCTTCGGCCATGGTGGTTATAAGCTTTGTTTTCTTCTTGTGGTGGCCGAAGGTGGTGCTTGTAGCTTGGAAGCTTGGTGCTAAGAGCTTAGAGCTTGCTTAATGTGGGTTACATAACTCCTAACCCTATCTATACTACTTCTTTTTCATGTTTCATGTTTATATGTCATCTTGATCAGCCATGCATCTTGTTAGATATGTTTCTTTCCCTAGTATGTATCCTTTTATCTTGTTATATATAGTGGTCATGTTGTTGATGTGTTCTTAGACCTTGTAGTTGAACCTTGAGTTTAGGGTTCCTTGGGAAAAACCACTTTCTCTCCCATTTAGTTTTGAGAAGTGATTTTGAGCTCTAGTGGTGTAGGAAAAACCCCTCTCTCTTAGTTGTTGAGAGGTGAGTCTATGCTCTAGTTGTTTGGGCAATAATACCCTTCTCTCACCATGGATTTAAGAGGTGATCCTTGGTTGGGCGTTGACCTAGTGAACGTTGGAATCTTGATCGATAAGGGGATGATCCACCTTGTTGCCCGATATGTGATGGAGGTTGTGCAAAACCCCTCTCTCTTGGTTGTTAAGTGGTGAGCCAACTCTCTTGATCTATTAGGGTTTGATTATGGTGATCTTGAGGTTGCGGATGACCAAACAGATATGGACCTTGTGCCTTGCACGATACCCCTTTGTGATGAGTTAGTCGATACCCCTCTCCTAGGGTTGAGTCTTGGGTGATATGCTAAGAAGTGTTCTTTGTCCCTTTTTCCTGATATGAACTCCTGCCTTAGTTGGTGCTTGTGGGCGTTATGCCTTTGGCCGACATGATGCATGGTAGACATCTCTATTTTGTGCCTTGGGCGATATGGGTTGGTTTTGGTGTTGGCCGATATGGTTCTTGGGTGGTGGAACCCTAGTTAGGTTCCCTAGTGTTGGCTGATATGTGATGCCCATATGTTGCCCGATATCATCTTGCACCTGGTTGCCCGATATCCATGGGTGCACGACACAACTCTTGGCCCCTGGTTGCATGATATCCCTTGTGCATGGGCGCATGTTATGTTGGTGACCGATATGGGTGGCTTTGTGCCTTAGGGTCTTGATGCCCTAGCCAATAGAGCTTTGGTGAGTGTAACATCCCTGACCTGGGTTATGAATTAACCCTAGGTGTTTTTCCTAAATATTTAATTAAATTCTTGTGATTATCTTTTGGCATGTAATTAATTTCCTAAGGAACATACATTTTCAATTCTGACCTTTTAAAAAAAAACAATGATTGTAGTATTGTTTGGTAATACAGGGACCTATGTGCAAATTACCCAATTAGAGGGGTTAACTTGCAAATTACACAGGTTAAGATGTTCATCTAACAAAGAGACATCATATGAATTAATATGATGAGGTATGATGGATTTCCCAAGTTTGGGCACCAAGGTGCAGCTTGTGGAGCAATCCTTGTGCTTAGAACCCTAATTTTGGTGTAAAGTGCAATTTACCCAAAATGAGGGGTGCAACTTGTGATATACACTTTCTAGAAAATCTTTTATGACTTTTGACATCATTTAAAGTTATAATAATGAAGGAGACACTTCATTTGAATAATCATATTATAAGAAATACCTTTGTAATTAAACCACCAAAGTTGTAAGTAAAGGAGACCCTTATATGTATATGTGCACTATAGTGACAAGTTGACCTTCCTTGCCTTTAGTCCTTGGTCTTAGAAGAAGTTTTACCTTAGATATGAAGAGGAGGGACGTGCCTAAAAGAAAGGAAGGACCTAGTTGTGAAAAGGAGGAGTAAGTTGTCCTTATGATGAAAATAACCTCAAAGTATATATGATCCTTTCCTTTGCAACCAAAGGCAATGTTTCCTTTCTTTCCTTCTTATTCCCTTGCTTAGACCGACTTAGGACAGAGCTCAGGAGTAGAGGAAGATGACCAAGTTCATCTAGGTAAGCTTTTATCATCATCTTGCTCGAATTCATGGAGGAAACCAGGTTACAAGGTTGGTTTCATGGTTATCTTACTTAGTTTTCTCTTCCTAGCCGATCCTTCTCAACTTTTCCTTGAAGAAACAACCTTGTATGACCTGTGGAGCTCAAGACGCCATTAAAGGCTTGAATCTTGGAAGCTTTGAGCTCTAGGAACCACGTTTGAGGCGGGTTTTATAACTCTAAACTCCTAGCTTTATTATGCATATCTTTGTTCTTACTTTTTGTGCTTAGTTCTTCTTCGACCTCCCTTCTTCCTTGCACTTTTGCAAGCAAAACTGTGGTGTAACTGACCTGAACAGAGGTTGAGGATGATGGGCATGGATTCCTAGGTAACTTTATCAAACGACCTTGGACCCTTTTGGTCCAAACGGTTGCAAACCGTTTAAGGTCAAACAGGTTCAACCCGTTTGATCTCAAACGATCTTGCAAGATCGTTTGGATCAAAACGGTCTCAAGACCGTTTGATAGGGTTGACCAAGGGATGACCATTTGAGGATCTGTTGATAATATATTGAATTTCATTTCTACAAAGAATTATAAACTAATTCCTAACCAATTGAGAGTTGAAGGCACTTCAACACCCTAACCCTAATCGGGTTGAAATTGCTGATTTCAAGTGTTGATCTTGTTGAGTTTTGGGTTGAAGGACCCAAACGGGTTCAAAACCGTTTGGGGGTTCATCCAAACGGTCTCACACTCATTTAGTGACACCCCAAGATCGTTTGGAGGTCTATGGTTAAGGAAATTTGATGGTTTGAGGGTCCAATTTCAATAGGTTGATGAATTGATAAAATTGCTAATTTTAGATCTATTTAGGGTTCAACCCTTATCCAACCGACTTAGTTTTTGGTCAAACTTTGTGCAAACAGGTTGACACTCGTTTAGGCTCAAACAAGTTGACACTCGTTTAGGCTCAAACAGGTTGACACTCGTTTAGGCTCAAACAGTTGGCACTCGTTTAAGGCCAAACAGGTTCACACTCGTTTAGGCTCAAACGGGTTCACACTCGTTTAAGGCCAAACGGGTTCACACTCGTTTAGGCTCAAATGGGTTCACACTCGTTTAAGGCCAAACGGGTTCACACTCGTTTAGGCTCAAACGGGTTCACACTCGTTTAAGGCCAAATGGGTTCACACTCGTTTAAGGTCAAGTGGGTCCACACTCGTTTAAGACTCAAATGGGTTCAAGGTCGTTTGAGATTAAACGAGTTCAAGGTCGTTTAAAACCTAAATGGGTTGAAGGTTGAAGGTTAAACCCTAAACCAATTGGAGACTTTCAAGTTTATGTATACTTAATCACTTGAAGGTGTAAATGGTTCAATGATGATCTAATCTAAACTCTAATGGTAACATAAGACATTAAGGGACTAAGTGACTAATGAATTGACCCATGATGATGATCAATGGGTAAATTACCAAAATGCCCTTGAGGGTTAATTTGAATGATACCTTATTCTAATCAAACCCTAATCACTTGATAGTGATGATTTGGTTTATGTTAATCAAGGATAACTTGACCCAACCTATCTAGAGTGGTGTAATCACCATCTACTAGTAAGAGGAGAGAGAAAGTACCGTTTATGTTCAAAACTCAAGTAAAATACCTTCAATGTACCCGAATATGCAAGATTAGGTATGATCCACTTATGTGAGATCATGGAAACCCTAAATATGATAATTGGTGAATCTTAATCTTATCTGAGGGCTTTAATTATGACGTTCCTCATACATGCAGATATTATGAGATCAATTCACCATGAGGTGAATAGTAAACCCTAATTCTAGGATGATGACATGTAATGTGAATCGTAAACCCTAATTGGTGAAAATCAGGGAACCTAACCGGTACAACTTTTGATATGAATTGCTTACTATTATCAGTTGAATTAACCATGCAGGTTCTTATACATGATGATGATCATATCCAGGTAAGGATTATGATTTCATATTCAATGAAAGCATGTTATTAGCTTTATGAATAATGACATATGATGATGCCTAGTATGTGGCATCTTATGAGAATGATAGGCTGTAAGAGCCATGAGTATCATCAAGGTCATGCTTGTCAGATGACTTGTGATGAGATGATTGAGAAATGATAATTGATGAGAGTTAGACTTGATACATTTAGTATTCTACTTTCATAGTTGTTGTTCTAATGATTAATGTTTGAGAACATGTATGATGATAAAAAGAATATTGAAATGTACCTAACTAATCAAGTATAATCATACCATGTAGAGCCCTGATCATAGATCCATCATTGTCAGGAGTTAAATGATGGTGAAACAGGTTTTCCTAAGGGAACTCCTGGATCACATACTTTTGAGTATGTGGGGGAATATGGATGTGAATACCCTTACATCCTAGTGTAGGAATTGATGTAGATGTATCTTAATCTATCAATCCTTCACTATGTGTTTATGTCGGGGTGATATAACACTAATCTCCCGAGGAATTCTTTTGTACCGCATCAATGAGAGATAAACAAGAAATCTTTCAATGGCGAAGAGAGTACAGAATGCCACTGTGACTCTAATAGCGAAGTACCAGAATACCCTGGTAAGCTATAGTAGCAGAGACACTAGATGTCCTGCATGTTGATCCTCATACTGACTGAGGAAGATGAGGTCATAAGAATCCGACTCTTTTGATGACCTATGTATGATACCGATGCGACTTAATAGTGATCGGTTGGAGTATGAGTGGTATACCTCATCTCCGCAGGGCATAATAATGTTTGTAAAACATAATCAACCGTGTAGCATATCTGCTTAGGTTGAACTACGAAATACAATGATTGATGGTTACACTGTTTAGTATACATGTTCTTCATATTCCTTAAATGTTCTTGTTCTACTTGATAACAATTTGTTGTTGATTACCTTAAAGCTTTATTGCTTATGTTGATATCTGATTGCTATAATAAAGCTTCTGGCGGAGAGTTATAACTCTCGCTGGGACAATTATTTAAAATTGTCTCACCCCATAGATTTCAACTTTTTAGGTGGTCGCCGAGGACGAAGGAACCAGTCTGCAGGTGATCACTATCAGCAGCAAGAGCACCAGGGGCAGCAGTGAATCTCAGGTGGAGATACTGACTGCTAAGTCATGTAGTTAGATAGTCTTATGTCGTCTCTGTACTCTCAGGTCCTTGGAGTTTGTTAATCTGAGATTTTGTATTTTGTTGTATGTAATCACTTGAGAAGTGGTTTAACAAAGATGTAAACTGTTACCTTGCTTTTATGAAAGAAGTTTCATGTCTTCAAGATCTTGTCTCGAAAAGTTTTAATTTTTCGTGAATTTTCGTATGTCGCTGCTAATCGAATGCTTCCGCTGAGTTTATATCGTGGTTTATGAATCGTGTCATTTCAGAGTGGTATCAAAGCTTTAGGTTCGCTAAGTCTACAGAGACATAGGACTTAGAATGTCGAGTCTATCCTTAGTACTTCTTTCTTATCTAATAAAGTCTTCTGCTCCTCAGGAGAAGAAGATAATTAAGGATGTCTGGACCACAGGAGGAGTACGAGGCAGAACGTAGTGTTGATGCACCTCGAGAAGGTGCAAGGATCCTAGAAATAGAGCAACCCGTACCTGAGCCACCTATGGAGCCACCTCAGTTTGACCCAGCTGACATGGGAAACCCAGCTGTTCAAACCATGTTCGGGCAGTTTATGACTGCCATGACACACATCACCGACAGGATGCCCATGCCTGCACCTAGGGCACCTGCCCAGCCTAGAGGACAAGGTATCGGTAAGACGTTTGAGCGACTTCGTCGTGTCGGAGCAACCGAGTACTTTGGAACAACTGATCCTGCAGATGCCGATCTGTGGTTAACCGAGTTAGAGAAAGCTTTCAGAATCTTGAACATCCCTGAAGGTGAGAAGGTTAGACATGCTGTCTATCTTCTCAAAGGATGTGTTGGTCATTGGTGGACCATGGAAGAGCAGAAGAGACCTGGAGTGGAGATCTCGTGGGAAGATTTTCGTAGGGGATTTGTCAACATATACTTTCCAAAGACATTCCTGGATGAGAAGATCTCTCAATTTGAGAGATTGAGACAAGGCATGATGAACATTAGCGAGTACGAAGCTAAGTTCATGGAGTTGCTATGATTCTGTCTGTACATGGCTGCCACAGAAGAAGAGAGGATTAGAAGGTTCGAGAAGGGTTTAAACGCTGACTTGACTACTCCCGTGTTCGCCCTAGAGAGTTGGGAGAGGTTTGCTACCTTCGTTGAGTCAGTCCGAAGGATAGAGAAATCCGTAGTCGAGAAGAGACAAACCCATAAGAGATATCCGCAGTTCCAGGGTTCTTCATCTAGAGACTTTAAGAAGCCTAGATTCTCTACACCTACACCTCCACCACCCAGATCTAGTTTTCAGACACAGTGGTCCCCAAGTAGAGGTAGAGGACGAAGCCTACCACTATAAGAGACTCACAGTTCAGCATCAATGTCAGTCACTGGACCACCCAGACCACAACAACTGGAAAGAAGATGCAACAACTGTGGGAAGGTGAGACACTTGATGAAGGACCGCAGGTCTAGGCTTGTAAGTGTGACACAGCCTCAGAGGCAGAATCAACAGGAATCACAGAGAAGGCAGTCTCAAGGAGCAGCTAGAGGACGTGAACATGCATCCCAAGCTGGGTCTTCAGCACCAACTCAACCTCAGGCGACAGCAAGGTTCTATGCTATAAACCCACCAGATGCAGTGGTTAATCCACGAGTTGTGGCAGGTCAGATGGAACTTTTATATTCTGATATGTCTAAATCTTGTATTGTATCTGTTTTGATTGATCAGGGTGCTACACACTCCTTTATCACTCGAAGAGTGATTCGTAACAGCAATATGACGGTCAGTCATAGGGCAGATAGCTTGTTTCTAGAGACTCCGTTGAGAGGGTATGTTGTGTTGTAAGAGGTATGCTCTCCCTGCATCCTCTTCTTTTCTGATCATCGCATTAAAGTGGATCTTATACCACTTGAAATGCAAGGATTTGATATAATCCTTGGGATGGATACCTTGGAAAGGTATAGGGTTGTCTTGGATTGTGAATCCAAGCAGGCTGTGTTTGCTGATGAAAGCAACACATGGATCTTTCAAGGAGAGAGAAAGATTCTACCCACCTATCTTGCATCAGCTATGGTTGTTGATAAGTTGATGAGGCAAGGATGTTATGCATTCTTGTCCCATGTGGTAGATACTACCATGGAGAGTCCTAACCCTGTTGAACTTCCTATAGTTAGGGAATTCGAAGACGTGTTTCCTGAAGAACTTCCAGGTGTGCCACCGCCTCGGGAAATTGATTTTGAAATCAATTTGATCCGAAATACCCAACCTATAGCCCGGACACCGTATAGGATGGCGCCTGCTGAGATGGCAGAACTCAAGAAGCAGCTTCAGGAGTTGCTTGAGAAGGGTTTCATCCGACCGGGAACTTCACCCTGGGGTGCTCCCATTTTTTTTGTTAAAAGGAAAGACGGGTCAATGCGGTTGTGCATTGATTACAGACAATTAAATAAAGTAACAATAAAGAATAAGTACCCTCTGTCGAGGATTGATGATCTCTTTGACCAGTTGCGTGGTGCAACCGTCTTCTCAAAGATAGATTTGAGGTCTGGATATCATCAACTTCGTATTAAGGACAGTGACATACCCAAGTCTGCTTTCAGAACAAGGTATGGTCACTATGAGTTCATAGTTATGTCGTTTGGACTAACTAATGCACCGGCTGCATTTATGGAACTCATGAATAGAATCTTCTGACCTTTCCTTGATCAGTGCGTTGTTGTCTTCATAGATGACATTCTGATCTATAGTAAAGATGCTTAACAGCATGAACAGCATCTTCGTCAGGCTCTAACTTTGCTAAGGGAACATAAACTATATGCTAAGTTTAGCAAGTGTGAGTTTTGGCTACCAGAAGTATCTTTTCTTGGACTTGTGATATCTGCTTTAGGTATTCGTGTTGACCCTAAAAAGGTAGAATATGTTCTACAATGGGAACAACAGAAGACACCGACGGAGATTCGTAGTTTCTTGGGGTTGGCCGGCTATTATCGAAGGTTCATTAAGAACTTTAGTTCCATAGCCTTACCCTTGACTAAGTTGACCCGGAAGGAAGTTCCTTTTGACTGGAGCGATAAGTGCCAGCAACCTTTTCAATTACTAAAAGAGAGGTTGACAAGTGCACCTGTACTTGTGCTACCTGAGCAAGGCAAAGGATAAATAGTTTTCTGTGATGCCTCCAAGAATGGACTCGGATGCGTGTTGATGCAGGATAGACAAGTGATTTCTTTTGCTTCCCGACAAATTAAGAAACACGAAGAGAATTATCCGACACACGATTTGGAGTTAGCTGCGGTGGTTCATGCCTTGAAGATCGGGAGACATTATCTCTACGGAGAGACATTCCAGATTTTCACAGATCACAAGAACCTAAAGTATATCTTTTCTCAGCATGAACTTAACATGAGACAACGTCGCTGGATGGAGTTAATCAAGGACTACGATTGTACAATTGATTACCATCCAGGAAAGGCCAATGTAGTTGCAGATGCCTTGAGTAGGAAATCAACAACATCAACCATTGATAGCGCACAACTAAACTCTTTAGTATGCTCTAAGAGAGATATGCTTATCTCTCTAAGGCAAGACAATGTACAGTTGAAGGTGTCATTGTTAGCCGGGTTGTTGGATGAGATGCATATCAAACCTACCCTTAGAGAGTAGATCAAAGAGGCACAACAGGTTGATACTGCAGTTCAACAGATTAGATCGGAGAATGGTGATGAGAAGCGAGATGGTTTCCATGACTCAGATGATCAAGTAGTATGCTATCATGGGGGGATGATAGTGCCAGATAAGGATAACTTGAGAAAGCTAGTCCTGGAAGAAGCTCATTATTCGATGCATGCTATGCATCCAGGAAGCACCAAGATGTATCGGAACTTGAAAGATATGTATTGGTGGCCCGGGATGAAGAAGGATGTTGCAGAATTTGTGATGAGGTGTCCTGTGTGTCAGCAAGTTAAAGCTGAACACCAGAAGCCTTCAGGGACAATGCAACCTTTACCCATACCACAGTGGAAGTGGGACCATGTGACCATGGACTTTGTTGTTGGCCTACCTAGGACAAGCAAAGGACATGATTCCATCTGGGTAACAGTTGATAGGTTGACAAAGACAGCTCATTTCTTACCTATCAAAACAACCTATTCTACTGAAAGGTTATCCCAGTTATATGTTCAAGAGATAGTGCGTTTGCACGGAGTTCCTGTCACTATAGTTTCTGACAGAGGTCCCCAGTTCACAAGTCATTTTTGGGAACAGTTGCATAGAGCTTTAGGCACCCAGTTAAGGTTTAGTATAGCCTTTCATCCACAGACTGATGGACAGTCGGAAAGGACTATACAGACCTTGGAAGACCTGTTGAGAGCATGTGTTCTCCAGTTTACCGGGAGTTGGGATCTACACCTAAGCCTAATAGAGTTTGCCTATAACAATAGCTATCAGCAAAGTATTGATATGGCACCTTATGAAGCTTTGTATGGTAGACGTTGTAGATCACCCTTGTGTTGGTATGAGACTGGTGAGCATCAGTTGTTAGGTCCTGATCTTGTGCAGCAGACCACAGAGAAGATTAAAGTGATACAACAACAGATTAAGACTGCACAGGATAGGCATAAATCTTATGCTGATAAGCATCGTAGACCGTTAGAATTCCTGGTTGGAGACAGAGTGTATCTCAAGGTCTCGCCTTGGAGAGGAGTCCTTCGCTTTGGAAGGAAAGGAAAGTTAGCTCCTAGATTTATGGGGCCTTATCCAATCATTGAACGGGTGGGAAAGGTAGCCTATAGACTAGAGTTACCACCTGAGTTGCAGAGGTTACACCCTGTGTTTCACATTTCTATGTTAAGGAAATGTCATCCTAATACCGAGTCAGTTCTACAACCTATGGAAATAGAATTGAATGAAGATATAACTTATGAGGAAGGACCAGTGTCAATTCTTGATAACAGAATTAAAAAGCTAAAGAAGAAATATATAAGCCTTGTGAAAGTCCTCTGGCACCACCGTGGTGTTGAAGAAGCCACTTGGGAACTAGAAGATGAGATGAGAAGGAAATACCCTGCTCTTTTCTCTTAATATGTTTTATCGATTTTGGGGACGAAATCCTTGTAAGGGGTGGATAATTTGTAACATCCCTGACCTGGGTTATGAATTAACCCTAGGTGTTTTGCCTAAATATGTAATTAAATTATTGTGATTATCTTTTGGCGTGTAATTAAGTTCCTAAGGAACATACATTTTCAATTCTGACCTTTTAAAAAAAACAATGATTGTAGTATTGTTTGGTAATACAGGGACCTATGTGCAAATTACCGAATTAGAGGGGTTAACTTGCAAATTACACAGGTTAAGATGTTCCTCTAACAATGAGACATCATATGAATGAATATGATGAGGTATGATGGATTTCCCAAGTTTGGGCACCAAGGTGCAGCTTGTGGAGCAATCCTTGTGCTTAAAACCCTAATTTTGGTGTAAAGTGCAATTTACCCAAAATGAGGGGCGCAACTTGTGATATACACTTTCTAGAAAATCTTTTATTACTTTTGACATCATTTAAAGTTAAAATAATGAAGGAGGCACTTCATTTGAATAATCATATTATAAGAAATACCTTTGTAATTAAACCACCAAAGTTGTAAGTAAAGGAGACCCTTATATGTATATGTGCACTATAGTGACAAGTTGACCTTCCTTGCCTTTAGTCCTTGGTCTTAGAAGAAGTTTTACCTTAGATATGAAGAGGAGGGACGTGCCTAAAAGAAAGGAAGGACCTAGTTGTGAAAAGGAGGAGTAAGTTGTCCTTATAATGAAAATAACCTCAAAGTATATATGATCATTTCCTTTGCAACCAAAGGCAACGTTTCCTTTCTTTCCTTCTTATTCCCTTGCTTAGACCGACTTAGGACAGAGCTCAGGAGTAGAGGAAGATGACCAAGTTCATCTAGGTAAGCTTTTATCATCATCTTGCTCGAATTCATGGAGGAAACCAGGTTACAAGGTTGGTTTCATGGTTATCTTACTTAGTTTTCTCTTCCTAGTCGATCCTTCTCAACTTTTCCTTGAAGAAACAACCTTGGATGACCTGTGGAGCTCAAGACGCCATTAAAGGCTTGAATCTTGGAAGCCTGGAGCTCTAGGAACCACGTTTGAGGTGGGTTTTATAACTCTAAACTCCTAGCTTTATTATGCATATCTTTGTTCTTACTTTTTGTGCTTAGTTCTTCTTCGACCTCCCTTCTTCCTTACACTTTTGCAAGCAAAACGGTGGTGTAACCGACCTGAACATAGGTTGAGGATGATGGGCATGGATTCCTAGGTAACTTTATCAAATGACCTTGGACGCTTTTGGTCCAAACGGTTGCAAACTATTTAAGGTCAAACGGGTTCAACCCGTTTGATCTCAAACGATCTTGCAAGATGGTTTGGATCAAAACGGTATCAAGACCGTTTGATTGGGTTGACCAAGGGACGATCGTTTGAGGGTCTGTTGATAATATATTGAATTTCATTTCTACAAAGAATTATAAACTAATTCCTAACCAATTGAGAGTTGAAGGCACTTCAACACCGTAACCCTAATCGGGTTGAAATTGCTGATTTCAAGTGTTGATCTTGTTGAGTTTTGGGTTGAAGGACCCAAACGGGTTCAAAACCATTTGGGGGTTCATCCAAACGGTCTCACACTCGTTTAGTGACACCCCAAGATCGTTTGGAGGTCTAGGGTTAAGGAAATTTGATGGTTTGAGGGTCCAATTTCAATAGGTTGATGAATTGATAAAATTGCTGATTTTAGATCTATTTAGGGTTCAACCCTTATCCAACCGACTTGGTTTTTGGTCAAACTTTGTGCAAACAGGTTGACACTCGTTTAGGCTCAAACAAGTTGACACTCGTTTAGGCTCAAACAGGTTGACACTCATTTAGGCTCAAACAGGTTGGCACTCGTTTAAGGCCAAACGGGTTCACACTCGTTTAGGCTCAAACGGGTTCACACTCGTTTAAGGCCAAACGGGTTCACACTCGTTTAGGCTCAAACGGGTTCACACTCGTTTAAGGCCAAATGGGTTCACACTCGTTTAGGCTCAAATAGGTTCACACTCGTTTAAGGCCAAACGGGTTCACACTCGTTTAAGGTCAAGTGGGTCCACACTCGTTTAAGGCTCAAATGGGTTCAAGGTCGTTTGAGATTAAACGAGTTCAAGGTCGTTTAAAACCTAAATGGGTTGAAGGTTGAAGGTTAAACCCTAAACCAATTGGAGACTTTCAAGTTTATGTATACTTAATCACTTGAAGGTGTAAATGGTTCAATGATGATCTAATCTAAACTCTAATGGTAACTTAATACATTAAGGGACTAAGTGACTAATGAATTGACCCATGATGATGATCAATGGGTAAATTACTAAAATGCCCTTGAGGGGTTAATTTGAATGATATCTTGTTCTAATCAAACCCTAATCACTTGATAGTGATGATTTGGTTTATGTTAATCAAGGATGACTTGACCCAACCTATCTAGAGTGGTGTAATCACCATCTACTAGTAAGAGGAGAGAGAAAGTATTGTTTATGTTCAAAACTCAAGTAAAATACCTTCAATGTACCCGAATATGCAAGATTAGGTATTATCCACTTATGTGAGATCATGGAAACCCTAAATATGATAATTGGTGAATCTTAATCTTATCTGAGGGCTTTAATGCTGACGTTCCTCATACATGGTGATATTATGAGATCAATTCACCATGAGGTTAATTGTAAACCCTAATTCTAGGATGATGACATGTAATGTGAATAGTAAACCCTAATTGGTGAAAATCAGGGAACCTAACCAGTACAACATTTGATATGAATTGCTTACTATTATCATTTTAATTAACCATGCAGGTTCTTATACATGATGATGATCATATCCAGGTAAGGATTATGATTTCATATTCATTGAAAGCATGTTATTAGCTTTATGAATAATGACATATGCCGATGCCTAGTAAGTGGCATCTTATGAGAATGATAGGCTGTAAGATCCATGAGTATCATCAAGGTCATGCTTGTCAGATGACTTGTGATGAGATGATTGAGAAATAATAATTAATGAGAGTTAGACTTGATACATTTAGTATTCTACTTTCATAGCTGATGTTCTAATGATTAATGTTTGAGAACATGTATGATGATAAAAAGTATACTGAAATGTTCCTAACTAATCAAGTATAATCATACCATGTAGAGCCCTGATCATAGATCCATCATTGTCAGGAGTTAAATGATGGTGAAATAGGTTTTCCTAAGGGAACTCCTGGATCACATACTTTTGAGTATGTGGGGGAATATGGATGTGAATACCCTTACATCCTAGTGTAGGAATTGATGTAGATGTATCTTAATCTATCAATCCTTCACTATGTGTTTATGCCGGGGTGATATAACACTAATCTCCTGAGGAATTCGTTTGTACCGCATCGATGAGAGATAAACAAGAAATCTTTCGATGGCGAAGAGAGTACAAAATGCCACTGTGACTCTAATAGCGAAGTACCAGAATACCCTGATAAGCTATAGTAGCAGAGACACTAGATGTCCTGCATGTTGATCCTCATACTGACTGAGGAAGATGAGGTCATAAGAATCCGGCTCTTTTGATGACCTATGTATGATACCGATGCGACTTAATAGTGATCGGTTGGAGTATGAGCGGTATACCTCATCTCGACAGGGCATAATAATGTTTGTAAAACATAATCAACTGCGTAGCATATCTGCTTAAGTTGAACTACAAGATACAATGATTGATGGTTACACTGTTTAGTATACATGTTCTTCATATTCCTTAAATGTTGTTGTTCTACTTGATAACAATTTGTTGTTGATTACCTTAAAGCTTTATTGCTTATGTTGATCTGTGATTGCTATAATAAAGCTTCTGGAGGAGAGTTATAACTCTCTCCGGGACAATTATTTAAAATTGTCTCACCCCGTAGATTTCAACTTTTTAAATGGTCGCCGAGGACGAAGGAACCAGTCTGCAGGTGATCACTATCAGCAGCAAGGGCACCAGGGGCAGCAGTGAATCTCAGGTGGAGTCATGTAGTTAGATAGTCTTATGTCATCTCTATACTCTCAGGTCCTTGGAGTTTGTTAATCTGAGATTTTGTATTTTGTTGTATGTAATCACTTGAGAAGTGGTTTAACAGATATGAAAACTGTTACCTTACTTTTATGAAAGAAGTTTCATGTCTTCAAGATCTTGTCTCAAAAAGTTTTAATTTTTCGTGAATTTTTGTATGCCGCTACTAATCGAATATTTCCGCTGAGTTTATATCGTGGTTTATGAATCGTGTCATTTCAGTGAGTGATAGGATCCTGCCCAATACCTCCTTGGATAAGGAATGGCGCTACCTGCCACACCTTTGGTGAGGGTAGGCGGTACCTTTGGTGAGGGTTATGCCTAGCTCAGAAGCTTAGGTTGATGAGTTTTTTATCTTGTGCTCGCACCTTTGTCGATGATGAGTTATGCATGCTACATTGTGACCAGTGATATGTTTGATACCTAAAGTTGGTGCTAAGTAAGATGATAAGATACATGTTTATGTTCATAAGATAAAGGCATAGTGGATGCTCGTGGTTTGATTACAATAATGTAATTTGTTTACAAGATACAAGTTTGTGCTTCATGTAGTTATAATCATGTACCTTCAACCCTAATAGAATGATAATCATAAAGATCTATGTTTGGTGATTTAATTATATCTCACAATATGCATACTAACCATGTAGGTGTATCAAATAAATTCATATCCAGGTAACAGCTATGAGTTATATGTGTTTTGAGTAGCACTGAATAATGATAATCCTTGATTGATGGGATAACATGTATCACCTGTATGATGTGAAAGGTCTTTTGGCCTGATAAAGGCTGAGTGCCTAGTAGAGGTGTTATCCTCTGATGTTGAGATAAGGGATTGCTATCCCATGATGGTGATGTAATCCTTGAGAGGCAGTGGCATTCTGTGATGAGGGATTGAGATCCCATGGTAATAATGCAACTCAATGTTGTTTATGTTTTACAACTTGGTTGCCTCAACAATCCACTTAAAATATACTAATTAGTTACAGTGGAACATATCATGTAGTTTGCCCTGGCCATAGATCCATCTTCGTTAGTAGTTGGTGATGGTGAAATGGGTTCTCCTGTGGGTTTACCCGAAAGACCATATTGTTGAATTTGTGTGGTTGCTCCTAGACAAAAATAGAAGGATTAGAGTGCAACTTCAGTTGCAGACTCCAGAGCGTGGTTTCAGGCCTGTGGCTCAATATGAAAGAGCATGGTGAATAGGCCCATGGCTCAGGATGTGTGATAAGAGCATGGTGAATAGGCCCATGGCCCAATGATTATGGAGCACGATGAACATGCCCGTGCTTCAGATCACTAGCATCGATACCTATACTAAGGTGGGCTAGGCAGAGGGTAGCCTGACCATGTGTGGCTGTGACCACCTAAGAATGAGTTTGCAGTCCTTCTTGTTAAGCACTCGTGCACTGACCACGAGGTGGTGAGGTCATGGAGTCTGAATCTTCCATTGACCTTATATGGCGCTAGCTTTGGGCTTCACAGCTGATGGTTGGAATTACGCGGTACGGCTCACTTCCTCAGGGCATTATAATACATAATCTAGCTGAATAGTATATACTGCTTAGGGCAAAACACAGAACATTGATTGAGGCATTGCTTGTATAGTTGATCTAGTTATACCTTGGAGTTATTTGTACGATCCTTATATTTTGTGATAAGTTCTTATAAAGCTTATCTTGTCAATAATGTTCCACAAAGAATATCTGGTCATATGCCTCCTGGATACCCTGGTAAGATTGCTAATAAAATAAGTTCTACTCAGGATGCTTCTCTTAGGATCTACTAATATCAGTTATCTGCTTTACCTGCTTTTTCTAAAGTTTTATAGTTTCGGCGGCGAGTTATGTTTCTCATAGGGACCGTGTGTCTCACCCCGTTGGTTTATAACCTTTTTAGGTGAACGTGCTAGATGTGGTGGTGGTCGTGAGGTAGCAGTCGAGCAGTAAGAAGAGTAGTAGGAGGCAAAAGATGGATATGTTGTTGTTTTGGTTGTTTTGTAGTAGAGTCATCCCTGTACTCTCAGGTCCTTGGAGGTGTTTTTACGATGTTTTACGATGTATAGCTGATGTAGCTTTGTATATCCTATTGCTGGCATGATGTGGTCCGTTATGTATGTATAAACAGGTGATGAACTCTGGTGCTGACAGGACAACTTGTTCCTATGAGCTGTGGACACATATCAAGGCTTGTAAATATTTATATAACATCTTTTCCTTGCAGGATAAGAATATGGTTGTAATAGTTCTCTTTTATCTGCTTTCCATAATAGGTTTTAATTAACCCATGTTTTTGGTAATATGTGGTTTATAATGTTTCTGCATGTTTTCATTTCATTGTTTGTGTGATGGAGGGATGTCACAGTTATTCGACCCCTAATTTCATAGGTGAGAGGAGGGTGGAATTTTTCCAGAAAGAAATTTTGAAGTTATTCCCAAGTGGTGATGGGTTCACATTGCAAGGATTTGTACCAACTTATAGCTCTATTAGCAAGAGAATATTTGAAGAGATGGAGTCTGATGGCATCGTCGGATACTCCATTTTTCTTTGTCATAGCACATAGACCAATTAACCTCAGAAGATGTTCCTAACTATCTTCCCCTTGCTTACCATAGAAAGGGTTGTTTTGAAGCAAGGTGATCCAATGTGCTCATATTTCAAAGTTGGGAGAGTTGATGGGAGGAGGTTGCATTGGGTGATGAACATCAACAACTTTAGGGATTGAGAACTCTCTAAGGTCCTTCTGCAATTATGCTGCTTGCGTTGCTGCTTGTGCTGCTTGGATTTCTTCTTGAACTGCAACTCTGGCTTCTTGCATGAGCCTTTCTCTTTGTGCATTGAGGGCTTGAGCTACCCTTAGGGCTATTTCCTCCTCTTGAGCCATTCTTGTTTGGTTTTCTCTATTCTGATGACAAAAGATTTTATCTATCTCAGGGTCAATGCTAGCAGTGAGTCCAGGACTGTTCAAGCGATGCATACACTAGTCTTTGTTGGCACCTGGGATGGAAAGATTTTTTAGAAGTAAGACTGATGGAATATAATCGAATTCAAGTGAATGATCAATTGTATCAAAATAAAAAGCAAAAACCAAGATTATAATTATAAGAACTAGATTTGACTAACTGATTCCGTCATCCCCGGCAACGGTGCCAAAATTTGACGTGGTCTATTATCGTACTAACAAATTCACTCGGGGTTTAAATACCAGAGCTTTTAACCAAAACCTTGTGCAATAATACCACCCGCAAGTGGATGGGTCTTATCACAGTATAGTTGAGGATCGAATCCCAAGGGATAACATTTTTAAGAATCATTGCTAGTCTAGTCTAGCTCAAGTAAGACTAATATTTAGAACAAAGGGTTGATTTGAGGTTAATTAAACTAAGTGCGAGAAAGTAAAGAGCAAGATTAAAGTTTGATCTAGATTAATGATATGGAATCACTGGGGTGGTCTCCGGTTTCACCTCCACTACTCATGCAAACACAACCAATCAAAATATCCAGGCAAGATCTGACTATCCAAATAGAACTTTTGCGAATCCTCCCGAAGGGATGTTTAGATTCGCGTAAGCATCACCATAGGCATCAGATTTCTCGTCGTCATTCGGATCATGCACTTACGGTTCTGAAGATACAAATATTGAACTGAAGAAGTGTAACATCCCTGACCTGGGTTATGAATTAACCCTAGGTGTTTTGCCTAAATATGTAATTAAATTCTTGTGATTATCTTATGGCATGTAATTAAGTTCCTAAGGAACATACATTTTCAATTCTGACCTTTTAAAAAAAACAATGATTGTAGTATTGTTTGGTAATACAGGGACCTATGTGCAAATTACCCAATTAGATGGGTTAACTTGCAAATCACACAGGTTAAGATGTTCCTATAACACAGAGACATCATATGAATGAATATGATGAGGTATGATGGATTTCCCAAGTTTGGGCACCAAGGTGCAGCTTGTGGAGCAATCCTTGTGCTTAAAACCCTAATTTTGGTGTAAAGTGCAATTTACCCAAAATGAGGGGTGCAACTTGTGATATACACTTTCTAGAAAATCTTTTATGACTTTTTACATCATTTAAAGTTATAATAATGAATGAGGCACTTCATTTGAATAATCATATTATAAGAAATACCTTTGTAATTAAACCGCCAAAGTTGTAAGTAAAGGAGACCCTTATATGTATATGTGCACTATAGTGACAAGTTGACCTTCCTTGCCTTTAGTCCTTGGTCTTAGAAGAAGTTTTACCTTAGATATGAAGAGGAGGGACGTGCATAAAAGAAATAAAGGACCTAGTTGTGAAAAGGAGGAGTAAGTTGTCCTTATGATGAAAATAACCTCAAAGTATATATGATCCTTTCCTTTGCAACCAAAGGCAACGTTTCCTTTCTTTCCTTCTTATTCTCTTGCTTAGACCGACTTAGGACAGAGCTCAGGAGTAGAGGAAGATGACCAAGTTCATCTAGGTAAGATTTTATCATCATCTTGCTCAAATTCATGGAGGAAACCAGGTTACAAGGTTGGTTTCATGGTTATCTTACTTAGTTTTCTCTTCCTAGCCGATCCTTCTCAACTTTTCCTTGAAGAAACAAACTTGGATGACCTATGGAGCTCAAGACACCATTAAAGGCTTGAATCTTGGAAGCTTGGAGCTCTAGGAACCACATTTGAGGTGGGTTTTATAACTCTAAACTCCTAGCTTTATTATGCATATCTTTGTTCTTACTTTTTGTGCTTAGTTCTTCTTCGACCTCCCTTCTTCCTTGCACTTTTGCAAGCAAAACGGTGGTGTAACCAACCTAAACAGAGGTTGAGGATGATGGGCATGGATTCCTAGGTAACTTTATCAAACGACCTTGGACCCTTTTGGTCCAAACAGTTGCAAACCGTTTAAGGTCAAATAGGTTCAACCCGTTTGATCTCAAACGATCTTGCAAGATCGTTTGGATCAAAACGGTCTCAAGACCATTTGATAGGGTTGACCAAGGGACGACCGTTTGAGGGTCTGTTGATAATATATTGAATTTCATTTCTACAAATAATTATAAACTAATTCCTAACCAATTGAGAGTTGACGGAACTTCAACACCCTAACCCTAATCGGGTTGAAATTGCTGATTTCAAGTGTTGATCTTGTTGAGTTTTTGGTTGAAGGACCCAAACGGGTTCAAAACCGTTTGGGGGTTCATCCAAACGATCTCACACTCGTTTAGTGACACCCCAAGATCGTTTGGAGGTCTAGGGTTAAGTAAATTTGATGGTTTGAGGGACCAATTTCAATAGGTTGATGAATTGATAAAATTGCTGATTTTAGATCTATTTAGGGTTCAACCCTTATCCAACCGACTTGGTTTTTGGTCAAACTTTGTGCAAACAGGTTGACACTCATTTAGGCTCAAACAGGTTGACACTCGTTTAGGCTCACACAGGTTGACACTCATTTAAGGCCAAATGGGTTCACACTCGTTTAGGCTCAAACGGGTTCACACTCGTTTAAGGCCAAACGGGTTCACACTCGTTTAGACTCAAACGGGTTCACACTCGTTTAAGGCCAAACGGGTTCACACTCATTTAAGGTCAAATGGTTTCACACCCGTTTAAGGTCAAGTGGGTCCACACTCGTTTAAGGCTCAAATGGGTTCAAGGTCGTTTGAGATTAAACGAGTTCAAGGTCGTTTAAAACCTAAATGGGTTGAAGGTTGAAGGTTAAACCCTAAACCAATTGGAGACTTTCAAGTTTATGTATACTTAATCACTTGAAGGTGTAAATGGTTCAATGATGATCTAATCTAAACTCTAATGGTAACTTAAGACATTAAGGGACTAAGTGACTAATGAATTGACCCATGATGATGATCAATGGGTAAATTACCAAAATGCCCTTGAGGGGTTAATTTGAATGATACCTTGTTCTAATGAAACCCTAATAACTTGATAGTGATGATTTGGTTTATGTTAATCAAGGATGACTTGAACCAACCTATCTAGAGTGGTGTAATCACCATCTACTAGTAAGAGGAGAGAGAAAGTACCGTTTATGTTCAAAACTCAAGTAAAATACCTTCAATGTACCCGAATATGCAAGATTAGGTATGATCCACTTATGTGAGATCATGGAAACCCTAAATATGATAATTGGTGAATCATAATCTTATCTGAGGGCTTTAATGATGACGTTCCTCATACATGTTGATATTATGAGATCAATTCACCATGAGGTGAATAGTAAACCCTAATTCTAGGATGATGACATGTAATGTGAATAGTAAACCCAAATTGGTGAAAATCAGGGAACCTAACCGGTACAACTTTTGATATGAATTGCTTACTATTATCAGTTGAATTAACCATGCAGGTTCTTATACATGATGATGATCATATCCAGGTAACGATTATGATTTCATATTCATTGAAAGCATGTTATTAGCTTTATGAATAATGACATATGCTGATGCCTAGTAAGTGGCATCTTATGAGAATGATAGGCTGTAAGAGCCATGAGTATCATCAAGGTCATGCTTGTGAGATGACTTGTGATGAGATGATTGAGAAATGATAATTGATGAGAGTTAGACTTGATACATTTAGTATTCTACTTTCATAGCTATTGTTCTAATGATTAATGTTTGAGAACATGTATGATGATAAAAAGAATATTGAAATGTACCTAACTAATCAAGTATAATCATACCATGTAGAGCCCTGATCATAGATCCATCATTGTCAGGAGTTAAATGATGGTGAAACAGGTTTTCCTAAGGGAACTCCTGGATCACATAATTTTGAGTATGTGGGGGAATATGGATGTGAATACCCTTACATCCTAGTGTAGGAATTGATGTAGATGTATCTTAATCTATCAATCCTTCACTATGTGTTTATGACGGGGTAATATCACACTAATCTCCCGAGGAATTGTTTTGTACCGCATCGATGAGAGATAAACAAGAAATCTTTCAATGGCGAAGAGAGTACAGAATGCCACTGTGACTCTAATAGCGAAGTACCAGAATACCCTGGTAAGCTATAGTAGCAGAGACACTAGATGTCCTGCATGTTGATCCTCATACTGACTGAGGAAGATGAGGTCATAAGAATCCGGCTCTTTTGATGACCTATGTATGATACCGATGCGACTTAATAGTGATCGGTTGGAGTATGAGCGGTATACCTCATCTCCGCAGGGCATAATAATGTTTTTAAAACATAATCAACCGTGTAGCATATCTGCTTAGGTTGAACTACGAGATACAATGATTGATGGTTACACTGTTTAGTATACATGTTCTTCATATTCCTTAAATGTTCTTGTTCTACTTGATAACAATTTGATGTTGATTACCTTAAATCTTTATTGCTTATGTTGATCTGTAATTGCTATAATAAAGCTTCTGGCGGAGAGTTATAACTCTCGCTGGGACAATTATTTAAAATTGTCTCATCCCGTAGATTTCAACTTTTTAGGTGGTCGCCGAGGACGAAGGAACCAGTCTGCAGGTGATCAGTATCATCAGAAAGAGCACCAGGGGCAGCAGTGAATCTCAGGTGGAGATACTGACTGCTAAGTCATGTAGTTAGATAGTCTTATGTCGTCTCTGTACTCTCAGGTCCTTGGAGTTTGTTAATCTGAGATTTTGTATTTTTTTGTATGTAATCACTTGAGAAGTGGTTTAACAGAGATGTAAATTGTTACCTTGCTTTTATGAAAGAAGTTTCATGTCTTCAAGATCTTGTCTCAAAAAGTTTTAATTTTTCATGAATTTTCGTATGCCGCTGTTAATCGAATGCTTCCGCTGAGTTTATATCGTGGTTTATGAATGGTGACGTTTCAGAGTGGTATCAGAGCTTTAGGTTCGCTGAGTCTACAGAGACATAGGACTTAGAATGTCGAGTCTATCCTTAGTACTTCTTTCTTATCTAATAAAGTCTTCTGCTCCTCAGGAGAAGAAGATAATTAAGGATGTCTGGACCACAGGAGGAGTACGAGGCAGAAAGTAGTGTTGATGCACCTCGAGAAGGTGCAAGGAACCTAGAAATAGAGCAACCCATACCTGAGCCACCTATGGAGCCACCTCAGTTTGACCCAGCTGACATGGGAAACCCAGCTGTTCAAACCATGTTCGGGCAGTTTATGACTGCCATGACACACATCACCGACAGGATGCCCATGCCTGCACCTAAGGCACCTGCCCAGCCTGGAGGACAAGGTATCGGTAAGACGTTCGAGTGACTTCGTCATGTCGGAGCAACCGAGTACTTTGGAACAGCTGATCCTGCAGATGTCGATCTGTGGTTAACTGAGTTAGAGAAAGCTTTCAAAATCTTGAACATCCCCGAAGGTGAGAAGGTTAGACATGATGTCTATCTTCTCAAAGGAAGTGTTGGTCACTGGGGGACCATGGAAGAGCAGAAGAGACCTGGAGTGGAGATCTCGTGGGAAGATTTTCGTCGGGGATTTGTCAACAGATACTTTCCAAAGACATTCCTAGACGAGAAGATCTCTCAATTTGTGAGATTGAGACAAGGCATGATGAACATTAGCGAGTACGAAGCTAAGTTCATGGAGTTGCTACGATTCTGTCCGCACATGGCTGTCACAGAAGAAGAGAGGATTAGAAGGTTCGAGAAGGGTTTAAACGCCGACTTGACTACTCCCGTGTCCGCCCTAGAGAGTCGGGAGAGGTTTTCTACCTTCGTTGAGTCAGTCTGAAGGATAGAGAAATCCGTAGTCGAGAAGAGGCAAACCCATAAGAGATATCCGCAGTTCCAGGGTTCTTCATCTAGAGACTTTAAGAAGCCTAGATTCTCTGCACCTACACCTCCACCACCCAGATCTAGTTTTCAGACACAGTGGTCCCCAAGTAGAGGTAGAGGATGAAGCCTACCACTATAAGAGACTCGCAGTTCAGCATCAATGTCAGTCACAGGACCACCCAGACCACAACAACTGGAAAGAAGCTGCTACAACTGTGGGAAGGTGGGACACTTGATGAAGGACTGCAGGTCTAGGCCTGTCAGTGTGACACAGCCTCAGAGGCAGAATCAACAGGAATCACAGAGAAGGCAGTCTCAAGGAGCAGCTAGAGGACGTGAATAGGCATCCCAAGCTGGGTCTTCAGCACCAACTCAACCTCAGGTGACAGCAAGGTTCTATGCTATAAACCCACCAGATGCAGTGGTTAATCCACGAGTTGTGGCAGGTCAGATGAAACTTTTATATTCTGATATGTCTAAATCTTGTATTGTATCTGTTTTGATTGATCCGGGTGCTACACACTCCTTTATCACTCGAAGAGTGATTCGTAACTGTAATATGACGGTCAGTCATAGGGCAGATAGCTTGTTGCTAGAGACTCCATTGAGAGGGTCTGCTGTGTTGCAAGAGGTATGCTCTCCCTGCATCCTCTTCTTTTCTGATCATCGCATTCAAGTGGATCTTATACCACTTGAGATGCAAGGATTTTATATAATCCTTGAGATGGATACCTTGGAAAGGTATAGGGTTGTCTTGGATTGTGAATCCAAGCAGGCTGTGTTTGCTGATGAAAGCAACACATGGATCTTTCAAGGAGAGAGAAAGATGTTGGGTTTTAGGGGAGACAGAGAAGGCAGCGGAAACAAAAAAATTTCTCCCCCAACCCATACCGAGGAAACGCGTCAACGTCTATATAATAGGAAAAAGATGGTTTGTGGAATCATACCTTGTCCCGAGGCTTGCTCGGCGACAATACCTCGTGCAATGCGCGGTCTTCAACTCCAGACTTCGACGGTGTCTGTGCAACTCCTGGTCGCACTGGGACTGACAAATCCTACTCGAACCGGACTGTCGGATGATAGTTGTCCTCCTAAGCGGTAGTGTCCTCCCGCCTCTGTAGTAGTCCACACGGACCACCTAGAACTCCACACTCCTTGTCCCACAAGGAAGTGGAAGGAGTCGCACCCTCCTGTTGACGTACTAGTCGCCAACACGCTCTCCTGCCTCCTGTTGCAACTGTAGTTGTCCTTCCCTTGCTGCACCTCCCTTTTGCGGGAAGCACTTGCTCGGGCTCTCTCACGGTTACCAAAACCAGAGAGAACGACAACTTGCAGAGCAACTGGTTGCACTGAGTTGTACTGTGAGAAGACCTCAATACCCCTATATATATAGGAGAGTCATAGGACAAGGTTCTCCATCCTGGGCAATGGGGGACTAAAAGCAGGAGTAGAAGGGTTCGGGATTTTCCACAAAAAGCAACCATCTCGCAACTTGAAATGATCGGTTCACAACTAAAACAATCGGTTCGGCCATTGAGCCGATCGGTTGGACCTGAGCCGATCGTTTGGGGCACTCCAACTGATTGGTTGGTGCCCTGAACTGATCGGTTCATGGACCTAATCCGGCTCAAAAAGACTTTCTTTGTTTCTTTCCCAATTGGTATCGAATACCAATATTATTCCCAATCGAATTGGGCAATTTGAAACCAAAGGAAAATTCTTTCCGACATGACTTTTCCCAACTGGTAGGTTGCACCACTTGAGCCGATCGGTTCAACCCTTGAACCGGTCGTTTCAACCTGGGCATGAGCCGATCGGCCTAGACACTCCAGTCGACCAGTTTAGCAACCTCAGCCGACCGGTTCATCACATGAACCGATCGGTTGGGAGCACAGGTTGGGCAAAATCAGTCAATTGCGATTTCAATCAATCTGATACTCCAATCAATGCATCCAACACCTTGAACCATACGATATTGAGCTATCGACTGATTGAGTGTTTAATTGAATTACTAAACTCCTTTAGTAATCAATCTAAACATTGCTTTGTGGACAAAACTCCTCTTCCAGGTTAAATCCTATGTGTGTGACCCTGCAGGTCCATTTCACGTTGGCAGTGAAAGTCCATAACACTTATGACTTCACAAGCAAAGAGCGGTGCCTAGTCACACATCAGTGCTACCCAAGTGAAAGTAGAAAGTTGGAGAACAACTTTCATCCTACAATCCGTGAATGGTGTTACAGCGAATGTATAATTCCTTTGTCACTGATATCCCGAATGAACTCGAGGCATGGATCAGTCATCCTATCAACGTTCATTCACTTCCTTGATCTCAGAGTAGACTGGAAGAGATATGTATGACATCAGTATCACATATTGATTCACACATGCGTGCACGCCTTTCTCAATCCTACTCATCAAGTGGCCTTGGATATCAAACTCCCTCAGGAGGGACAAATCCCATATGTATCACTCACCCCTCAAAAGCCCCATGTGTCAAAGCCACCCAATCATCACCTTTATAACAACCCATGTTTCAGGACTGCGTTTGATGATGTCAAAGTGTGCCCAACGACATGTGTTGAGTGTAGTGATTTCAAGTCTAAGAATCACACTCACCACCATCACTGTGAGTACTGAGTGTGACTACCATCTCATGGTTCCATGTGTCAAACTCACGGTGGGTCTGTCCGGTACACTTGTTCTCTAACAAGTACCTATGTGTTTGGTTTGATATCTCTATATCATGACTAATGAGATTCTGTCATCAACCAACACCACAATCTAGTCTTGTGTGTCATTGTTGTCTATCTACCTTCCACAAAGACATCCGACTAGGGACATAACAAGAATGTACAAACTCTTAGCATCCGTATTATGTCATCGTTTAGGTCCTCAACCTGAAAGCATACGTTATTAAGTTTTGTCATTCTCTAGACATTCAATATGTTCTATCACTATCTCATATGACTGAACCAGAAAGAATTGGAAGCTCGCCTTTGATGTTTATCAAATCAATCTTAATGTATCCCACCAATCATCCCATGATTGGCTCTCAGGGCATACATACCAACAAAAGATTCTACCCACCTGTCTTGTGTCAGCTATGGTTGCTGATAAGTTGATGAGGCAAGGATGTCATGCATTCTTGGCCCATGTGGTAGATACTACCATGGAGAGTCCTAACCCTGTTGAAGTTCCTATAGTCAGGGAATTCGAAGACGTGTTTCCTGAAGAACTTCCAGGTGTGCCACCACCTCGGGAAATTGATTTTGAAATCAATTTGATCCCAGATACCCAACCTATAGCCCGGACACCATATAGCATGGCGCCTGCTGAGATGGCAGAACTCAAGAAGCAGCTTCAAGAGTTGCTTGAGAAGGGTCTCATCCGACCGAGCACTTCACCCTGGGGTGCTCCCGTTTTGTTTGTTAAAAAGAAAGACGGGTCAATGTGGTTGTGCATTGATTACAGACAATTAAATAAAGTAACAATAAAGAATAAGTACCCTCTACCGAGGATTGATGATCTCTTTGACCAGTTGCGTGGTGCAACCGTCTTCTCAAAGATAGATTTGAGGTCTAGATATCATCAACTTCGTATTAAGGACAGTGACATACCCAAGTCTGCTTTCAGAACAAGGTATGGTCACTATGAGTTCACAGTTATGTTGTTTGGACTAACTAATGCACCGGCTGCATTTATGGAACTCATGAATAGAATCTTCCGACCTTTCCTTGATCATTGCGTTGTTGTCTTCATAGATGACATTATGATCTATAGTAAAGATGCTCAACAGCATGAATAGCATCTTCGTCAGGCTCTAACTTTGCTAAGGGAACATAAACTATATGCTAAGTTTAGCAAGTGTGAGTTTTGGCTACCAGAAGTATCTTTTCTTGGACATGTGATATATGCTTTAGGTATTCGTGTTGACCCTAAAAAGGTAGAATCTGTTCTACAATGGGAACAACTGAAGACACCGACGGAGATTCGTAGTTTCTTGGGATTGGCCGGCTATTATCGAAGGTTCATTAAAAACTTTAGTTCCATAGCCTTACCCTTGACTAAGTTGACCCGGAAGGAAGTTCCTTTTGACTGGAGTGATAAGTTCCAGCAATCTTTTCAAGTACTAAAAGAGAGGTTGACAAGTGCACCTATACTTGTGCTATCTGAGCAAGGCAAAGGATACATAGTTTTCTGTGATGCCTCCAAGAATGGACTCGGATGCGTGTCGATGCAGGATAAACAAGTGATTTATTTTGCTTCCCGACAGCTTAAGAAACATGAAGAGAATTATCCGACACACAATTTGGAGTTAGCTGCGGTGGTTCATGCCTTGAAGATCTGGAGACATTATCTCTACGGAGAGACATTCCAGATTTTCACAGATCACAAGAACCTAAAGTATATCTTTTCTCAGCATGAAATTAACATGAGACAATGTCGCTGGATGGAGTTAATCAAGGACTACGATTGTACAATTGATTACCATCCAGGAAAGGCCAATGTAGTTGCAGATGCCTTGAGTAGGAAATCAGCAACATCAACCATGGATAGAGCACAACTAAACTCTTTAGTATGCTCTAAGAGAGATATGCTTATCTCTCTAAGGCAAAATAATGTACAGTTGAAGGTGTCATTGTTAGCCGGGTTGTTGGCTGAGATGCATATCAAACCTACCCTTAGAGAGCAGATCAAAGAGGCACAACAGGTTGATACTGCAGTTCAGCAGATTAGATCGGAGTATGGTGATGAGAAGCGAGATGGTTTCCATGACTCAGATGATCAAGTAGTATGCTATCATGGGAGGATGATAGTGCCAGATAAGGATAACTTGAGAAAGCTAGTCCTGGAAGAAGCTCATTCTTCGATGTATGCTATGCATCCAGGAAGCACCAAGATGTATCGGAACTTGAAAGATATGTATTGGTGGCCCGGGATGAAGAAGGATGTTGCAGAATTTGTGATGAGGTGTCCTGTGTGTCAGCAAGTTAAAGATGAACACCAGAAGCCTACAGGGACAATGCAACATTTACCCATACCACAGTGGAAGTGGGACCATGTGACCATGGACTTTGTTGTTGGCCTACCTAGGACAAGCAAAGGACATGATTCCGTTTGGGTAATAGTTGATAGGTTGACAAAGACAGCTCATTTCTTACCTGTCAAAACAACCTATTCTGTTGAAAGGTTATCCCAGTTATATGTTCAAGAGATAGTGCGTTTGCACAGAGTTCCTGTCACTTTAGTTTCTGACAGAGGTCCCCAGTTCACAAGTCATTTTTGGGAACAGTTGCATAGAGCTTTAGGCACCCAGTTAAGGTTTAGTACAGCCTTTCATCCACAGACTGATGGATAGTCGGAAAGGACTATACAGACCTTGGAAGACCTGTTGAGAGCATGTGTTCTCCAGTTAACCGGGAGTTGGGATCTACACCTAAGACTAATAGAGTTTGCCTATAACAATAGCTATCAGCAAAGTATTGATATGGCACCTTATGAAGCTTTGTATGGTAGACGTTGTAGATCACCCTTGTATTGGTATGAGACTGGTGAGCATCAGTTGTTAGGACCTGATCTTGTGCAATAGACCACAGAGAAGATTAAAGTGATACAACAACAGATTAAGACTGCACAGGATAGGCAGAAATCTTATGTTGATAAGCGTCGTAGACCGTTAGAATTCCAGGTTGGAGACAGAGTGTATCTCAAGGTCTCGCCTTGGAGAGGAGTCCTTCACTTTGGAAGGAAAGGAAAGTTAGCTCCTAGATTTATGGGGCCTTATCCAATCATTGAACGGGTTGGAAAGGTAGCCTATAGACTAGAGTTACCACCTGAGTTGCAGAGGTTACACCCTGTGTTTCACATTTCTATGTTAAGGAAATGTCATCCTGATACCGAGTCAGTTCTACAACCTATGGAAATAGAATTGAATGAAGATATAACTTATGAGGAAGGACCAGTGTCAATCCTTGATAACAGAATTAAAAAGCTAAAGAAGAAAGATATAAGCCTTGTGAAAGTCCTCTGGAACCACCGTGGTGTTGAAGAAGCCACTTGGGAACTAGAGGATGAGATGAGAAGGAAATACTCTACTCTTTTCTCTTAATACGTTTTATCGATTTCGGGGACGAAATCCTTGTAAGGGGTGGATAATTTGTAACATCCCTGACCTGGGTTATGAATTAACCCTAGGTGTTTTGCCTAAATATGTAATTAAATTCTTGTGATTGTCTTTTGGCATGTAATTAAGTTCCTAAGGAACATACATTTTCAATTCTGACCTTTTAAAAAAAAACAATGATTGTAGTATTGTTTGATAATATAGGGACCTATGTGAAAATTACCCAATTAGAGGGGTTAACTTGCAAATTACATAGGTTAAGATGTTCCTCTAACAAAGAGACATCATATGAATGAATATGATGAGGTATGATGGATTTCCCAAGTTTGGGCACCAAGGTGCAGCTTGTGGAGCAATCCTTGTGCTTAAAACCCTAATTTTGGTGTAAAGTGCAATTTACCCAAAATGAGGGGTGCAACTTGTGATATACACTTTCTAGAAAATCTTTTATGACTTTTGACATCATTTAAAGTTATAATAATGAAGGAGGCACTTCATTTGAATAATCATATTATAAGAAATATCTTTGTAATTAAACCACCAAAGTTGTAAGTAAAGGAGACCCTTATATGTATATGTGCACTATAGTGACAAGTTGACCTTCCTTGCCTTTAGTCCTTGGTCTTAGAAGAAGTTTTACCTTAGATATGAAGAGGAGGGACGTTCCTAAAAGAAATAAAGGACCTATTTGTGAAAAGGAGGAGTAAGTTGTCCTTATGATGAAAATAACCTCAAAGTATATATGATCCTTTCCTTTGCAACCAAAGGCAACGTTTCCTTTCTTTCCTTCTTATTCCCTTGCTTAGACCAACTTAGGACAGAGCTCAGGAGTATAGGAAGATGACCAAGTTCATCTAGGTAAGCTTTTATCATCATCTTGCTAAAATTCATGGAGGAAACCAGGTTACAAGGTTGGTTTCATGGTTATCTTACTTAGTTTTCTCTTCCTAGCTGATCCTTCTCAACTTTTCCTTGAAGAAACAACCTTGGATGACCTGTGGAGCTCAAGACGCCATTAAAGGCTTGAATCTTGGAAGCTTGGAGCTCTAGGAACCACGTTTGAGGTGGGTTTTATAACTCTAAGCTCCTAGCTTTATTATGCATATCTTTGTTCTTACTTTTTGTGCTTAGTTCTTCTTCGACCTCCCTTCTTCCTTGCACTTTTGCAAGCAAAACGGTGGTGTAACCGACCTGAACAGAGGTTGAGGATGATGGGCGTGGATTCCTAGGTAACTTTATCAAATGACCTTGGACCCTTTTGGTCCAAACGGTTGCAAACCGTTTAAGGTCAAACGGGTTCAACCCGTTTGATCTCAAACGATCTTGCAAGATCGTTTGGATCAAAACGGTCTCAAGACTGTTTGATAGGGTTGACCAAGGGACGACCATTTGAGGGTCTGTTGATAATATATTTAATTTCATTTCTATAATTAATTATAAACTAATTCCTAACCAATTGAGAGTTGAAGGCACTTCAACACCCTAACCCTAATCGGGTTGAAATTGCTGATTTCAAGTGTTGATCTTGTTGAGTTTTGGGTTGAAGGACCCAAATGGGTTCAAAACCGTTTGGGGGTTCATCCAAACGGTCTCACACTCGTTTAGTGATACCCCAAGATCGTTTGGAGGTCTAGGGTTAAGGAAATTTGATTGTTTTAGGGTCCAATTTCAATAGGTTGATGAATTGATAAAATTGCTGATTTTAGATCTATTTAGGGTTCAACCCTTATCCGACCGACTTGGTTTTTGGTCAAACTTTGTGCAAATAGGTTGACACTCGTTTAGGCTCAAACAGGTTGACACTCGTTTAGGCTCGAACAGGTTGACACTCGTTTAAGGCCAAATGGGTTCACACTCGTTTAGGCTCAAACGGGTTCACACTCGTTTAAGGCCAAACGGGTTCACACTCGTTTAGGCTCAAACGGGTTCACACTCGTTTAAGGCCAAACGGGTTCACACTCGTTTAAGGTCAAATGGGTTCACACCCGTTTAAGGTCAAGTGGGTCCACACTCGTTTAAGGCTCAAATGGGTTCAAGGTTGTTTGAGATTAAATGAGTTCAAGGTCGTTTAAAACCTAAATGGGTTGAAGGTTGAAGGTTAAACCCTAAACCAATTGGAGACTTTCAAGTTTATGTATACTTAATCACTTGAAGGTGTAAATGGTTCAATGATGATCTAATCTAAACTCTAATGGTAACTTAAGACATTAAGGGACTAAGTGACTAATGAATTGACCCATGATGATGATTAATGGGTAAATTACCAAAATGCCCTTGAGGGGTTAATTTGAATGATACCTTGTTCTAATCAAACCCTAATCACTTGATAGTGATGATTTGGTTTATGTTAATCAAGGATGACTTGAACCAACCTATCTATAGTGGTGTAATCACCATCTACTAGTAAGAGGAGAGAGAAAGTACCGTTTATGTTCAAAACTCAAGTAAAATACCTTCAATGTACCCAAATATGCAAGATTAGGTATGATCCACTTATGTGAGATCATGGAAACCCTAAATATGATAATTGGTGAATCTTAATCTTATTTTAGGGCTTTAATGATGACGTTCCTCATACATGTTGATATTATGAGATCAATTCACCATGAGGTGAATAGTAAACCCTAATTCTAGGATGATGACATGTAATGTAAATAGTAAACCCTAATTGGTGAAATTAGGGAACCTAACCGGTACAACTTTTGATATGAATTGCTTACTATTATCAGTTGAATTAACCATGCAGGTTCTTATACATGATGATGATCATATCCAGGTAAGGATTATGATTTCATATTCATTGAAAGCATGTTATTAGCTTTATGAATAATGACATATGCTGATGCCTAGTAAGTGACATCTTATGAGAATGATAGGTTGTAAGAACCATGAGTATCATCAAGGTCATGCTTGTTAGATGACTTGTGATGAGATGATTGAGAAATGATAATTGATGAGAGTTAGACTTGATACATTTAGTATTCTAATTTCATAGTTGTTGTTCTAGTTTTGGCTAAAGCGCCCAAATCTGCTATGATTAATGTTTGAGAACATGTATGATGATAAAAAGAATACTGAAATGTACCTAACTAATCAAGTATAATCATACCATGTAGAGCCCTGATCATAGATCCATCATTGTCAGGAGTTAAATGATGGTGAAATAGGTTTTCCTAAGGGAACTCCTGGATCACATACTTGTGAGTATGTGGGGGAATATGGATGTGAATACCCTTACATCCTAGTGTAGGAATTGATGTAGATGTATCTTAATCTATCAATCCTTCACTATGTGTTTATGCCGGGGTGATATAACACTAATCTCCCGAGGAATTCTTTTGTACCGCATCGATGAGAGATAAACAAGAAATCTTTCGATGGCGAAGAGAGTACAAAATGCCATTGTGACTCTAATAGCGAAGTACCAGAATACCCTGGTAAGCTATAGTAGAAGAGACACTAGATGTCATGCATGTTGATCCTCATACTGACTGAGGAAGATGATGTCATAAGAATCAGGCTCTTTTGATGACCTATGTATGATACCGATGCGACTTAATAGTGATCGGTTGGAGTATGAGCGGTATACCTCATCTCTGCAGGGCATAATAATGTTTGTAAAACATAATCAACCGCGTAGCATATCTGCTTAGGTTGAACTATGAGATACAATGATTGATGGTTACACTGTTTAGTATACATGTTCTTCATATTCCTTAAATGTTGTTGTTCTACTTGATAACAATTTGATGATGATTACCTTAAAGCTTTATTTCTTATGTTGATCTGTGATTGCTATAATAAAGCTTCTGGCGGAGAGTTATAACTCTCGCTGGGACAATTATTTAAAATTGTCTCACCCCGTAGATTTCAACTTTTTAGGTGGTCGCCGAGGACGAAGGAACCAGTCTGCAGGTGATCAGTATCAGCAGCAAGAGCACCAGGGGTAGCAGTGAATCTCAGGTGGAGATACTGACTGCTAAGTCATGTAGTTAGATAGTCTTATGTCGTCTCTATACTCTCAGGTCCTTGGAGTTTGTTAATCTGAGATTTTGTATTTTGTTGTATGTAAACACTTGAGAAGTGGTTTAACAGAGATGTAAATTGTTACCTTGCTTTTATGAAAGAAGTTTCATGTATTCAAGATCTTGTCTCGAAAAGTTTTAATTTTTCGTGAATTTTTGTATGCCGCTATTAATCGAATGCTTCCGCTGAGTTTATATCGTGGTTTATGAATCGTGACGTTTCAAGAAGTGGCCCTTCCGGAGGGATGTTTAGGCACACAGAAGCTTCACTGTGGGCTAGATGGCTCGTCCCCTCACAGATCACCCATTTACGACCTCAAGGAATCCCATTCTATTTCTAGCATGGAGTCAACCGCATTAATCAACATTCTATCCTACATATTGAAGTTCTCGCATCATAGGAAAGAACAAGATAAAAGGAAGCAGGTGATCAGTCTACAAGCAAACATCGACGATTAACAATGAAATGAAAAGTTATATACATTGCCATGGAATGTCAAAATGAAAGGACATGAAAGCATGGGCAGTGGGGCTAGTCCTCGCACCCTAGTGAAATAAAATTACTCTCTCATGATGCAAGAAACAAGAAGAGAAAGAGAGAGGGAAGATTCCACCATGAGCATGATGTAGAAGGTGGTCGCAGCTCAGTGAAGATGATGTGGTCTTCTACGCCATGTCGCAGAAGATCTGGATGAGGAATGAGGGATGCCAAGGTAGACAGGGCAGACCCTCTCTCTCCTCCTTCCTTCACTTCTCAACTTCCTTCCTCACAACAGGAGGAGCAGGTTGTGGATGTACGTGATGATTGGGATTGAACCAGCATTCGAGCAGCCTGGTGGCATTCCGGATCCAATGCCCAAATGAGGACCCTACTGGTCCTATTTATAGGCACTGGTCAGGTCTTCACGTTTTTCGTGTGAGTCCTTTACACTGTTTGAACTCCTCATAATTTCTTCACGATTTGGAAACTGAGAGGCTCTTAACAGCTTTGAGTATTCACGTCGAAACGGTCTTGGAGACAGATAAACATCCTCATGGTCTTGAGACCGTGAGGGTCTTCTTGATCTAGCATTATTTGCCTCCAAACGGTCTCCTACCTCATTGCTCTTCACGGTTTGCCTCTCGTGAGCCTTCTCATGGGTTTGGTCTCACGCCCTAGTGGTTTTGCCTCATGGTCATTCTCGCCTTGCGGTCTTCAAGACCGATCACAGGTCTTGTGGTCTTGGTGGGTTTCACAGTTTCGAGCGCTACCCTAACGGTTTCAAAGACCACTAGGGTGCTAGCGGGAAGGTGTAGGTTTGAGGTTAGGGTTATGAAGCCACGGTCATGGCTAGTTTCTGCTGTGATGGTCGCGACGGAGGTGACTGGGCATTATGGACACAGCGGCGGAAGTGGAAGATGAAGTTGCAGGTGGCGACGACCTACTTCTAGGGGCGTGGTTGCAGGTCGTGAAGACCACGAGGTCGAGGAGGAAGAGGAAGAGGAAGGAGGTGGAGTGCTTGTGGTTGTCGACATTGCGAATGGAGAAGAAGGTGTTGTAGTGGTGGCATGGTGCTTTAGGGTTGTAGTGTAGGTCCTCACAATTTGTAGAAGGGAGAGAAGAGGGTTGTCGAGCGGAGGTGGTCTTCGCGGTCTCGGGACCGTGAGGGTACTCCTCACAGTCTTGAGATAGTGAGGGGAGTGGAGACTACAAGGCCCAAGACCGAATGGGTCAAGAGACCGAATGGATGAAACTGCTAGGGTCAAGACTGTTAGGGCAAGTTGTGATGGGAGTTTAGATGCATGGGGTGCATGTGATGTTGTTGAAGGTTGTAAGGATGGTGAAGCACACCAAAGTGGTGGTGGTAGCCATTGATGGATGATGAAGGTTGAGGAAGGATCTTGATAAAGGAGGATCAATATTTCAGTGAAGGTGGGCCTCAATTGAAGGTTCAACCTCATTGTGACATGCATGATCTGCATGAAATTTATATAAAACTAGTTAATAACTTGACAATCTGACCAACCAAGAAAAATTGCACATTGTAAGATTTAAGGAGATGAAATCGAATGTATTTAGTCGAATTGGGCCCAAAATGGTGACTGAAAATCATGATGAATTTGGATTCATCAGCAAGAATATTTCTAGAGTAGAGATTTTATCAAGAGAGTTTCATATCATGTTTTAGTTCAGTTTGTGCTTGAGTGGCTAGATCTTGTGAAGTTGATGATTGATGCTAATGAGGTAGACCTGAGAACCCTAGACCAAAGAGGGAAGACAGACCTAGTGCATATAATACTCATAGAGTTGACTGGACTCATAGAGATTGAACATGGCACCACCCTTAGGTAATGGATTAGGGGAACCTCAATTCACCCTTTTGATAGTGTTTGACAAACCACTCTAAGTTCATTTAGCACAACCATACCATAATAGATGTATGAAACTAATATAACCTTAAGACGTAATATATGGATATGACATGATGGAAGACTTAGAAATGGTTTAACAATTCTCTATCTATAATTGGCTAGTCCTATGCATGAGTTATGATAATATGAAATAGCTGGACATTCTCAAGATGAACCTATAATAAAGCTTACAACCTATTATGATAAAGTGAAATGATATAATATTAATACATGGTAAATGTTGAATGTAGTTGTAGTCGACATGAGGAACAGGTTTTGATTGGATTTATCTTTTTCAAGGTATGGTTTACCTCTTACTTAGCCTACTATATAGCATAAAAAATACATGCATATGCTATTGGAGGAAATAATTGGTCTTGTATGCTATCTTGCATAATTTTTGGTGTATATAGTCTTGAACACATGAAACATAATATATATTATATCTAAACAATTCAACCCTTTGGTAGTAGATCATAAGGACTTAAAGCATTCAACTCTAAAATAGTAAAGGAATGGATGATATAATGGAAAATATGCCTAAAAGACATGTTCACTTTGGTTAAAATACATCTTGGGTTCAAATATGCTTCTGATGTCTTTTGTTACTGCCAAGTACTAGTTTTATCTTGTCTTAGGTTATGAGCTTCCCTGGAAGGGTGAGTTCACAAATTGATTTAAGAAAGATTAAGTATATAATCATGAAAGCACATATGTTGAGTATAATTCTTTGGAGCCAAGTATGCCATCTCTGAGGGACACGGGGAAAAGTCACTACAGAAGTGGCTGACAATATGGGACCAAGCTCAGAAGGGAAGGTGACCATGAGCCCAATGTAGGGACATAAAGTGAATAATGTGCACCATAAGAGATGGAGGAAATATAGGCTAAAGAATTATACACAAAGATGACATGCTCAAATTTTGTTAGAGAAACCTTAAGAAAATGTGTAATTAAATAAAATTTTGACATCTCAATAAAACCTTATGGAAGGGTATAACTCTATGTCAACCCTAAGATCAAGTGGGGATGATTAAAGGTACATAAGACTTAGGAGGTCAGGAGATGATCATGACCTAAGTGCTTAAAACTGTGAGATCAGGAGATAGCCATCCATGGGGTCAAGAGATTAATTTCCTTCATGAGTTGATGAGGCTTAAGGGGACAACATGAGGGGCACTCTATAAGTGCATAAGACCCTTAAGAATCAAGATGAGATTACTACAAAAGTACCTATATCCCTAGAGATCCTAAGGGAATGACTAAGGCTAATGATACATGAGATGTAGATGTAAAAAATACAAGAAGTATTTAATGATGTTAAATATAATCTTAAAGGGAGTCGTGCATAAGCTCATGAATTATGAGAAAATCACTTTCCATGTGAGGGTGTCAAATTTAAGAAATTTTTTTGAACTAAAAGCAATTATGGTTTGAATTCATTGTTGAGAGTGATTCAACCTAAAATTCAAAATTAGAAGATAATGTGTGAGTACACCATCTCTACTCTTGGAATGGGACAACCTTTGTATTTGGGCTGAATACAAATGTTTATTTTATCTTGTTATGAGTGAGATAGATTGGGTAGACACATGTTATGCCTAAATCAGTGTGAGGGGCACTCTGTAAGTGCATAAGACCCTTGAGGGTCAAGAAGAGATCACTCCAAAAGTACCTATACCCCTGGAGATCCTAAGGGAATGACTAAGGCTAAAGATACATGAGACATGGACTTTGGCATAGTGCTTTGGGATCTCACTCTCAGGTCTGGCTCAGTCTGATTTCTAGATTGGTTCCACTCTGTAGCCCAAATCTCATTACTAAAGAAACTAGTTCAAGTCATTTCCCTTTACTATAGCTTTCACAATCCCACTCCTCCTCAGGACTAGGATGGGACCTCTACTCTAATAAACCAAACCAAGGAGTCCTTCTATGTAAAGTTAGCTAGTATGGATTTGCATAAGTCAAACAACTGACATTCGCAGAAACCCTGCTGATAATAGGAACATCTAATACAAACAAACCAACCAAATTCAGGCTAATGTTACATGAGATGTGGATGTAAAAAAATACAAGAAGTTGTGTAATGATGTTGAATAGAGTCTTAAGGAGTTGTGCATAACATCATGAATTTTGAAAAAATTAATCTCCATGTCTGTGCATGAAATTTAAGAAATTTTGTGGAACTATAAGTAATTATGGTTTGAAATCATTGTTGAGAGCAATTCAACCTAAAATTCAAAATTAGAAGATAATATGTGACTACACCATCTCTACTATTAGAATGGGAGGAACTTTGTATTTGGGATGTAGCTAGGGGTGGCAATCGATTTTGGGTTGAGCGGGTTTCATTTTGGGTCAACACTTTTTGGCTAGACCCTAAACATGCAAAAGATGGATTTTTGGGTCGAAATCCTTGACCCTAACCCAAATCACAAATAATTTTGTCTCTACCGAGTCTGACCTGTAAATCCAATACCAAGAGAATAATTTACAAAAATGGTTTGACTTGTCTGATCGTTGATAATTTCTAAGTGTAAATAACAAATTCTATTATGATAAACTTACAATGTGATTGAGAAACACATACAAATCTGATTGTAGTTTGTTCGAGAGTTCTAAACACAATTCATAATATAATTAGTATAATAAGTCATACAAATCAATAAAAAAATCATGTATAATTGCCAAAATAAACTTCATGACCGATGGATTAGTAATTCAAGAGGCCATTGGGTTTCTTAAAATATAGTATTTATAATTTTATATGAAAATAAAATTTTGAATTTCAGGTCAATTTGGGTCAAAAATCCAAACCGAGACCCAACCCAAAATTAATTTTGGGTTCTTAGGGTTCAAGTTAATTCCTAGTCAATTTGAAAAACCTTAGACCCTATCCCTCTTAAAATTTTGGGTTTGGGTCAGGCCCACTGGGTCAAGTCTTATTTTGCCTACCCTAGCTGCAGCCAACTGCTTATTTCATCTTGTTAGGAGTGAGAGAGATTGGGTAGAAATATGCTAACATATGAGAATGACTACCTAAAGTTAAATGTAATGGCGTGTCATAGGGTTTTGAGGTGTTACTTCATCCTTATAAGAAAAAAATTTGAATAATAGTTTACAAACCTAGGTGAAAGGGTAATCACCAAGTGAAATTGAAATCAACTGTGAAAATGTAATTTCTAAGTGATAATGGCATGTAATGGATGAGGTTGTTGACATACCCTAGAATTGAATCTGGGTACCAACCTTTGTAATGTGAGAAATTTTCATATCAATAAAAGTTGTTAAAGATGATCTAGATAGTGATATCCAAGAAATGTTGCTAACCCTAAGGTTTGGAGCTAAGTTGAGTTATCATTCACCTAAACTTACTATGTTTGAATTTTGGGAACAAAATTCCTTTTAAGGAGGATCAATGCAAGTCCTCATATTTTTTGAATTTGAATTCTATGAATACAAGACTTTATATGATAAGAAAATTCTATAATTCAAATTGATAGAATAATAATGTTATCCTTATCGCATGGATTCAACCCATGGCCCAAGTAAGGCCCATGAGAATATTTTCTTTGCAAATAGGTGCTTGTGGCATTTACGAAATAAGATATTTCATGCATAAATAAATTATAATGTCATATGATTTCTTAGATAATTTAAATACATAATAATAAGTAAGTTTCCAAAATATAAGATAATTTGTGATCTAGACAATTAATGGAGTAATTAGCTAATATTGTCTTTCAACCTAAGTTTTGAGACATAACATAAATGTTATTTGACCTGATTTTTGGAGCACTTAAAGATAATGCGGAAAACAATTATAAAATTTGAGATAAAAGAGCTTTCCATGTGATGTGGGTAATCATTTTAAGGAAATACATAAAGGGAAAGTTTTGCCTATGAAAGTTATCTCAATAAATACCAAAAATTAGATAAGTTTAGAAATATATTAATGAGTTTCCCTCCAAGTTTCATAGATAAAGAACTATACAAGTAGCCTATGGAAAATAGAGAAGGAAGAGGGACTTGATTGTAAATTATGTAAATTTTGTTTCCCTTATTTGAAGAAAGAATAAAGGGTATCTATACCCATCCCTTTATAGTCAAACTTGGCTAAATATGAGAATATAGGATAATAAAGTAAGTATCCAATTTTGGGGGCAATTGGAATAAATATTAAAAAGAGATATGAATTACTTAATTTCCATAATCAAGGTTTATAAAGGGGTCCTTCGGAAACCAAATAGGGAAATAAGTATTTTCGTGCTCATGAAAAATATTATAGATAATTTATGATATAGATAATATAAGTATAGGGTTACAAAAGAAAATCCAGGAAGTTCTAAGATATTTTGTGGCCAAGATAATTTAGTTTTTAATTATGTGAATTTGTCTTTGAAATCAAGTTTTGAGTAAATAAGGGAATAATGAAGGAGTTTTCTTTTTCCCAATTAAAGGTAATAGTATGAATAAAGTTATTCCAAAAATATGGTATGAGGGGTGGTTTCTTTTATGTTAATGTTGGGTCTATAGAGTAAAAGATACGAGATTGTTATTATAAGGAAAGGAGGGAGAAATATAGTTATTACTTTCCTAAAACCATATTAGTTGGTGTGAAATTGTTGAATAAGAAAGGTATCTTTTTAATAATTATGGAAAAGAGATAATAGTGTATTTATATAGAATATAACTATGTCAAAAACATGACTTGTCACTTTTGGATCTTCCTTGCATGCCAAGGAAAAAGGAATAAGGGAACCAAGAAAGGAAGATGTGACTTGGTATCTATATATATTAATACAAAACCAACTAACCCTTCTCCCCTCTCGCTTATCTCTCCATTATCTCTCCCTCTTCATCTCCCAACGATCAACCAACTCCTTACTCTTCTCTAGATTTATCCTAAGATTGCCCCTAGAGAGTGGGCATACCATAGAGATTGAGCAATTATGGATTGAAAAGATATAACAAAAAATGCATGTTCAATTATTATTTAATAATAATTGTTGATAAGGTTGTTATGTTGTTACACTTATATGCACATATTTTGTTTGCTCCACATACTCAACATAGAAATATGTTGACCGCATTTTGGATTGTCATATTTTCAGTATTTGATACATTTGAAGATAGTGCAAGACATGGTGAACCAAATGATATCAAATGAAGACATTAAAGCTAAGCTAAGGAGTATTAGTGACATGTAATACTTACTCTCATATGTAATAGATACCATGTGGAAAATTTATGTAACTCCTTAGAGGAACATCCTCATACATATTAGAAGCAATATTTGTGAAATAATTTAAATTATTTTCTATTATTTACTATTTTCTAAGTATGGATCTTAGTAATTTAGGTAATGGTTCTCTATTTTACAATACTTCCTTAATTGGGGGAGATTGAAGAGTGAGGTTGTTACAAATTGACTGCATAAGATCTTTTCTTCTGAGAAGGAATTGTAGTTTTCTGACCTTTTGTAGCTTTTGGCTTTCTGCCTTGATAAACAATGACTTTTGATTGGTCATTAGATTCTTCTATCTGATCATCTGCTTGGCGGTTATTTGGAGTGATTGTGTGTGTCATTGATGCCTCCTACTGTAGATGCTCAAATGTAAAATTGTTACATCTATATACCATTGGTGGATGTCATCTGGGATGATGTTTTTGTTCACCGTGCAGGTTGAATAGTGATGATAGTTGTGCTTGGCCGGCAAAAGGGGAGCACATGTGTCTATGGATTTGGCTCATCCATGTTAGTTTGAACTATTTTCTTGCCAATAATCTCAAGTTCCTCTGTATCTTGTAGTCAATCAACACATCATGGATGATGGATGGAACTTGTCTCAACATGAGCCTTTAATTTATCATTAGAGTTTTTAATCAATGTATTTATCACCTTACCAGTGTTGGATTGTTTGTTGGTTCTTATCACCTCAAGAAGCTCTTCTAAATCTGTTAGTAAGTGTTTGCTGCTTGAGACTCTTTGTGATGTCATTTTCCTATGATGAAGATGTAATGATTAGTTGTTAGGATAGGGAGACCAATGGGGAATCTACTCCTTGTATATCATTGACTTGGATAGGTAAGAAACATGATTGTAAACAACTTGCCCCTTATGTTTGGCAAGAGACTCCAACATATGGCATTCATGTTTTATGTGTCCCTAACACTCCAGTAGGAATAATTAGAAAATTTCCCCTTTCACAAAAGAGGGTTCCTTAAATCATGATAGACAAAGGTTAGCCTTCTCCTTACATGGATAAGGGAACAAAAATCATGTCAAAAATATAGGATTTCACCCTTTGCGTGAAAAGGGATTTTTCATGTATCATCCTGGGTTGTCAGGTCCAATAGTATGAAGAAAGGAACATGCCCCTAGATTGAGTGATATGGAAGAATTTTCCAATCTTTTAATGAGGTATGTCCGGTAGCATCATGATAAAGCATGCATATGATGGTAAATTAGGATGGTACCTAGGGACAAGGTTGTTGGGTTTTAGGGGAGACGGAGAAGGCAGTAGAAACAAAAATTTTCTCCCCCAACCCATACCGAGGAAACGCGTCAACGTCTATATAATAGGAAAGGATGGTTTGTGGAATCATACATTGTCCCGAGGCTTGCTCGGCGACAATACCTCGCGCAATGCGCGGTCTTCAACTCCGGTCTTGGACGGTGTCTGTGCAGCTCCTGGTCGCACCGGGACTGACGACTCCTCCTCCTACTGGACTGTCGGATGACAGTTGTCCTCCTAAGCGGCAGTGTCCTCCCGCCTCTGTAGTAGTCCACACGGACCACCTGGAACTCCACTCTCCTTGTCCCACAAGGAAGTGGAAGGAGTCGCACCCTCCTGTTGACGTACTAGTCGCCAACACACACTCCTGCTACCAGTTGCAACTGCAGTTGTCCTTCCCTTGCTGCACCTCCCTTTTGCGGGAAGCACTTGCTCGGGATCTCTCACGGTTACCAAAACCAGAGAGAACGACAACTTCACAAAGCAAACGGCTTGCATTGAGTTGTACTTTGAGAAGCCCCCAATACCCCTATATATATAGGCGGGTCATGGGACAGGGTTCTCTGTGTCCGGCAATATGGGACTAAAGCAGGAGTAGAAGGGTTCGAGAATTCTCCACCAAAAGCAACCGGTTCGCAACTTGAAATGATCGGTTCACAACTGAACCGATTGGTTCGGCCATTGAGCCGATCCGTTGGACCTGAGCCGATCGTTTGGGGCACTCCAACCGATCGGTTGGTTCCCTGAACCGATCGGTTCATGGTCCTAATCGGGCTCAAAAAGACTTTCCTTGTTTCGTTCTCAATTGGTATCGAATACCAATGTTATTCCCAATCGAATTGGGCAATTTGAAACCAAAGGAAAATTCTTGCCGACATGACTTTTCCCAACTGGTCGGTTGCACCAGTTGAGCCGATCGGTTCAACCCTTGAACCGGTCCTTTCAACCTGGGCATGAGCCGATCGGCCTGGACACTCCAGCCGACCGGTTCAGCAACCTCAGCCGACCAATTCATCACATGAGCCGATCGGTTGGGAGCACAGGTTGGGCAAAATCAGTCAATTGCGATTTCAATCAATCTGATACTCCAATCAATGTGTCCAACACCTTGAACCATATGATATTGAGATATCAACTGATTGAGTGTTTAATTGAACTACTAAACTCCTTTAGTAATCAATCTAAACATTGCTTTGTGTACAAAACTCCTCTTCCAGGTTAAATCCTATGTGTGTGACCCTACAGGTCCATTTTACATTGGCAAGTGAAAGTCCATAACACTTATGACTTCACAAGCAAAGAGCGGTGCCTAGTCACACATCAGTGCTACCCAAGTGAAAGTAGAAAGTTGGAGAACAACTTTCATCCTACAATCCGTGAATGGTGTTACAGTGAATGTATAATTCCTTTGTCACTGATATCCGGAATGAACTCAAGGCATGGAACAGTCATCCTGTCAACGTTCATTCACTTTCTTGATCTCAGAGTAGATTGAAGGAGATATGTATGACATGAATATCACATACTGATTCACACATGTGTGTGCACACCTATCTCAATCCTACTCATCAAGTGGCCTTGGATATCAAACTCCCTCAGGAGGGACAAATCCCATATCTATCACTCACCCCTCAAAAGCCCCATGTGTCAAAGCCACCCAATCATCACCTTTATAACAACCCATGTTTCAGGACTGTGTTTGATGATGTCAAAGTGTGCCCAACGACATGTGTTGAGTGTAGTGATTTCAGGTCTAAGAATCACACTCACCACCATCACTGTGAGTACTGACTGTGACTACCATCTCATGGTTCCATGTGTCAAACTCATGGTGGGTCTGTCCGGTACACTTGTTCTCTAACAAGTACCTATGTGTTTGGTTTGATATCTCTATATCATGACTAATGAGATTCTGTCATCAACCAACACCACAATCTAGTCTTGTGTGTCATTGTTGTCTATCTACCTTCCACAATGACATCCGACCAGGGACATAACAAGAATGTACAAACTCTTAGCATCCGTATGATCTCATCGTTCAGGTCATGAACCTAAAGGCATACGTCATTGAGTACTGTCATTCTCTAGACATTCAATCTATTCTATCACTATCTCATATGACTGAACCAGAAAGAATTGGAAGCTTGCCTTTGATGTTTATCAAATCAATCTTAATGTATCCCACCAATCATCCAATGATTGTCTCTCAGGGCATACATACCAACAGACTCCCACTTGCACTGCGAGCCAATCACCCATGAATCATATTCATAGTGATCTTCAAACATGTCCCACATGTTACCGTGCTCTAGTGCCAACATAGTGAGTAATGGCAACACCTTGCCAAAGTCTGTACAAATTGCATGTCTCACATCCCTTCGTTGTACGTCACACTTATGAGATGGAGTTGCCGTAATATGCGATCTAGTATTCGTTTGCTAACCTTTAGCCACATTGCATGATCAAGGATTCCAGACTTGTCATCAATGAGTGGAATATAAGTTCATCTCTTGAACCTTCAGATCCATATAGTATCCACTGCTGTTCTCTAACACACAGATACTCGACATTTCCCTTTCAAATGGTTTTATTGGAACACTTCCAATTATCAACAAACTTTCACTTTTATGCATCCTATGTATATTTTGCGATTAATTTTCTGTCCTTTCGGAAGTTCGCATCAATGTAACTCTTTACATCGAACTCTTCCTTATCTCCATAGAACTAGTACATCCCAAGTACTTATCAAGTTCTTATGGTATTCCAGTAACCCTTACTGGAAGTAGACAGACATCCACTCGTCATGTCCTACATACGAGTTATCAGGATGAGCACATCATATTGCCATGTCCTTCATGCCAGATGATGAATGCATCTTATTCTTGCCATGTCATACATGCAAGACAATGGGATGATTACATACATGATAGATCCATATCTATTCTTAGTGTTCCCATTCTTCATAAGAATTGGACACTTGGCCTTGGGATACTAATATCCATATAACATGGACAAGTTTTCTCCCATTGAATCTGTGCATACTGAACCCTTCAGTACAGATTGCCAATGTATGCTCTCTCTTTTCCAGGTCAAGAGATTTGTCGAGAACTATCTCTATAGATCTCTATTCCTATCATATAGGAAACATCTCTATCTTCCTTAACGATAATTTCCACTTTTGGATTTCCATTCTAGAACATTTCCATTTCACATCAACATGTGGAATGTGAACACGCTCCCACTAAATCACAGATCCCTTCTTTATCTTTGACATGTCAGTCAAACCCTTTGACTATATCATCAAAGTAAATATCCAATTCTGAGTTTCTTGTACTCAATCAATCACATTGATTAGTCCATTGTAACTTATAGACTTCATTTGCATTAGTGGATTCATAAACCTTATAGGTTGTGTCACGTACACATCCTTGTTTTATTCCTCATAGGAATGTTGTTTTAGTATCCATATGCCAAATGTCTCAGTCATTAAGTTGCAATCAACAAGCATCATCCTTCTCAAAATGTTATCCATGTGTCTTAACACTTAAGACTCATTTGCACTTATGGATTTCATCCAATGAGTGCTACCATCAAGGTCATACCTTATGGTTCACATGGAAATCATTTAGGATGTAATGGTGTTATACCATAACTCAAAATCTGATTCCTCATATTCATCTAGATAGTTGACTCATCATATGAACAACTCATCACATAGATAATTGAGGTGTATCTGTCAAGAATATAAGAATTCACAACCCTTGTGATTCTTAATGTCCTTTATTAGTGTGGGGTATTCTTTTATTAAGAAGAATTCAGTTATTTGATAATCATTCTCTAACTCCTTAGAGTATGATTCCTTCTTGATTTAGACATCACCAAGCCTTAATCATGAGTTCACTATGATACACTATCATAATCACTCATAAGGATCTCAAACATTTGGTCCAAGTATTTCATTCATTGATCTCATCAAGAATTAATACTTTACCAAATTTGTACTTCATCTATGACAATCTTGAACACTTCAAGATGTTCATATTAGTTTTTCTCTAAACACCATTTGAAGTATTAGCATTTGTTCCAATTGGTATGTAAATACATCACATGTATTATACCTAATAGGATAATCACTCTCCCACTACCTTTAGTGAAGATTGATTAATCATGTCCAAGATATTCATGTCTCTTAATGGTTCTCTAACCAAAAGAGTCTAGGTTTATCCATCATATGGAAACTAGAAATGAATTTCTCATGATTGATGCTAATTTGATTGTTTGAGTTATCAATAACTTTAGGTATCATTTTATCTTATGCATACCATGTATCACAAGATAAACAAGGCATTGCCACAAAGATCATATCTTTAAGATTGAAACATCAACTTTATTAATTGCCATCATTGTCATACAATATGCAATAATAAAGTGTTTCTATCTATTGGCAATATATGAAATAGCAGTTCTCAACTCTATTTCGTGCCCTTTAGGCTGAAATAAACTGAAAGATACTCCTATCTATGGCCGCAACACTTGCTCCAATGATGGGTACTTCTTTCTTGGTCCTTTCACAAAGGCCATCGCTTCTTTGCGGATATTGCATATCATATATGACATATCCATATCTTGGTATCATATACCTCGGATAAAGAAGTGGTTCATTTCATGATACCTTAGGTGGAGATCTCCATCCCCTCCTTCATCTTCTTTTGTTCTTCTAGATATAGAGGGCAGTTCCCTCATACACCCTTTCCCCATGTGCCTTGAGGCTGAAGACGGCTTAGATTGCTGGCTAGCATCAGAACACTTCTTAGCTTTGCCCTTGCCCTTGCCCTTAAGACTTACCTTTTCTTTGATCACATCAAAGATTATGGTTTGTCTTTCTTCATATTTGCCTCTACTATCCTCAACATGTCCAACAACTCTGTCAACGCTTGTCAAAGTTGTTCGTGTTGTAGCTTATCATGAATTGTATGATTCTCACAACATTTGCAGTATCATACCAATAGCCAACTCTTGGCTCAGATGGAATCCTTCTTAGTCAGGTCTTTCCACATACCCAATCACATTGAGTGTGTGAATACCTTACTGGATCTCCTTCTGTCATGCCATACTAGGACAGTGTTTTGGAGACATCATATGTCTCATGTTGTCTCTGCAACTCATAGTTCAGAGAACACAACAACAAGCACTCCTCATCAATGTCTTTCTCAGTATGCTTCCATAAGCATACTTTCAGCCATTGATGTGGTGGGATCGAGTTCATCTGGTTCTGGTATAACTAGGACTTGGAGCTTTCGCTCTTTGAGAACACTTCTCACCATCCTAACCAGTCGTGGAATTATTCCCATTTAATTTGTTGGTTTCAAAGACCGATCGCAAATAAAGTGATTTGTTGATTAACCATTTATTTTAACAAAAGGAAATATATGCAATTTTAGTCCAAAACTCTTTTGACTTATATGATTGATTTGAAAAGTTGACGATAAAATTAGGCCTTTAATTAATTATCGCTCCCACTATTTTACTTCAAATTGATAGCCCTCACCATCAATTCGGAAGATTGCAGCGTACAACCTTCTAGTGGGCAAGATCCTGAAATCCTCTAAGCCATGGACCAGCTAGGGCTGTCACCCACAACATAGATCTCTCAGGTAGGCAACTTTTGCCAATTGCATCATATGCAACTCTTGATAAGATGTCATATACAACTCCTTGCAATGATCATCTCCATGCCTCAAGGCGCTAGATCCTATCTAGGTCACCTTGTTAAGTCTGACCCAAAGCAAACACGATGAATATGCACCCTGCTAGGGCAGACCCACACATTCATCCTTCACGCTTCCACGAGGTAGACGGTGCACCACGCTAAGGCGTGCCCACACTTGGTCTAACAAGCTTTTCACATGTGTCGCATTTGGAAGGCATCTAAAACTTAATATTTTAATGAGGGATTTGGTTTTTATATACATATACATATCCAATCACCACAATACATAGTATGTATCATATACATGCTATATCCCACAGATAACATGCACAAAACGATAAAAAGCGATGATTATAGCCATCCTAATGTGATTCCTCGAGCCAAGAGGAATCACGGTCATCTAGGTCTACATCACATGCAACCTTTACAAGATGAACTATGTGCCTTTGCCTTCGGAGTTGATCAACTCATCTCATGAATGATCTGCTCTCTCTGGCTGGTTGTCTGGGTGCCACCAGCCGATCGGTTGGCTCCTCCAACCGATCGGTTCTCCTGGTCGTCGTGCATCTCGTCATGTCCGCCACCTGCTCGTCTCGCTCCTCGAACCGGTCACCAACCGATCGGTTCACTCCTTGAACCGACCGTCTGGAACGTCAACCGATCGGTTCACGCCTTGAACCGATCGTTTCAACTGTCGTCTTGATGTTCTCCGGTCTTCGACATAACAGGAAATAAAATCTATCCTATTTATTACATTGCTTTAAAAGGAAAAACCCCGAGTTACATTCGGGGGGAGCAAAGGTAGGAAAGAATCTCGAATTATTTCGAGTTACATCAGGAATAAGAGAGGGAAGATCGGTGTACAGACCGAGATGCAAGAAACCACAAACAACCACACACATATAGGGGTTTATAGGCCATAATCATGCTACACACATCCACCACAAAACTCGTTTAAGGGCGACGCGTATCAAGTGCATTAATAATACATATCATATATATAATTAGGGATTTGTGGATTTAGGATTGGACATGCATAAAGCCGATATTATTCGCATCGTATGCAATAAATAAAGGCGACAAACCAAAATCGATCATATCGATATTCCTAAAATATAGAACAGCTGACCTGGCTTTGATACCACTATTGGGTTTTAGGGGAGATGGAGAAGGCAGCGGAAACAAAAATTTTCTCCCCAAACCCATACCGAGGAAACGCGTCAACGTCTATATAATAGAAATGGATGGTTTGTGGAATCATACCTTGTCCCGAGGCTTGCTCGGCAACAATACCTCGCGCAATGCGCGGTCTTCAACTCCGGTCTTGGACGGCGTCTATGCAGCTCCTGGTCGCACCGGGACTGACGACTCCTCCTCCTACCGGACTGTTGGATGACAGTTGTCCTCCTAAGCGGCAGTGTCCTCCCGCCTCTGTAGTAGTCCATACGGACCACATGGAACTCCACTCTCCTTGTCCCACAAGGAAGTGGAAGGAGTCGCACCCTCCTGTTGACGTACTAGTCGCCAACACACTCTCCTGCTACCAGTTGCAACTGCAGTTGTCCTTCCCTTGCTGCACCTCCCTTTTGCGGGAAGCACTTGCTCGGGATCTCTCACGGTTACCAAAACCAGAGAGAACGACAACTTCGCAAAGCAACCGGCTTGCATTGAGTTGTACTTTGAGAAGCCCCCAATACCCCTATATATATAGGCGGGTCATGGGATAGGGTTCTCTGTGTCCAGCAATATGGGACTAAAGCAGGAGTAGAAGGGTTCGAGAATTTTCCACAAAAAGCAACCGGTTCGCAACTTGAAATGATCGGTTCACAACTGAACCGATCAGTTCGGCCATTGAGCCGATCGGTTGGACCTGAGCCGATCGTTTGGGGCACTCCAACCGATCGGTTGGTTCCCTGAACCGATCGGTTCATGGTCCTAATCCGGCTCAAAAAGACTTTCCTTGTTTCGTTCTCAATTGGTATCGAATACCAATGTTATTCCCAATCGAATTGGGCAATTTGAAACCAAAGGAAAATTCTTGCCGACATGACTTTTCCCAACTGGTCGGTTGCACCAGTTGAGCCGATCGGTTCAACCCTTGAACCGGTCATTTCAACATGGGCATGAGCCGATCGGCCTGGACACTCCAGCCGACCGGTTCAGCAACCTCAACCGACCGGTTCATCACATGAGCCGATCGGTTGGGAGCACATGTTGGGCAAAATCAGTCAATTGTGATTTCAATCAATCTGATACTCCAATCAATGTGTCCAACACCTTGAACCATATGATATTGAGCTATCAACTGATTGAGTGTTTAATTGAACTACTAAACTCCTTTAGTAATCAATCTAAACATTGCTTTGTGGACAAAACTCCTCTTCCAGGTTAAATCCTATGTGTGTGACCCTGCAGGTCCATTTCACGTTGGTAGTGAAAGTCCATAACACTTATGACTTCACAAGCAAAGAGCGGTGCCTAGTCACACATCAGTGCTACCCAAGTGAAAGTAGAAAGTTGGAGAACAACTTTCATCCTACAATTCGTGAATGGTGTTACAGTGAATGTATAATTCCTTTGTCACTGATATCCCGAATGAACTCAAGGCATGGAACAGTCATCCTGTCAACGTTCATTCACTTTCTTGATCTCAGAGTAGATTGAAGGAGATATGTATGACATCAATATCACATACTGATTCACACATGTGTGCACACACCTATCTCAATCCTACTCATCAAGTGGCCTTGGATATCAAACTCCCTCAGGAGGGACAAATCCCATATCTATCACTCACCCCTCAAAAGCCCCATGTGTCAAAGCCACCCAATCATCACCTTTATAACAACCCATGTTTCAGGACTGCGTTTGATGATGTCAAAGTGTGCCCAACGACATGTGTTGAGTGTAGTGATTTCACATCTAAGAATCACACTCACCACCATCACTGTGAGTACTAACTGTGACTACCATCTCATGGTTCCATGTGTCAAACTCACGGTGGGTCTGTCCGGTACACTTGTTCTCTAACAAGTACCTATGTGTTTGGTTTGATATCTCTATATCATGACTAATGAGATTCTATCATCAACCAACACCACAATCTAGTCTTGTGTGTCATTGCTGTCTATCTACCTTCCACAATGACATCCGACCAGGGACATAACAAGAATGTACAAACTCTTAGCATCCGTATGATCTCATCGTTCAGGTCATGAACCTGAAGGCATACATCATTGAGTACTGTCATTATCTAGACATTCAATCTATTCTATCACTATCTCATATGACTGAACCAGAAACAATTGGAAGCTTGCCTTTGATGTTTATCAAATCAATCTTAATGTATCCCACCAATCATCCCATGATTGGCTCTCAGGGCATACATACCAACAAAGGTGACCCACTTGGGGCTAGAGACTGTGGCTAGGACTGATGTGTGAGGTTTCTCTCTCCTCAGTTGAGTGTTTTACAAGAAAAATAGTCATTAGAAATAGGGTATCCAAGGATAAGGTGACCCACTCAGGACTAGAGACTGTGGATTGATATATACATGAAGGCACAATGATGGCCCGATTTTAGGTCATGGTCCATATGGATATGATCATGAAATCTAGGGTGATGGTCTAGTTTGAGGTTGTGGTCTGGGACCATATATATATGATAGTAAATATGTGGTGATGACCCAGTTTAAGGTCATGGTCTAGGAATGTATAGAATTGACATGAAAAGTAGGGTGATGGCCCAATTCAATGTCATGGTCTAGTACAATCAAAAGATGTGATAGTGGAGGTGCACTGATTGTCCAATTTTATGTCATGGTCCAGGATCATGGTTTGGGTAAATAAAAATGGGCAGACCACGTGCTACTGGTACACATCTCAAGCAAGATGGAAAATCCTTTATATCAAATCGAGTTGGTATGCTCGGGCATGAGTGGATATTTTATTCAATATTTGGAAGTTATATCCAAGATTTGAGGATTGAGTAGTCTTGTGGTCTAATTGTGAAGCTTTGTTTTGAGAGAATAAATTCCGATAGAATCCCTTGAAGAAATTATGTTGTTGAGTAAACATGGACATGAGTTGTGGTCCATGAGAAGAGACCACATCCGGGAAGCCTTTCAACATAAATCAAGACATTTTTTGAAAAGTTTTCCAAGATTGAAAACACTTCCCTTTCTTTTATTTGAGTTTTGAGAACATTTTCCAACTTTTTTGATAGACACTTCAACTTTGTTTAGTTTTGAATTTTTTTGAGTTTTGAAAAAATCTTTTAACTTTTGTTGAGTTTTGAAAGATTTTTTTTAAAAGAATGTTTTTGTTTTCTTTGATGAGTTTTCTTTATTTTCTGGGTTTTAGAAACAATGTTGTATTTTTTGCAAAGTTTGTTGATTTCTTTCTAGGAAGTTATTCTTTTCTTTGAAAGGAAAAAAGTCTTTTTTGGAAAGCAAGTTCAATAGAGATGGTTGAATGAGAGAGATCATTTTAGATTTGTTTGAGATCATTGAAAGATTGTTAATATGAGATTTTGGTTTTGATGGGTTTTTCTTAAACTTGAGGACATTGGAAAACATCAAAGAATTCATGCATGATGATTACAAACTTAAAGCATAAATCTTTCAACAATTTTAGAATTAGCAAAGCATACCACAATTTCAAAAATTATAAAGTGAACAACCTCAAGATGCATATATAGAAGATAAAGTCCTCCTTTAGCCTGTGAGTTTAGACATGATTTACGCCCTCACTCAAGTATGATCTAAGTAGGAGGGATTGATCCTTATCTTCTCTATGGTGTGACGACAGTCATTGTGGGGGTAACCCTAGTTTGAGGAAATTTGAGTACTACTCCCGATACGCCTTGTGACTATGATGGCCATAATAAGTTGTGAGTGCTAAGAGAGGGGAGTTTTTCAAGGGCTTCCGACATCCAACTTAACATTACATTGATACCTTTACTGGGACCCCCTGCCACTTTTAGATATATGTGAGTGTTGGCATCCGTTTCATTACGCATGAGTTTGTTGGTGTGCACTGTGCCAATTTAAGATTTTAATATGTTCTGATGCGATCCCACAATGATAGAACATAAAAAATAAATGATAGGCACGTAAAGAAACAATCATGTAATTATTAAGAAAGGAAAGATCTTTTTTGTCCAAAAGACCTCTCTTATCTTTTTCTCTCTTTCCTTTCAATATTTACTTTGAAAAAAGTAAAAAACAAAATGAGAAAGAATAAAAGGGAGAGAAGAGCTGGCTAACCCTAAAAACTGCGATTGATAGAAAACATGGAAATTTTCACACTGCAAAAAATCAAAGCGATGCCAAGCCAGATTAATTTTTTTCACTGGCATAACAAATGATTTTGTCGGATTTGTTAAGATTCACAAAAATAAAAAAGCATCATGGAAGAAAAATATTTCCTTTTACCGGCAACATAGTGTTCTGCCTTTTTTGCAGGATTATTTTTTTTATTTTTTTATTTTTTATGGGTTGATTTTCTCTGATCTAGAAATGAGATTTTTTTTTTAGAAAAACTTTATTTTCAACAAAAACCAGATGGAGCGAAAGAAAAAATGAAATAAAAAATAGATAACTCAATTGATTAGCAAAATATCAGATAACAAAAAATAAAATTTAGCATGGATCCTTTAACAACTTCCCCACACAATTGTCAATATGTTGTACATGTCCCAAAAATTCAGTGAATGCTATGGTCGTGGGAACAAAAAAAAGATGAAAGAGAATGATAAAATGATAAAGCTCAGAGTCACCACCTTGTAAAATAAGGAAATAAAGTGAATATTTAAATTCGGGGGAAAACGTAAGAGAACCCAATTTTGACTCTACCCCAAAGGTGTATAAGAAAGATAAGCATAATTTAGGATCAGACTCGGTGTTCCAGTTATGAGTGAGGAAGGATTAACACCCCATCTCGCCCAATAACGGTATCATAACCTTTTTAGTCATCTCTTTTAAAAAAATGGGAATCGAAGTTGTTATTAAAAAAATTGACAACAAAAATGATAAATAAGTGATCTTGTGGATTTCTGATTGTAGTCATAAAAGTCCTACTTTTAGGTGTGTTGTGGCCCAAATTGTCTCATGACCTCCCACAACGGAGATCCATCATTGGTAGTTGGGCCTGATGCATAGGAAGAGAGATAGAGAGACGAGACAAAAATATTTAGTAGAGTAAGATCAGATCTTTGAGAAAGAGTATGCTAACCTAAACAATTATGAACAGATTAGAGCAATTAGCAATTACTGATATGGATGTAACATATTACAGAACACTTATTATTGCACGAACTACTGACATTAATAGAGAAGTTGGTGTAAGAGGAAGGATCGATCACATACAGAAAATAAAAGGAAGAGGTAATCATTTCTCTTGCTTCAGGAGAGATGAGAGGGGCCTAGAATATATTCGGTATGTGTGTCTATTTATAGGTAGATTTTAGAGTTTGGGATTTCCAACTAAAAAATTCCGATGAAGCAGCAGATCACATCGATGTCTGTGAGGTGTGGTCCAAGATCGAGGCTATCCGTCACGTGTCACCGACGAATTGTTGTCATCCGCTCAGTGACCCAGACATGATAAAGTTGATTTTCTCAATTTATAGATATTTCAAGAATGTTCTAGAGAAAATTGTGAAAATCTTGCACAAGAAAGATAAATCAAAGACAGTTGGAAAGGAAATATTTAATTCCAGATAATTCAGTTGTGAATTTATAAGAAATAGTCTATTTAAAACAAAATTGAAGAATAATTACACTTTTCGTTTGAATAAAAGTTTCTTTACATAGAACTCCGAACGGAGTCAAAGTGGGTGAAAATAGATGGATTAAATTGATAAAAAAATATGAAAAAATGATAAAATATAAAAAATGAGATGAATTCCGTCATTACTAAGAGAATTAACATTTAAACATAATTTTCACTGAGAGAGCAAAAAACAGAGTGTCAACAATATGTGCAGACATGCGATATAGGCTCATTAGAATTAATCATAAGTTGACATTTATCATATCATACTGAGTCAAACAAAAATAATTACAGTTCATAAACGATTGGAAGAAATTCAGTTTCAGGTTCAGCTCATGCCACGGAATTTATTTAATTTCCATTAGACTCAATGTGATTCAGCTCAGTTTGGTTCATACTCATATTATATAAATCATCACGAAACTTCAGACTCTTACATACGACATGCATTACAAGCGGACCATACTGTAATGTTAGTGAGTAATAATAAAAAATTGTGGTCCATGGTTTTACCCGTCATTGGTATATACACAACAATAGTTCTTTCGCTCGATGTATCTAGTTTTATTTCATAAATTCACGATGTGAACTCTCGTTTTCTCATCATAACAGAGAAGACAAAGATTGACTAGGACATTTCAAATGTGTTTAACCTTATCTCGTTTGTGGTCTCATAGTGTGCCACGCGTTTAACCCACAAATCTGTCTTTCATATGAGACTTACCACCCCTGTGGAGCAATGACCTTTAGTTTTTATTCCTCAAAAAGTCAAGGAATCGTTTTCTTCTTCCCACTGGAGTAGGGTTCTTAAGTGGGAGTCGGAAGAGTTTATTGGGTGCGGCGAACAGATAGGTGTTCCGCGTGCAATATTTCTAGTGATCGATCCCCACCAAAACCTGTAAACAACGGAAACAAAAAGGAGTCGTTACGTCGGATTGAGATGTCGGCGTATATATTTTTAAGTCCAGACGTCTGATGGAGACGACTGCTCCAATTAATATAATTTACTGCCGAACGGCCAGACTCACTTGTTTACTGAAACAACATATATCATGGCCCTCTGCTCCACCATTCTTAATATCTGCGATGTCAAAACAAAGTTTCGTGACTAGACCATCATTCTTCTTAATTGAGTAAAATACAAAAAGTCATCTAATGATTTAGCTCGTCGTTGATTCCATATAAAGCGAAAACGGAAAGAAGGATTCTTATTCTCTTGAGTTGTACCCGACTATATGCGTCCTAAATACTTATAGTCAAGATAACCATATTGTTATCTCTTGAATGTAAAAACTAAGAGGAATATAGCTAGTTATCAATGAATGGCTATGAGATGCCCTGGTGCAAATATTTGAACATGGCCATACTATTTGCAACTTGCATACATGCAACTATAAATTCTCATCAAGTAGTAGTAAATTCGTATCAAGTAGCTGAGTTTCACAGTTTTCCCCATGTATGTTATTGGAATAATTGAATGGAATCAGATATGAATGTCTAGCAAAGTTCAGTAGTCTTTACTGTGATGAATCATCTCTTTTCTTTTCCTTAAAAAAACTCGACGCTGTGTTTATAAAGGAGCAGCGCAAGCAATATGCCTTAACATGACACATTCGATGACAGCAAAGCAAGCACAACAAACCTGACAAAAATGTCCAGTTGATTCTGTTGAAGGAACGTCAATGAAACAACCCGATTTCAAACATCTCAAAATATATCTTTAAGTTGCCCTCCCACCACGCCTCCTAGGTGTAATGTGGTCGTGAATTAGCTTCCTTCTTGATATTCATCTTCATCTTCCACTACGAGCATGGTCTTGGAATTGACCATGCTGGGTAGGTCCAATCGATCTCTATCTGGGACTTTCTTGTCACCAAAGAAAGGTATCACATTTACAATGCTACATCTAGGAGGTATGGTGGGCGGGTAAATTAAAGACTTTGGTGACTTTTTAAATAGAGTTTTGCACATATATCAGTGTATAATGCTTTCTATGTATCAAGTCTTTCCTTACTAAGAATTTTACATTACCTATTTCATTGACTGTCCAAAGTATAGAGCCCCATTCATTTGTTTACACAACTTTTTCATTTCCAATCATGCACACAAATTCGAGCATTCATAATCTCATTACTTTTATCTTATTTCATACTTTACTAATAATTATTACTTGAGTACGGTAATAATTTTTTAAATTGAAGAAATATTCGTATCAAAATTCACATTTATCATCAACCACGGAGCATGATTTTGCTCATGTGTGCTCCTACTTTGGTCGTATTACACCCTATAGGTGTGCATAATAAGTAAAGGCTTCTGATATTATATATTTTAGAAAACCATACTACATCCACTCATTTAAATATGTACTTTTGGATATCTATTTTTTTGTATAGTTGTGTCCATACACTTATCTTTTGTGCTATGAATTTTCTTTTATGATAATATATATTTGTGGTTTGGAAAACATTCAGTCAATGTTGTAGATCAAGTGTGGAATCAATTTCATAATGAGCAGATTGTAGTCATAGTTTCTCCTCCCAACTAACTTAATAAAACATGTATGCTTTCCATTATCCAACTCCCTTAATTTTGAAGCATAAAAAGTTATATATAATTGTATCATTATGATAAAAAGTATGTGTTCCATTGTTAAACACCCCATTATCAAATGCAAAAGAGTTTGTATATAGAATATCATCACGATCAAACGTAACACCGCTCATGAAATCTTTCAAGAGCATCGCAAATTGATTTTTCAACAATGAGTACTTGGTACTATGATTATATTAGAATTATGATGTTTGTTTTCAATACAAATGTTTGATTGTAGGAACGGGTCATGTCTTAGTTCTTAATCATACAAGCACTTTATATTTGCATCTAGCATGACATTATGGCCATCCAAAGAAGAGATTATCTAATTACCATTTGAAGAAAAAAAATATATCCAATAATTTGAAGTCACAACGAATCTACAAAAGAAATAAAACACAACCCAATAAATTATTAATCACGTCAACAAAAAGGAAAAGCGTTTTTCAATGTAAATAAGCATTATGCTATGTTGTGTCTATCATTTTATTATTTGATGCATTGGGGTATGTGATTCTAGAACACTTAGAGGAGAAATAGATTTCCATGCATAAGAGTGTAAATTAATGGTAGTTATCGATTGTGCTATCCGAAATCATGAGCATATCTACAGGTATACACTCATGCAGGAGACAAGTGTATATTATTACGAGAGAGGAAAGAAGTAATATTAAAAGGAAAAAATAATGCAACAAATACAAATTAGGCCAATAAAGATGTCTACCAAATCAAGTCACCAATGAGAGTTGAAAATGGAGAAACATATAAGGTAGAGGGATATAGTCTAGTGTTGTATTCACAATATAATGCCCATATCTACACATATGCATGTCTTCTATATGTAATTTTATACACATTATTATTTGAAATTATGCATTATCTTCGTTCTATATGTACTTATGCATTACTTATCAAGCTATAACTTTACTAGCTGTTGTTTTGTTTAGACGGGACTTTTTTATTATAAGGCCGGCTCCTATAGTAGTTTGGTAGGAGCTAATAGATTTCTGTTATAGTACGTAATAAGTGTTTCTCTCTCTTTATTTTTCTAAGGGAATGGATTCGGACGGGAAATGCTGCATTGCGATTGACTTATCTATAGAAAAACCATAAATTGTGTCGTACACTACAATTCAATTCTGAAATAGGGTCGTACAAGACAATAGAGTTGGATTGAGCAAGGCTTTATATGAGGATATGGCCTAGAATTTAATATTGCTGGTCAATTTGGAGTCATTATCGTCTCTACTCACAGTGGGGTTTGTCGTTTGATTGGCCATGGAATGTGGTGCTTTTACTTATTAAATTTCCCTTGAGGCTGTAAGGAAAGTAAGCACCAAGAAGGCCGCAGCCAATTACATGAAAACCATGGGTGACGAGTACATAACAATCCTGTACTGATCCCATAATAAAATCTGAAGAAGTGGACACTGATTTCCCTATGGTGGAAGGCCTACCTGTGCGCTGCGTCGGAGTTGTCTGCACTCTGCATGGATACATCATCAAATGAGAAAAGGACACCATTTGCTTAGACGGCTTCCATTACCGCCCCTTCCACATCAGCCTATTAAACCCTAACCAATCGATACCCGTAAACTATACCCACCTGGGAAAACTCCTGCACGCTATAAATACGTGTTCTACCGGTGGCTATGGAACACCAATACACTAACTGCCTCCTTCCTCTCTTGCAACAACGCCAATGAAGCACTTCAGAAAATCCCCGGTAGTTATCGTGTTGCTGCTGCTTCTGCTTCTGCTTTCCCACGCAGTAGTAGTTAAGGCAGCGCGACACACACCAGGCAGTAACGTTGAGAAGTTCCAGAAGCTGTTTCAAGAGTACAGGAGAAGTAGGACGTTCATGGAGGACGGAGACTCTAAAAGAGAAGTCCCTGGAGGGCCTGACCCGCAGCACCACCGTTCCGCTCCTGATCAACCTTAGGGTTTGTTTGGTAGGGTGTAGTAAGTGTGAAGTTGTAATGTACTTCTACACTACAAAGTCACACTTTGCAGCAGAATTACACCCAACTAAACTGGCTCTAAATTACAAAAAATGGGTACGTCAATTCGTGGAAGGAGGGTGTCCGCTTATGAGTTCATCGAGCTCCGCCACTGCTACTAGATAGTAGTAGTTTTTTGCTGCTTGTGCTGTGAGAATAAGGGAATAAGCTCCCATAGATCACAGGCTCTCCTGTGTTTGTGTTTCTACTCTCTTCTTACAGATCTTCTAGTACAATTTGCTGGTTTATGATACAAACTAAATGAATTGAATCACTTTTACTCTGCCAATGTAAGAGCTATACATCAGGAATCTAGTCCTGTTCCAACTTTCGGATTTCAAGCCAAGCCAAGTGATATCAGTAGACAGCTGTTCATCTCCTCTATATCATTCTAATTATAGAGAAGTTTAACAGGAGCTTGTATATTTTCTTGGGTGGGACTGGATCAATATCCATCTCTCAGTCAATGGTATATCTAAGGCAATTAGCAATAAGATTCTACTGTAACCCAACAGAAGTAAAATACATAGTAAAATCTCAGACAAATCACGGTTTTCATGTAATATAATCACAGAATGATACAGTTAAACGGCTGCACATCTGTAACCGTACGATGTGGCCTATAACTCCGCAATTGTGATCTGGGATCAAATTTGTGATAACATAAACATGGCTACGTATATTCCCCAGAAGGATTCGTTTGTGCATAGTATTTATACAAAAGTTTCTCTCCAACTGCTTATTGGGTTATGAAGCAACCAACATCATATGTTCCTCACTCAATCCTCGACTCTAGAAGAACCCTACTCATAGCTACATAGCATACTTGTCGTTTAGACATTTAGTCGTTGAGAATATTTTATATGTGTGATTCGGGAAAAAAGGTATGATAAATACCTTTTTGACAAGCACAAGTGACTTGTGGCACTGTCAGCATTTGTGCAATGTATATTTTATTCAAAGACATATTCAATGCACGAACATGTGCAATGATATGGAGAATCTCTAACATCACAAAAGGTAGTTCGCATTATTATGATATATAGTCAAAACCTCAAAGTAAACATAAAAAAACATCTATGACTTTTAATCCTGTCTATCAATAACATATTCGTTTAAGCAGGTGGCACTCTTGCCAAAAGGGCTAGTCCTATTAGTTAGCACGTGGGTCGATGGATGAGGATCTCTTGTTTGGATGCATGTAGATGATTTACATTTGTTGCTCATGCATACAGGAGAAATAGAACCCCCAACATTAAAAGTGAAAAGCAGGTCAGCAGGTGGCTTCACTTATTATGCAAGAAGTTCGGTATCCTTTCTTTGTTTCACAAATGATGAAGTGAAAGTTTATACAGTTATAAGTTAACTAGATAGTTTGGTATAATACGTCTTTCTTGTGCCCATATGATACTAAATAATCGGCGCATATTAGTAAAGTAGACGCATGCACATCAAACAACAAAAACTATGAAATAAGTGGAGGGCATTAAGAAAAGTGAAAATTCATGAATTATATGTTAGTCAATTTGTTTGGTCTTGAAGCTATATATCAAAGTAAATGACCTGCAAGTTGAGAAACCTTCCAATTGAAGTCAGAGTGATATCTCGTGCGGATACAGGCTAAATTGATGTGGTAGTTCGATCTATTTCAAACAATGGCTTATGTGGTATTTTTTTAGGTGACCAATCTTGACTCAATTTGTAATTATGAAACATCCATAACATAATTTACATATGAATAAACATTACAACAAAATATATCAATGGTAATTGTTGAGGTTATTATATTATATGACTTAAGGGTTACTTAAGTGATTGGGCAATGGAATACATTTTTCACAAAGCCTCCCTTATTATAAGATATATGAAATATTAAATATATAACCACAAAATTCACAAAATCATGAAGACATTGTATGTGTGTGTGTGTAGAAGGTTAGGAACTGCGTATCGGTCGGTATACATAACTTATGTGTACCGGCCACTAAAACGACACACGTGGAATATGTTAATATAATCTAACCATATGAATTGATTCAACACCATGTAAATTAAATATCCTTAGAATATCATAACCATATCTTATATAGATAGTGAGAAATAAGAATATATCAACCACCAACTTCTGTAATTTTTGCAAATTACCATCAATTAGAATATATATATATATATATATATATATATATATATATATATATATATATGTCTCATTTGATGATGTATGAATATCAAATTACACAACTATAGAAAATGTTTTTCACAACAGTTTATTTTTTTCATTTTACAACAGGTGTCAACTGTTGTACTGGATCGCTTGGTGTTATGGGAATAATGTTTTATACAACATGTGTCATGCATGCTATAATACATACATCTTATGTAATAGTTGAAGTATGTTGTCTTTTATTGGACAACTATTGTAGTAGGGGTGTTTTTTACAACATGTGGTGTGCTTGTTATTATATGAAATTTATACAATAGTTGAAGCATGTTATATTTCACTAAAAATGCCCATTGCAATAGGGTTTTTTAACAACATGTGGTGTGTCTATTGTAACATATATATTTATAAAATAGTTGAAGTATGTTGTCTTTTAGAAAACACACCCACAGTAGTAAGGGAGTTTTTTTACAACATTAAGTGTGCCTGTTTAAAATATATGTTTATACAACAGTTGAATCATGTTGCCTCTAATGAAATACACATGTTGTAATAGGGGTACATTTCTCTGACACACTGGTTGTAATATGGGTGGTTTACACAACATGAGTTGTTTGTTGTAATATCATCCCTTTTACATTATATCATTAATTTTTGTATCTGATTAGACTTTGTCCACCCCTATCAAACCAATTTCATTGATCAATTAACTATATTTCGAATATTTTATAGTTAGTATGAAATTATTCTCTTAAAATTTTGTAAACAATCACATAATTAAACATAATCAACATTGAACCTTGCAAAAAGCATGCAACCAATTGTTGTAAAAAGAACATACATTTAATTTTATAAATAATCAATCATCAATACAAAGATTTCATAATACAAATAAGTGTTATATAGCTACATACAGTAGTGAGTAAAAACATAGAGTCAAATTAAAAAATAGCTATGCAAGTATCCCACATTTGCCTATGTTGAAGAATCGACATCGCCCACTCATGTCAGATAATTTTAGTTTAAGCTCTAAACACACATTGCCTACTCATTTCAGGCCTCATCAATCTCTTTTGGGTTGAAGCAACGACCAATATACTTTGAAAAATACTGCAATCACATGTAAAATATATCAACATATTGTAAATTATTCAATGTATTTGGAAGCTTGGACAAATAAAAAGAATATAATAACTAGATTACATATTCAGAAATATTTATATTTCTTGTGTCAATGATATCTCTCATGTACTTCATCACATAATCCCTGTAATATATATTATTTGGCTTCACTGGACACTATATAAAACAAATATAAGATAATCAGAAATAAAATTTGTAAAATTTATTAAAGAGATCTGAATTTTAAAATAAAGTGATGTAGCGTATTTATAATGAAGAAACTAATAAACTACATATATGATAAGGTAGAAACATGCCAAAATTGTGACAGATAGAGAACCCTTGCCTATGGTAGCGACTGGGAGAGGAGAAAGCGGCGATCGTGGCCACGGTGGCCGATCTGGTGACCAAGGTATTTCCCACTATAACCAACACTATACATATTTTGTTAATGCTTCATGGCATGCCCCTGCACGTTTTTTTGACCTGTCTCAAGATCCCTCACTCAAAGAACCCAGGGTGATGCCCAATCCGAATCCATGTAGATCAATGACCCTCTATGCATGTACGTGGATGACACCTCAGGCGCTGATCTCCACGTGCCTTCGTCAATCAAACGGGTTTACCCAGACACCCTCAAATATGAGGACATCTCATCGACCACAGTGGATTACTCCCAACCTTCACAGTGAACTCAATAACCCTACAACTCATCCTAGAACCTTAGAAGTTCATATTTGTGGTGAAAGCAATCGAGATTAACATAATATTCCATCCTTTGATCAATAGGCCCTACTCTGGTCTCTGACAGAGATTTTTATTCCATTGATCTCGATGGGTACTACAACATTCAACTCGCTAATTAGGAAGACTTCATGAGTTCCATGACTGAAGGACCTTAAACAATATTTAGGAACTATATCTCGGTCCAGTCATGGTATCCTAGCTTCTGTCCCTTTGACCCTATTCCCTATAAGTTGATGGTATGGATCAAGGTTCCAGTCCTACCAATGATTCTCTACCAAATGCAATTACTCACCAACATCAGTGATTTGGAAGGAAAAACCATCAAGATTGATGATATGACTACTACTAGCTACTGAGGAATGTTTTATCGCATAGTTGTCGAAGTAGATACATCTAAACCTCTACTCCCAAAAATCCTCTTGAACGGAGAATAGTTCAGAATCAAGTATGAAAACGTGCTAGTGATACGTATGAGATGTGGGTGAGTGAGCCATGTAGATAAGTATTGCACCTTCTTCCCATCATTCACAATCCTATACCCCTCAATGTCATCGATTGCAATCCTACTTGCAGTCCTTACCTCCTACTCCCCACAAATACATTCCAAGAAACCTTAACAACATCAAGCGTCCAAGAAAGGCGAGGGGCCAGTAAAGCACCCATAGCCAACCACTCAACCGACAGTGGAGCCAACATTTGCTAAAGCTAAAGGGAAGGCGTCGATTGACAATGATTGGGAGACAATCATGAACTGACGGTAGAAGAACAAAAGATAGACAAAGCTACTGGTCATCCCTGGGGAAACTTCATTAAAACCTAATGCCCCATAGCAACCATCAAACCTCCATTCAAGATACCTCTATGATACTAGATGATAATGAAATGAATGCAGGATGGGAGGTAGATACTTGATGCAGTGGTTTTGGGTCATTTTTATAGACTGGTTTTGTATATGTTTTATGTGTATTTTGATTATATTTGTGATTAAAACCGCATGATTCACTACCTTTAGTCTATAATCTCATTTTTCATCAAATTTACCTTATTTCATCTTATTCTATATAAAAGATCATAATTGTAGGATTTGATTGGTGTTCTTCTCTTCATTTCAGGAAATTTAGATATCTGAATACGTCGATACCATCGACCTGGTCACGGTGCATTGTCGGAGAAGAGCAACCAGAAGTCGATACCATTGATGGGACGGTCGATGGTATCGAGAGAGCATCAGTGAGCCAGATTTCTAGATGTCGATACTATCGACCCAAAGTCGATACTATTGACCTCACCTCAGCAGAATCAGCTTCAACATCGGATTCTAGAGAAAAGTGATGCCTAAGGCGTTTATACCATTGACACACCGTCGATGGTATCAAGGCAACATCAGATTGAACCCCAAAGAATCACGCAAGCGTTGGTGCCTTATGCAGGTCGATACCATCAACCCATGTCGATGGTATCGACGTCGTCAGATCAGGTTTTGCTAAAAATTGTGTCTAATCATACGGTGGTGATCTTTTGGCGACCTAAAGTTGTGCATATACCTAATTATGGCGGCCCTAAGCAATCTATCATGTCCGGAGCCACTGCACATGTCTCGAGGAGGAGAAGGAGAGAAGAACGGAGCCCAGAGCCACACCCCAATCATTTCGAGAGCTACGGAAGGAATTTCCCACTGCTGAAAGGTTGTAGATCGCTCATCCTACACTGGGGAATGCCCAGATCTCCTCCGTTCATGGGTTTACATCACATCTATTCACGTTTTCCATATGTTTTCCCTTCCTCTCATCATGTCTTTCATTAAGATGAACATGTGGGGCTAATCCCCTTTATCTTTAGGACCGAGAGTAGCCCGGGTAATCATTATATGACAGTTTTGACATAGTTATCATAATTTATCCGTGGTATGATTTCATTTTCTCCATTATATCATTATGATTGATCACCCTAATGATAATTTAATACCTTTAATTACTTTGAAAGAAGAATTAACGGTTGAAAAGAGATGAATATCACATTAACTAATAAATCCTTTGAATAAGGCGATGTATAGTTAATGGTGGAAACCCAGAGTGTGATCTTCATGCACCTAATTTAGGGTATAGGTTACTACTACCGTGGAACCGACCTAGATTTAGGTAGTGAATTGTATCGCGACAGTGAAAAATTCTGACTACAGGCCACTACCTGGAATAGGAGATGAATTTGGATAATTGTGTAGGAATTAGTACAACAAGAACCTGTGGTGAAACCGCAATCCTAAAGATTCCATCTTTAATTGATTAAACCAACCATTTAATCGATTGTTTTGCTTTCTTTTATTTTTTATTTTTCTTTTTCAATCAACTCTCAAATCATTTTAATCGGTCTAGATGATTGCGAACAGTTAGTAGTAGTCTACTGAAAATCCGTTCCCTGAGTTCAACTCGGGCCTCACAAAGGTCTATATTACATTGGCGTGTGCACTTGCATTTTACGCACGGTAAATTCGTGGCATGTGTTTGGCACCGTTGCCGGAGAACGACAATTTTTGACACTACGAGGGCTGCAAGAGGCCACTCTAGACCACATTTTTTTAAATTTTAAATTCTGAAAATTAATCATCTATCTTTTATAATATGTAATTGTATAGCACTATGCCTAATGAAATTTATTACTGTGCAGGTACTAGTGTATGGTGAGTACGCGTAGCACAGACAATGCACAGTCATCACCAGAGATCCCATTTTTGGGATTAGACTACGAGTAGAATGACACCTAAAATCAACGCGAGAATGAGAATTTAGATTCTGAACCCGAAGCGATGGCTGATGAAAAAACAATTTGGGAGAAGATCAAGGCTTCTTCCTCCTCTACATCTAAGGGGACAATCAAGAGGCTGGCCATGAACATTCCTAACTACAAAATTGATCCAGGGATAATAAATTTGGTCAAATCTAATGCATTCCATGGGATGAAGAATGAAGATCCGGTGACCCACATCAACACGTTCGTGGAAAACTGTGATATGATAAAGATTGACAGGTTCCCGCAAGAGACACTTTACCTGGAACTTTTTCCCAGTTCTTTAGCGGGCAATGCTTGGGAATGGCTGCACAATCTAGATGATGAGTACATTGAATCTTGGGATCACATGGTTGAGGTGTTCTTTGAGAGGTTCTTTTCTCCTGAAAAGAAGAACGATCTAGTGAGGAAGATACATAACTTTAGCCAGCGAGCCGATGAAACTTATTCTGAAAAGTGGGAACGCTTCCAGATAATGTTGAGGAAGTGTCCACATCACGGCTTAGATAAGGAGAAGCAAGCTAAAATTTTCTACTTCGCCCTAAATGAACATGATAGGAGAAATTTGGACTCAGTAGGTTCTGGTTTCTTTTTGAACAACACATGCACAAGGTTCTCGGAGACTCTAAGGAACATGTCCAAAAAGTTGTCTTGGGGTGAAAGAGATGCACCTGAGCAGGTCGGCGTGACACATGAAGTAAAGGCCATCAAAGCACTTAATGACAAGATGGATCTTAAAGCCAAGAAGCTCGTAGAGAAAGAGGACAATGGGTATGATGATGAACCACATGCAAAGTATATGCATCAATAGGGATATAGAAATAACAATTACGATTGGAGGAAGGAACAAAATTTTCAGAAGCCGCAGCCTAGCCTAGAGGAAAAGAACAATGAATTTCTTAGTCAGGTGGTGAACCAAAATTAGGAATTGATGGGCTCACTCGCCAAGATAGTACAGTCACACGGTGAGTACTTGAACCAGTTTGGACAACAGATACATAGCCATGGTGCACAAATTAGGATGCTAGAGAAGTCCATAACCCAAATTGCAACTGAGGTGTCTGCCATGAAGCAAATCATTCAAAAAAAAACCAGCTGAGAATGCAGAGACTGCTCAAGTACATCATCAAGTGAAGTATATATCTGTGATTAAGGAGATAGAGCCCCCGGTGGGGGAGGTCCATGAAAAGGGCAAAATCCATTTTGAAACGGAGGCTAATCCCAATGTGCCATACCCCCGTAGCTTATATGGACTACTAGGAGGATGTCGCCCGTTCAGCAAATTCCACCAAGAACCCATCACAGCCGTGCCCACACCTAGGCAAGAGGAGCAGGTGAAGGACATACTTCAAAGTGGAGCTACTACCACCGAGAAGGATGAGCATCCACGAGCCACACCAACTGTGAATGACGTGCCAAAGCCTCTGCCATAGGGTGACATTGAAGCAAGCTTAGGGGAGGAGCCCCAAATAGCCCATATGTGCCACCGCACAAGCGCATAAAGGAGCCAAGTGTGCCATTCCTGGATAGTCTAAAGCCGATGAAAGAGTAAAGGAACTTCAAGAAATTTCTTGAGATCTTTCGGAAGTTCCACATTAACATTCCATTGGTGGACGCTATATAGAAAATTCCTTCATATGGAAGATTCATGAAAGACATCATCAACAATAAATGGAGGATCAAAGATACAAATGTTGTGTGTGTTGATGAAACTGTGAGTTCTATAATCCAAGGAAGTCTGCCAAAGAAGAGGAAAGATCCAGGATGTTTCTAAATCCCATGTTTCATAGGTGGCCAAAATTTTCCACAAGCACAGTGTGACTCAGGGGCAAGAATTAATCTTATGCCACTTGCCACTTTTCAAAAGCTGGGATTGAAGAAGCCAACACAAACTTCCATGACAATTGAGTTGGTGGATGGATCCATTATAAAGCCACAAGGTATATGCAAGGATGTTCTAGTCAAGGTCGACAAATTCATCTTCCCTATTGACTTTGTGGTCATGGACATGGATGAGCTAGAAGGGGGTGAGATGCTATTGGGAAGGCTATTCCAAGCTATGGCCGATGTAATCACTACCATTGGGCAAGGTTACTTGACACTTGGGATTGGTGATGATAGAGTTGAATTCAAATTTCCAAACGAATCATTAGAGACATACCTTGACAACCCATGTTAAAGGTATCTTTATGTCAAGCCTAGGACATTAAACAAGGGCGCTTGTTGGGAGGCAACCCAACTTTAGGTTTATTTCATGTTTGGTTATGATCTTTTATGTTGATGTACTTAGTTTTTGCTTAGGTTTTGATAATTTTTGTAAAAATGGTACCATAACTCATGTTTTGAAGTGTGCAAAATTTTAAGGTCGATACTATTGACACCCCTGTCGATAGTATCCAGTTTGGATCAGTAAATGTTGAGAAAGAGTTGATACCATCGACTTGATTGTCGATAATATCGAGATCCCTGAAGATTTTTAGAAAAATTGGTGACAGAGATATCGATACCATCGACACTTTTGATTTCTCAGGCTTTTAGATACATCATTACACCAAAATTGCTGAGCCTTAGTCGATACCATCGACCTTGGTGTCAATGGTATCGACACCTGCAGGACAGCTACATAAAACAGGCCGTAAAAGGTGTTGAAATGAGATTTTTTTGCACCATTGTTTGTAGAGCAAAGAAGGGTGAAGCAAGTCACGTCTTAGAACCACTAAGACACAAAAATGGGCCACCAAAAAGAGGAATATAGCAAGCATCACTTGGTCCACTTGAGCATCCAACCATCCTTCTTCACCACATTTCAAAGCGAATGGTACCGCTATTCCGCCTCTTAAGTGGGAATGTTGACTATGAGCCATAGTCATATTCAAACTTACGGGGGGAGATGGACCAATTTCTATCTTTTATTTCCTTTTCTTTTTAGCAATTTTCGTAGTTTTTAGGATCCACATGCTATCTAGTGTATCCGTGGATGTCTAATGTAATGTGTGATCTCTATGCTTTTCACATGGGAATTAGGGGTGCGAAATTTGAGCATATTAAAAAAAAATTTAGGAAGTTTTCAGTTGAACTTATTTGAAATTGAGCACTTAACCTATGAAAATAATAGGGTTTGTCAACTTTAAAATTATGATCATAATTGTACAGCCGTATGATTTAAGAAATGGGGACAGACATGGATGTTGAGCCTAAACTGACCAAACGGTAATGGGACTTTAATCGAAAGTGAGAGAGAAACCCTTTGATTTATTGTTACACAGGTCAGTAAAGAGGAAATATAATCTATTCCAATGGTTTTGTACATTAGTCTTGTGATCTATCCATTTCATTTCATTCAATATCGACCATAAGAACTGGAAGCACTTATAGTTTTTCATCTCTTGATTGCATGATATGTAGATAGGATTTCATTGTAGCTAGATTTTGCATCTATGCATTCACACATTTACAAGTGCATGTCATTATAGTTGCATTTTGCATACTCTAGAGCATATAGGACTTTTTGTGCCTTATTTCTTCTGGAAAATAAGAAAAATAGGAAAATTGTTCTATAACTTCTGAAAAGTAATTTATAAGGCATCAATGATGTTAGCTAAGAGGAAATAAGCCCGAAAAAAAATAAAAAAAATATATTGTGAATGTTCTTCTAGTCAATTGAAAAATGAGAGCTTGAAAACAAAAGGAGAGGGAGAAAGGAACTTGTTTCACCTGCATGCATACATAAAGAAAAGAGGAATAAGAACATAAGGTAGTTTTAGTAGTCATTCCATCTCATCTTGAGACAAAATGATAGTGCATGCACCATTCTACCTAAAATTTAGGCATTAGGTCATTTTCATACGCATATGCATCATTTAGGTCATTTTGTTGATTTTGCATGATAAAACTATTTGGTGCTTCTCTTTCTTCCACAACCGCCCATTTCATCCACCCGTTCCTCAAAATGGTAGGCCACCCATGATTATCTCCTCATTATTGTATACCAGGAGATCTGCTTCCATTTAGATGGTAGTTAGGACTTGAGCAACGTAGATAGGAGATCACAAGATGCACTAAGTATGAACTGGAGGAATTCATTATATCAACTGTTTTATTTGGTAGTGTTTGATGATCTTGGGGTAGACATTTCTTATGGACGATGATTGTCACCTCTAGGGTAGTTATTGTTTTGTGGTCAGTGAAGACCGGCATGTGCATGACAGGTGGAAGTCATATTGAGCTGTCTTTTATGCTAATATGTTCTTTAGTTGACTCTCGCAATTCTAATCTACAGTTTTGTGTTCGAGGACGAGCAATGTTCAAGCTTAGGGGAGTTTGATGCAGGGGTTTTGAGTCATTTTTATAGACTGGTTTTGCATACGTTTTATGTGTATTTTGATCATATTTGTGATTAATATCGCATGATTCACTACCTTTAGTCTATAATCTAATTTTGCATCAAATTTACCTTGTTTCATCTTATTCTGTATAAAAGATCATATTTGTTGGATTTGATTGGTGTTCTTCTCTTCATTTTAGGCAATTCAGATATCTGAATATGTCAATACCATCGAAGGATGGTCGATACCATCGACCTGGTCACAGTGCATTGCCGGAGAAGAGCAACCAGAAGTCGATACCATCGATGGGACTTTCGATGGTATCGAGAGAGCGTCAGCGAGCCAGATTTCCAGATGTCGATACTATTCACCCAAAGTCGATACTATCGACCTCACCTCAACAGAATCAGCTTCAGCATCGGATTCCAGAGAAAAGAGACGCCTAAGGCGTCGATACCATCGACACACCGTCGATGGTATCGAGGCAACATCAGAGAGAACCCCAAAGAATCATGCAAGCACCATTGCCTTATGTAGGTCGATACCATCGACCCGCGTCGATGGTATCTATGTCATCAGATCAGGTTTTGCTAAAGATCGTGTCTAATCATATGGTGGTGATCTTTTGGAGACCTAAAGTGGTGCATATACATAATTACGGTGGCCCTAAGTAATCTATCACATCCGGAGCAATAGCACAAGTCTCAAGGAGAAGGAGAGAAGAACGAAGCCCAGAGCCACACCCCAATCGTTCTGAGAGCTACGAAAGGAATTTCCCACTGCCAAAAGGTTGTAGATCGCTCATCCTATGCTGGGGAATGCCCGGATCTCCTTCGTTTAGGGGTTTACATCACATCTATTCACATTTTCCATATGTTTTCCCTTCCTCTCATCATGTCTTTCATTGAGATGAACATGCGGGGCTAATCCCCTTTATCTTTAGGACCGGGAGTAGCCCGGGTAATCGTTGTATGATAATTTTGGCATAGTTATCATAATTTGTTTCTAAAATCCATGGTATGATTTCGTTTTCTCCATTATATCATTATGATTGATCACTCTAATGATAATTTAATACCTTTAATTACTTTAAAAGAAGAATTAACGGTTGAAAAGAGATGAATATCACATTAACTAATAAATCCTTTGAACAAGGAAATGTACAGTTAATGGTGGAAACCCAGAGTGTGATCTTCATGCACCTAATTTAGGGTATAGGTTACTACTACTGTGGAATCGACCTAGATTTAGGTAGTGAATTGTATCGCGACAGCGAACAATTCTGCATACATGCCACTACCTGGAATAGGAGATGAATTAGGATAATTGTGTATAAATTAGTACAATGAGAACCTGTGGTGAAACCACAATCCTAAAGATTCCATCTTTAATTGATTGAACCAACAATTTAATTATTTGTTTTTCTTTCTTTTAATTTCATTTTCTTTTTCAATCAACTCTCAAACCATTTTAATCGGTCTAGCTAATTGCGAACAGTTAGTAGTAGTCTACTGAAAATCCGTTCCTTGAGTTTGACTCAAGCCTCAAAAAGGTCTATATTAAATTAGCACATGCATTTGCATTTTACGCACGGTATATTCGTGTCAATACTCCCTTCTAGTTTGGTGGTAACCCTTATATTGGGGATCCATATTCATCTTGTCAAACCTTTAATTGGGTGACAAGGGAGATGGTAATGGGGAGGCATTACTCCATAGTAGGAAAATCTTCTACTGACCAGTCAACGTTAGCCTAGGTAGAGAAATAAAGAAGGGTAAGCTTGCCTAAATGATCAAGAACCTCAACAACAACTCTTTGGCACAGTGGATACTAAGATGCCAAGATAAATGTTAGGAAATGAAGGAGCCCCCCTTACTAAAAGAGCCCAGTCTGTGGAACTTGGATCCGCAATTTACTGAGATCCCCCATCCTTACAATTATGGTTAACATCCTTTTTTGGAACGTCCAAGGGAAAAAAATGGCCTTCTCAAAGAGTTTAAATAAATTTACAAAATTCATCCTTTAGCCGTTGTGGAAATGAGATGCAGTGGCTCCACAATCCTCAATATCCTCAAACTTGGATACTTCTCCTCACACCAGGTTCAATTTTTGAGCTTCTCTGGGGGAATCTGGATACTCTAGGACATAGGCCACTGTGATTTAGAGATCATTGCTAACCATCGCCAATTAATACAATGTAGAATTAATAGAAGCTGGCAAATTACATTTGTGTATGGAAGCCCCAGTTCTAGTAATCGCCCTCTCCTTTGGAAACATCTATAGAAAGTTTCACAAAACATCTATGGTGCCTGGTCAATGTTGGGGGATTTCAACACCATGCTAGATCATATAGAGAAAATAGGTAGTCGTTACCTATATAGAAGAGCATGTGACATGTTTAGAAACACATTCATGTACACATATCTAGATGACATTAAAGGCAAAGAACATTTTGTTACTGTCAAGCGCCTCAACATCCTCTAGATACTTGACAGAGTTATTGCTAATGAAGCATGGCTTTCCATGGATTGTGGTTACACTATCTCAGTTCTATCAAGATTCTATTCAGTTCATAATATTGTCCTCATTTCTATCAATTCAACTAATAATTATACTGTCAAGTCCTTTCAAACTAAGTTAGTTGGAGCATGCTACTCGAATTCAAGCAAGAACTTCTCCCCCTCTAGGACTGCCACAAGTTGTTTACTATTGCCCTCCCTTCCTTCCAATATTCCTATGTGTCTTGGGACTCCAAACACCTTAAAAAGATAGAAAGGAGAAGTAAGCTACACTTCATCAACTGGACAAGTGTCATGTAACATCTATCACAATCATTCTTCTTCTAATGAGTTGTGTGCCATTAAATTACAAGATAAATTCCATCACATCCTTCAGCATCTAGAGGTAGACTGACATCAACGAATGTAGATTAGTTGGCTCAAACAATGTGATTGCAATATTATGTTCTTTCAATCCTACATGAAATCTAGAAGTCTGGTAAACAAAATTACACTTATTCATGATGATTAAGGAGAATGAGTCACTGAAAACTTAGTGATTCAATCTCTGGTGCAAAGATTCTTCACCATCTTATGACTACACATGTATCCCCTCTTATAGAAGTAGATACTATCATTAACTATCAGGGTTCATTTACATGACTCACCCTTCAGACGAGCAACTTTGTCATGTGCATGACCATGCATGACGAAATGAGGAAGGTAGTATTCATTATGGCGCCATCAGAAGCATCAGGACCTGATGAAGTCTACTTCAAATTCATCTAACTGGTCTTAGGTTGGTGATTTGGTTGTTCTTATGGTTCAAAACACTTTCAAGTCATATAGGATCGAGCCTAAAATCTCAGAATCAAATATGGTGTTGATCTTAAAAGTGAGACAACCTTAATGCTGTAATGAACTATGGTTAATTTCACTAAATGAGACATGCTTCAAACTTATCTCCAAAGTCATTGTAGAAAGACCTAAACTTCTCATGAATGGATGTATTGTTGACACGCGGTCCAGGTTCATTCTTTGAAGATAGAGGAACATAACATCCTTCTTGTCTAAGAAGTAATCCACTCAATGAAGAACTTGACTAGTGGAAAACATTGTGTCAGTATTAAGCTTGACCTCTCAAAAGCATTTGATAGGATGCATTGGCCTTTCATCTAAGATACATTACTAAAAGTTGGCATGTCAAGCAACATCATACGACATTGTATGGATATCATCTTAGGTGGTCTACCTCTACCTTTGGGAATGTTCATCCTTGCTGGATTTAAAATCAACACAAGGAGTTTGTTAAGGCGACCCTATCACCCCTATGTGATGTTCTTTGTATGGACTGTCTAAAAATATGGATATAGAGATGGAAATAGAAATAAAAACGTTTCTTTCCATATTCCCATAAACACATAATTGCATTGACAACTATGAAATAGGATGGATGGTGGAAGGCATATACCTAATCCTAGAGAAAGTCTAGCGACAATCCTCGCAAAGGCATGCTTTCTTCGCATGTAGCACATGAACGGTTGCCAACAAGTATACTTTGAAGTATGGCATAGTTCTTTCTTGCAAAGACCACATTTCTATGGTGTCCTCTTAGTGTAATGAGCATGAATGGCGATTGAAAATGTCCTCCGAGAATAGAAAAAAAGCCTCCATGCCTCGACATAGTTCATGCGGACCACCGGATACGCCACATCACACTTTTCAAGTCGATGGGAAGGAATTGTTCTTCCATTGTCAAGATGCTAGTGTCAACTTCCTTTCTCCATGTTGTCTCTCCCTTTCTGGGGTAAGACTACTCAGGCTCTCTTGTAACCACAACATTGAAAAAAGGTGTGTCTAGAGCCTTGGCCAACCCTCCTTGTATAAGAATGAATGGGATAGTGTTTACAAAACCCAGGAGATAAAAAAAGACAAGTATCATTGTATGAGGGTTGTTGCACGCCTCCATTCATTTGACTGGACAACCTAGTTGGTCGACTGGACTATCTTGTTGCTTGATTGGCATGTGGTTAATAGTGCAACTACTTTGGTTTTCAATGTGATGATTAATGCATATTATTAATCATTTGACCAGTCAAAAGTGGTCATTTCACATTCATTTGATCAATTGGACATCCCAGTCGATTGACTAACACACCATCCGATCAACTGGATTTCCTAGTCAGATGAATCACATCCAGTGTTGCTCAATTTGTTTACCTAAACACTTTTAGTAACTAAGTTAAACTTTATCCGTGATTAAAATCCTATTCCATGTCTATCCTATGTGTGTGACCCTATAGGTCCCGTATTAAGTTGGTAGTTAATATCCATAATCAAAGAATGACATCACAAATAGTGAGTGGTATCTAGCAACGCATCATTGCTACCTAAGTAATTAGAAACTTGGAGAACAACTTGAAATTACAAATCGGTGATCAGTGTTACCGTGATCATATAGTTATTTTGTCTCATATATCCAAATTAGATGTGAGGAATAGAATTGTCATCCTCTTAATACTCAATCTATGTTTCCTGAACTAGAAAAGATTGTTGAGATAAGTGTGTATCACATATTCAGTCACATGAGCATGTACATGCATCTTTCAATATCTCTTATCAATTGGCCAGGATATCAACTCTGGAAGGAGGGACAAATCTCATATACATCACTCACAATCAACCTCTATGTGTCTCAACATACCCAAGCATCGCCTTTATGGAAACCCTTATTCAAGGTTACTTTGGGTGGTGTCCAAGTTCATCAAATGACTACTGATAAGTTTTTTGACTTCAGGACTAAGAACCACGATCACTTTGAGAGATGATTCTAACTACCATTCCATGGTTTCCATGCATCACTATCTAGGTGGGTCTGTCTGGTACACCATTCTATAATAAGTACCAATGTGCTTGACTTGATATCCAATATCATGACTAATGAGATATTGTCATCAGTCAACACACAATAGAGTCTCATGTAATATTTTTTTCAATTTTACTTTTACAATAATATTCGACTAGGGACATAACAAGAATGTACATACTCTAATCATACATGTGATCTCATTCTTCAGGTCCTTAACCTGAAGGCATATGTCATTGACTAACATCATATTCTAGACATATATGATGTTTATGTCATCATACCATTATCAAGACAAACATAACAAATGGAATTACCTTTATTTAATCAACTTCTCGATGGCCTAATATAATCTTCAAATGATTACTCTATGGGAATACACACCAATAGACTCTCACTTGCACTTGGAGCCAATCACCCACACATCTTAGTGTAGGGTTTTAGGGGAGACAGAGAAGGCAGCGGAAACAAAATTTTCTCCCCAAACCCATACCGAGGAAACGCGTCAACGTCTATATAATAGGAAAGGATGGTTTGTGGAATCATACCTTGTCCCGAGGCTTGCTCGGCGACAATACCTCGCGCAATGCGCCGTCTTCAACTCCGGACTTCGACGGTGTCTGTGCAGCTCCTGGTCGCACCGGGACTGACAACTCCTACTCCAACCGGACTGTCGGATGACAGTTGTCCTCCTAAGAGGCAGTGTCCTCCTGCCTCTGTAGTAGTCCACATGGACCACCTGGAACTCCACACTCCTTGTCCCATAAGGAAGTGGAAGGAGTCGCACCCTCTTGTTGACGTACTAGTCGCCAACACGCTCTCCTGCCTCCTGTTGGAACTGCAGTTGTCCTTCCCTTGCTGCACCTCCCCTTTTGTGGGAAGCACTTGCTCGGGCTCTCTCACGGTTACCAAAACCAGAGAGAACGACAACTTGCAGAGCAACTGGTTGCACTGAGCTGTATTTTGAGAAGCCCCCAATACCCCTATATATAGGAGAGTCATGGGACATGGTTCTCCATCCCAGGCAATGCGGGACTAATGCAGGAGTAGAAGGGTTCGAGAATTTTCCACAAAAAGCAACCGGTTCGCAACTTGAAATGATCGGTTCACAACTGAACCGATCCGTTCGGCCATTGAGCCGATCGGTTGGACCTGAGCCGATCGTTTGGGGCACTCCAACCGATCGGTTGGTGCCGTGAACCGATCGGTTCATGGTCCTAATCTGGCTCAAAAAGACTTTCCTTGTTTCTTTCCCAATTGGTATCGAATACCAATATTATTTCCAATCGAATTGGGCAATTTGAAACTAAAGGAAAATTCTTGCCGACATGACTTTTCCCAACTGATCCGTTGCACCAGTTGAGCTAATCGGTTCAACCCTTGAACCGGTCGTTTCAACCTGGGCATGAGCCGATCAGCCTGGACACTCCAGCCGACCGGTTCAGCAACCTCAGCCGACCGGTTCAGCACATGAACTGATCGGTTGGGAGCACAGGTTGGGCAAAATCAGTCAATTGTGATTTCAATCAATCCGATACTCCAATCAATGCGTCCAACATCTTGAACCATACGATATTGAGCTATCGACTGATTGAGTGTTTAATTGAACTACCAAACTCCTTTAGTAATCAATCTAAACATTGCTTTCTGGACAAAACTCCTCTTCCAGGTTAAATCCTATGTGAGTGACCCTGCAGGTCCATTTCACGTTGGCAGTGAAAGTCCATAACACTTATGACTTCACAAGCAAAGAGCGGTGCCTAGTCACACATCAGTGCTACCCAAGTGAAAGTAGAAAGTTGGAGAACAACTTTCATCCTACAATCCGTGAATGGTGTTACAGCGAATGTATAATTCCTTTGTCACTGATATCCCGAATGAACTCGAGGCATGGAACAATCATCCTGTCAATGTTCATTCACTTCCTTGATCTCAGAGTAGACTGGAAGAGATATGTATGACATCAGTATCATATACTGATTCACACATGCGTGCACGCCTTTCTCAATCCTACTCATCAAGTGGCCATGGATATCAAACTCCCTCAGGAGGGACAAATCCCATATCTATCACTCACCCCTCAAAAGCCCCATGTGTCAAAGCCACCCAATCATCACCTTTATAACAACCCATGTTTCAGGACTACGTTTGATGATGTCAAAGTGTGCCCAACGACATGTGTTGAGTGCAGTGATTTCAGGTCTAAGAATCACACTCATCACCATCACTGTGAGTACTGACTGTGACTACCATCTCATGGTTCCATGTGTCAAACTCACGGTGGGTCTGTCTGGTACCTTGTTCTCTAACAAGTACCTATGTGTTTGGTTTGATATCTCTATATCATGACTAATGAGATTCTGTCATCAACCAACACCACAATCTAGTCTTGTGTGTCATTGTTGTCTATCTACCTTCTACAATGACATCCGACTAGGGACATAACAAGAATGTACAAACTCTTAGCATCCGTATGATATCATCGTTCAGGTCATGAACCTGAAGGCATACGTCATTGAGTACTGTCATTCTCTAGACATTCAATCTGTTCTATCACTATCTCATATGACTGAACCAGAAAGAATTGGAAGCTCGCCTTTTATGTTTATCAAATCAATCTTAATGTATCCCACCAATTATCACATGATTGGCTCTCAGGGCATACATACCAACAGACTCCCACTTGCACTGCGATCCAATCACCCATGAATCATATTCATAGTGATCTTCAAACATGTCCCACATGTTACTGTGCTGTAGTGCCAACATAGTGAGTAATGGCAACACCTTGCCAAAGTCTGTATAAATTGCATGTCTCTCATCTCTTCGCTGTACGTCACACGTATGAGATGGAGTTGTCGTAATATGCGATCTTGTATTCCATTTGCTAACCTTTAGCCACATTGCATGATCAAGGATTCCAGACTTGTCATCAATGAGTGGAATATAAGTTCGTCTCATGAACTTTCAGATCCATATAGTATCCACTGTTGTTCACTAACACATAGATACTCAGCATTTCCCTTTTAAATGGCTTTATTGGAACACTTCCAATTATCAACAAACATTCACTTTTATACATCTCATGTATATATATTGCAATTAATTTTCTGTCCTTTCGGAAGTTCGCATCAATGTAACTCTTTACATCGAACTCTTCTCCATAGAACTAGTGCTTCACAAGAACTTATCAAGTTCTCATGGTATTCCAGTAACACTTACTGGAAGCAGACAGACATCCACTCGTCATGTCACACATACGAGTTATCAGGATGAGCACATCATATTGCCATGTCCTACATACAAGATGATGAATGCATTTTATTCTTGCCATGTCATACATGCAAGATAATGGGATGATTACATACATGATAGATCCATATCTATTCTTAGTGTTCCCATTCTTCATAAGAATCGGACACTTGGCCTTGGGATACTAATATCCATGTAACATGGACAAGTTTTCTCCCACTGAATCTGTGCATACTGAACATTTCAGTACAGATTGCCAATGTATGCTTTCTCTTTTAGGTCAAGAGATTTTCGAGAACTATCTCTATAGATCTCTATTCCTATCACATAGGAAACATCTCTATCTTCCTTAAAGATAATTTCCACTTTTGGATTTCCATTCTAGAACAATTCCATTTCACATCAATATGTGGAATGTGAATACGCTCCCACTAAATCACAGATCACTTCTTTATCTTTGACATATCAGTCAAACCCTTTGACTATATTATCAAAATAAAGATCCAATTTTGAGTTGCTTGTACTCAATCAATCACATTGATTAGTCCATTGTAACTTATAGACTTCATTTGCATTAGTGGATTCATAAACCTTATAGGTTGTGTCACGTACACATCCTGGTTTTATTCCTCATAGGAATGCAGTTTTAGTATCCATATGCCAAATGTCTTAGTCATTAAGTTGCAATCAACAAGCATCATCCTTCTCAAAATGTTATCCATGTGTCTTAACACTTAAGACTCATTTGCACTTATGGATATAATCCAATGAGTGCTACCATCAAGGTCATACCTTATGGTTCACATGGATGTCATTTAGGATGTAAAGGTCATAAACCATAACTCAAGATTCGGTTCCTCATATTCATCTTGATAGTTGACTCATCACATGAACAACTCATCACATAGATAATTGAGGTGTATCTGTTAAAGATATAAGAACTCACAACCCTTGTAATTCTTAATTTCTTTTATTAGTATGGGGTATTCTTTTATTAAGAAGAATTCAGTTATTTGATAATCATTCTCTAACTCCTTAGAGTATGATTCCTTCTTGATTCAGACATCACCATGCCTTAATCATGAGTTCACTATGATACACTATCATAATCACTCATAAGGATCTCAAACATTTGGTCCAAGTATTTCATTCATTGATCTCATCAAGAATTAATACTTTACCAAATTTGTACTTCATTTATGATAATCTTTGAACATTTCAAGACATTCATATTGGTATTTCTCTAAACACCATTTGAAGTATTAGCATTTATTCCAATAGGTATGTAAATACATCACATGTATTATACCTAATAGGATAATCACTCTTCCACTACTTTAGTGAAGATTGATTAATCATGTCCAAGATATTCATGTCCCTTACTGGTTTTCTAACCAAAAGAGTCTAGTTTTATCCATCACATGGAAACTAGAAATGAATTTCTCATGATTAATGCTAATTAAATTGTTTGAGTTATCTATAACTTTTAGGTATCGTCTTATCTTATTCATATCAAATATCACAAGATAAATAAGGCATTGCCACAAAGATCACATCTTTATAAATTGAAACATCTCTTTATTAATTGCTATCATTGTCATACAATATGCAAAAATAAAGTGTTTCTATCTATTGGAAAGTATGAAATAGCAGTTCATAACTGTATTACATGCCTTATTGGCTGAAAATAAACTAAAGTATTCCCATCTATAAAGGCAACACTTGCCCCAAGTAAGAATGCTTTACACTTTACATCTTGATATCATATATCTCAAAAGTGTTACAAGTTTACTTTCATGACACCTTTAAGTAGAGGTTTCAATCACCTCCTTCTTCTTTTGTTCTTCTAGGTAGAGAGGACAATTCCTTTTCCAATGTCCTGGCTTTTGACAATGGTGGCAATTTCCTTTCTTGGTCACGCCTCCCTTGGCCTTGAGAGCTGAAGATGGCTTGGACTCCTGGCTAGCTTCAGAACCTTTCTTAGCTTTGCCCTTGCCCTTGCGCTTGGAATTGCCTTTCTTGCTCGTGATCACCATCACAAACTTAGGCTTGTCCTTCTTCATCTGTAACTCGGCTGTCCTCAACATGCCCAACAACTCTAACAGTGGCCTATCAAAGTTGTTCATGTTGTAGTTCATCACAAACTGACTGTAAGATTCTGGAAACGATTGCAGTATCACGTCAGTAGCCAACTCTTGGCTCAGTGGAAATCCCAGTCTCTGCAGGTTCTCCACATACCCAATCATCTTGAGTGTGTGAGGACCAACTGGATCTCCTTCTGTCATGACGCACTTGAAAAACGCCCTAGAAACATTGTACCTCTCTTGCCGTGCCTGATCTTCATACATGTTCCTGAGATGCAGAATCATCTCTATGACACCCATGTTCTCATGTTGCCTCTGCAACTCATGGTTCATTGAACATAGCATCAAGCACTTTGCATCAATGGCATCATCAGAATGCTTCTTGTAAGCATCCCTTTCTGTCCTTGGTGCATTAGGAGCGGGTTCCTCTGGAATTGGAGTATCCAGGACATAGAGCTTACGCTCTTGAGTGAGAACAATTCTCAATGTCCGATACCAGTCGTGGAAGTTTGTCCCATTTAGCTTGTCCTTGTCAAGGACCGATTGCAAAGAAAAGTTGTTGTTGTTTGTTGCCATTTGAACTACAAAAAGGAAAATATGCAATTTTAGTCCAAAACTCATTTTGACTTATTTGATTGATTTGAAAATTTGACGATATAATTAGGCCTTTAATTAATTATCTCTCCCACTATTTTACTTCAAATTGATAGCCCTCACCATCAATTCGGAAGATTGCAGCGTACAACCTTCTAGTGGGAAAGATCCTGAAATCCTCTAAGCCATGGACCAGCTAGGGCTGTCACCCACAACATAGATCTCTCAGGTAGGCAACTTTTGCCAATTGCATCATATGAAACTCTTGATAAGATGTCATATACAACTCTTTGCAATGATCATCTCCATGCCTCAACGTACTAGATCCCATCTAGATCACCTTGTTAAGTCTGACCCAAAGCAAACACGATGAATATGCACCCTGCTAGGGCAGACCCACACATTCATCCTTCACGCTTCCACGAGATAGACGGTGCACCACGCTAGGGCGTGCCCACACTTGGTCGATCAAGCTTTTCACGTGTGTCACATTTGGAAGGCATCTAAAACTTAATATTTTAATGAGGGATTTGGTTTTATATACATATACATATCCAATCACCACAATACATAGTACGTATCATATACATGCTATATCCCACAGAAAACATGCACATACGATAAAAAGCGATGATTATGGCCATCCTAATGTGATTCCTCGAGCCAAGAGGAATCACGGTCATCTAGGTCTACATCACATGCAACCTGTACAAGATGAACCTTGTGCCTTGCCATCCGAGTAGATCAACTCATCACATGAATGATCTGTACTCTTCAGCCGGTCGTCTGGGTGCCACCAGCCGATCGGTTGGCTCCTCCAACCGATCGGTTCGCCTGGTCATCTTGCATCTCGTCATGTCCGCCACCCGCTCGTCTCGCTCCTCGAACCGGTCAACAACCGATCGGTTCACTCCTTGAACCGACCGTCTAGAAGGTCAACCGATCGGTTCACTCCTTGAACCGACCGTCTGAGCAGTCGTCTTGATGTCCGATGGTCTTTGACATAACATGAAATAAAATCCTATTCTATTTATTACATTGCTTTAAAAAGGAAACCCCGAGTTACATTCGGGGGGAGAAAAGGTAGGAAAGAATCTCGAATTATTTCAAGTTACATCGGGAATAAGAGAGGGAAGATCGGTGCGCAGACCGAGATGCAAGCAACCACAAACAACCACACACATATAGGGGTTTATAGGCCATAATCACGCTACACACATCCACCACAAAACTCGTTTAAGGGCGACGCGTATCGAGTGCATTAATAATACATATCATATATGTAATTTGGGATTTGTGGATTTAGGATTGGACATGCATAAAGCCAATATTATTCGCATCGCATGCAATAAATAAAGGCGACAAACCAAAATCGATCATATCGATATTCCTAAAATATAGAGCAGTTGACGTGGCTCTGATACCACTGTAGGGTTTTAGGGGAGACAGAGAAGGCAGCGGAAACAAAATTTTCTCCCCAAACCCATACCGAGGAAACGCGTCAATGTCTATATAATAGGAAAGGATGGTTTGTGGAATCATACCTTGTCCCGAGGCTTGCTCGGTGACAATACCTCGTGCAATGCGCGGTCTTCAACTCCGGACTTCGACGGTGTCTGTGCAGCTCCTGGTCGCACCGGGACTGACAACTCCTACTCGAACCGGACTGTCGGATGACAGTTGTCCTCCTAAGCGGCAGTGTCCTCCCGCCTCTGTAGTAGTCCACACGGACCACCTGGAACTCCACACTCCTTGTCCCACAAGGAAGTGGAAGGAGTCGCACCCTCCTGTTGACGTACTAGTCGCCAACACGCTCTCCTGCCTCCTGTTGCAACTGCAGTTGTCCTTCCCTTGCTGCACCTCCCCTTTTGCGGGAAGCACTTGCTCGGGCTCTCTCACGGTTACCAAAACCAGAGAGAACGACAACTTGCAGAGCAACTAGTTGCACTGAGCTGTATTTTGAGAAGCCCCAATACCCCTATATATATAGGAGAGTCATGGGACAGGGTTCTCCATCCCAGGCAATGCGGGACTAATGCAGGAGTAGAAGGGTTCGAGAATTTTCCACAAAAAGCAACTGGTTCGCAACTTGAAATGATCGGTTCACAACTGAACCGATCGGTTCGGCCATTGAGCCGATCGGTTGGACCTGAGCCGATCGTTTGGGGCACTCCAACCGATCGGTTGGTGCCCTGAACTGATCGGTTCATGGTCCTAATCCGGCTCAAAAAGTCTTTCCTTGTTTCTTTCCCAATTGGTATCGAATACCAATATTATTTCCAATCGAATTGGGCAATTTGAAACTAAAGGAAAATTCTTGCCGACATGACTTTTCCCAACTGATCTGTTGTACCAGTTGAGCCGATCGGTTCAACCCTTGAACCGGTCGTTTCAACCTGGGCATGAGCCGATCGGCCTGGACACTCCAGCCGACCGGTTCAGCAACCTCAGCCGACCGGTTCATCACATGAACCGATCGGTTGGGAGCACAGGTTGGGCAAAATCAGTCAATTGCGATTTCAATCAATCCGATACTCCAATCAATGCGTCCAACACCTTGAACCATACAATATTGAGCTATCGACTGATTGAGTGTTTAACTGAACTACTAAACTCCTTTAGTAATAAATCTAAACATTACTTTGTGGACAAAACTCCTCTTCCAGGTTAAATCCTATGTGTGTGACCCTGCAGGTCCATTTCACGTTGGCAGTGAAAGTCCATAACACTTATGACTTCACAAGCAAAGAGCGGTGCCTAGTCACACATCAGTGCTACCCAAGTGAAAGTAGAAAGTTGGAGAACAACTTTCATCCTACAATCTGTGAATGGTGTTACAGCGAATGTATAATTCCTTTGTCACTGATATCCCGAATGAACTCGAGGCATGGAATAGTCATCCTGTCAACGTTCATTCACTTCCTTGATCTCAGAGTAGACTGGAAGAGATATGTATGACATCAGTATCATATACTGATTCACACATGCGTGCACGCCTTTCTCAATCCTACTCATCAAGTGGCCATGGATATCAAACTCCCTCAGGAGGGACAAATCCCATATCTATCACTCACCCCTCAAAAGCCCAATGTGTCAAAGCCACCCAATCATCACCTTTATAACAACCCATGTTTCAGGACTGCGTTTGATGATGTCAAAGTGTGCCCAATGACATGTGTTGAGTGCAGTGATTTCAGGTCTAAGAATCACACTCACCACCATCACTGTGAGTACTGACTGTGACTACCATCTCATGGTTCCATGTGTCAAACTCACGGTGGGTCTGTCCGGTACCTTGTTCTCTAACAAGTACCTATGTGTTTGGTTTGATATCTCTATATCATGACTAATGAGATTTTGTCATCAACCAACACCACAATCTAGTCTTGTGTGTCATTGCTGTCTATCTACCTTCCACAATGACATCCGACTAGGGACATAACAAGAATGTACAAACTCTTAGCATCCGTATGATCTCATCGTTCAGGTCATGAACCTGAAGGCATACGTCATTGAGTACTGTCATTCTCTAGACATTCAATCTGTTCTATCACTATCTCATATGACTGAACCAGAAAGAATTGGAAGCTCGCCTTTTATGTTTATCAAATCAATCTTAATGTATCCCACCAATTATCACATGATTGGCTCTCAGGGCATACATACCAACACTTAGTCCAAGTGATTTAACATGACCATCATGTTTCTTGTATGCAAGTGCTTTTGTCAATGGGTAAGCAACATTTGGTTCCAGTCAGTACTTTGTAAATCTTCACATCTCCTCATTGTATGATCTCTAATATAAGATGTAATTATCATAGTATGCTATCTGGTTTTCTTAGCCTATCCAATAGCTCCATTCTCATCAAAATATTTCTATTACGTAATCAATGATTTCAACCATCCCAAGTTCATCTAGTGAACTTCTTGATCCATACAATATCCTCTGTTCTTCCCAAAACAACAAGGTACTCGACATCTACTATAGAATCAATATTTGTCTCTTGCTTGGAAACATTCCAGCTTATAATTCCATTTTAAGGTAAAACATAAATTTAGATTGTGATTAATAATCTTATTTTTCTGATTGGAATCTTACATCGGTGCATCCATTTACACCCAACTCCTCCTTATCATCATAAACAATGAACTGATCCTTAGTTCTTCTCAATTACATAAGGATGTTCTTGTTGGGATTTTAGGTATTAGATAAGGCAGCAGAAATGAACATTTTCTACCTGTATCCCAATCAAAGAGATTGTGCCAATAATTATGTATTTAGGAAAGAGGGCTTGCAAGGTATACACCTGGTCCTGGAGCAAGTCTGGCAACTATCCTTACAACATGATACTTCTAGATCTGACACACTTGATTGGTAGTTGGGACAACTTCTTGGTGTGACACCATAAACAACGGCTAATATAATTCTCCTAGCACATTATCAACAACCTCCAAGCCTCTATGGTAGTGCACACAAGCCACCAAGAACTCCTCGTTATGCCTTATCAGAGCCAACAAGAAGAAGTTTGTCCCTTTGATGTCAACATGTTACTGCTGACTTGTTATCCGTAGTTGTCTCTCCCTTTTACAGGTAAGACTTACTCAGACTCTCATGTTACGAAACCTATTAGAGGACAATGTTTGTCAGTGCTAGTTGTGTCTACTGAAAGCTTTGAATACCCCTCCGTTTATAAGAGGGTCAGGGTCAGGGTTATTAGATTAATTGGGATTCAAAGAGACAAAATTTCATGAATTTTTGGCTTTTACGGATCACAAGTTTGTCGACTCAACATTTGTGTCGGTCGACGCACACCACAATAGTCGACTAAAACATACATTTGGCCAATTAGAATGTTTTTATATTCACAAACATAATGGATTTCAATGCAACAATCAAACATGACATCAGCATCAATCCTTGATCCGGTCTTACTAATCATCTAGTTGGTTGACTGGACATTTGAATTGGTTGACTCAACTAATGAATCAGTCGAATAAACACCTGAGTGGTAGACTCATATTCCAGTATGCCAAATATCAGCCAATGTTGTTTGAATTGACTCGATAATTGAGTTAGTTGATTCAACACTTGTGTCAATCGGCTCACATTCCCAGTTAGATAGTGTTGTTAAATTGATTACCTAAATACTTCAGTAATAAAGTCAAAACCTATTTATGAGTAAACTCTTATTCTAGGTGCATCCTATGTGTGTGACCGTATAGGTCCCAAGTTACATTGGTAATGATCGTCCATAACCACTTTATGAACTCACAAGTAATGAGAGGTATCTAGCAACACATCATTTCTACCTAAGTAATTGTAAAGTTAGAGGACAACTTCATCCTACAATTTATGATTAGTGTTACAATGATTGTATCGTTCCTTTTGTCTCTAATATCCAAATTGAACTTGAGACATTGAATCGTCATCCTCTTAATATTCAAGTCATGCTTTTTGAACTAGAGAAGACTGTCGAAGATGCATGTGAGATCACATATCACATATTTATTCACATGAGTATGGCCATATGTTTCTCAGACTCACTTATCATGTGGCTAGGATTATAATTCTGATAGGAGGGACATGCCCCATCTACATTACTCATAGTCAATCTCCATGTGTCCCAACATACCCAAACATCACATGTATTGTAACCCTTATTCAATGTCATGTTGGATGGTGTCAAATTACATCAAACAACATGTGATGAGTGTAGTGAATTCAAGTCTATGAACCACAATCACCACTATCACTGTGAGAGCTGATTCTGACTACCACTCAATAGTTTCTATGTATCACTCTCAAGGTGGGTCTATCCAATACACTATTCTCTAACAAGTATCTGTGTGTTTGGTTTGGTGTCACATATAATGACCAATGAGATTTTGTCATCAACCAACACACAATGTAGTCTTATGTATTATTGCTTTGAATTATATTCCACAATAATATTTGACTAGGGACATAATCAAGAATGTAAATATTCTTATCATACATATGATCTCATTATTCAGATCCTCAATCTTAAGACATATGCCATCGATAACATCATTCTTTAGATATCTATCATGTTTATGTCATCATCTCATGACTGAGACTAATATAATAGTGAAAATTACCTTTATTATTATCAAATCAACTGTATGATGTTCCGTTTCAATTATCATATGATTGACTCTATGGGCATAAATACCAACATACTCCCACATGCACTTAGATCCAATCACCTTGGAATCATATTCCAAGTGATATTGACTTGTCCATCATGTTTCTACTGCACAAGTATTTTTGTCGTGGGCTAGAAACATTTGCTCCTAGTGGGTACTTTGCAAGTCCATATCTTCTTATTGTACGATCTTTCATATGAGACGAAAATACTGTAGTATGTTATCTAGGTTCACTAGCCTATCAGTAGCTCCATTGTTTCCATTGTATTTCAATTGTGCAATGGTTGGAACCTCTCACAAGTTCATCTAAATAAACTTCTTAGTCCATACTATATCCTCAGTTATGTTCAAAACAACAAGGTACTCGACTTCTATTGTAGAATCAAAAGCTATCTCTTACTCAAAACTTTTCCAACATACAATTCTATTTCAAGGTCAAAAACAAAATCAGATTGGGATCTTCTGTGTCGGTTTAAAATCTTGCATCTGTGTAACCCTTTACACCTATCTCTTCCTTATTACCAGATTAAAAAACTGATCTTTAGTGCTTCTCAAATATTCAAGGATGTTCTTTATGACAGTCCAATGACTTTCATTGGAATCTGACTACTATCCTCTGGTCATGCATGATTTTATGAACAGCTACGATTCCAACACTTATTGAGTCATCCACACCAAAGATGAAGCCACACGACGAGATGGCCTAGGTATCATCGTATCGTATGGATCACCATATCTTTTAAATGGCAGCAACGTGGATCTTTGATGTATCTCCGTCCTCCATGCTTCCATATACTTGCCGGTCTCTGACATATAAACAATCATCATTGAAAAGTACGTCTATGTCATCCAGACTTCCGTAAACTGCCTGGACTGTCACAAATTAACAAAGACTCTTTTCCCTTACTCTATCACATACAATTGTATCCCTTTCCTGAGGATATTATCTACTCCGTTCTGATTGATTCGCAAGATAAACAATCACGTCTTCAATCACTCCCGTTGCATATCTTGAGGCCCGAGTTTGTTATCAAAATCCTCCCAATTAAATAGGCTTTCTGGTAGTTGGATATGTGGAAACGACTCAATAACGGTGATTATTGGCTTACCTACGTCGTTTCGGCCAGTTTATGGCCCACCACCGATTCATGGACGAGCATCACATGAGGGGCATACACTTGCAATGGAACAACACTACTTGCAGATAGAGGAGATCAACCAAAACAATAGAGGACCTACTGAAGGAGGACTAACATAATTGTACATGTTTGTTGCCTCAATAAGGATCCATAAAACTAGACATCTGTGCAGGTCTTGGCTCCGGAAATTTTTTTGTGGGAGTCCGTAGGACGGTTAATGATGGAGGCAAACGTGACATTCAAATGAATTTGATGGAATTCACAAATCGGTAAGCAATGGCGATTGAGTGCTGCAATATTTTTTCTTAGAGTACTCATATATCACACACTACCTACACGAACATCTACACCCTCTGGCATCCCACACACATGCAATTTTTAATTTTTGCGTAATGTTACGACCCCACCTCCCGATAACCCCCAATTAAGGGAGACCGAGAGGTCGAAGTCGCACCCATGACTTCCGGATCAAAGGTTCGACAATTAACCAAGAATAATTATCAAATTTTAACACACTAAACTGAAAAGCTGTAAGAAAATAAACTTTGCATACCTTTTGAAATTTTGGATTTCTAACTTCTTTCCACTTAATGATTCTACACTAACTAATCTTCCTTGTATTTTTCTTCATGTATTTCACAATGTGACGATTTACTGTTTGTCCTTTTGGCTTGTACCTAAAACGCCGACAAACAAAACGTCGGTCAGCCGAAGCTGGTATGTGGGGGAAACAATAATCATGTAAATATGATAACAATGTAATCATTCAATTAATCATTTATCAACCAAGATTACGTTTTAAGCCAAACTACTCAATCCATACCTATCCACAACTCTGTGTTGTCCCTATAAGGACTTATATGGTACATCTGTAAAGGTGACTTGATGGACCTACCCTCTAGGAAGCCATATACTAAGTCATTCACGACCTGGTGGACCTACCCTCTAGGTAGCCATATACTAGGCCAGCCATTACAACACAGAGGGGATCAAGATCTGAGCTAGAAGGCATATGCATTATGTGATAACCATAGTCACTTTATAATTGCATGAAATAAATAGACATACAACAGTTAATTCATGCAGTGAGGGAAATGTCGATAAAATCCTCGGGAAACTATTCGGTATAGTCATAAGCGTAACCACATACCTGATCCCCTCTGTGTTGTAATGACTGACCTAGTACCAGAAGTTGAACAGACATGCTGGTACTGAGGTTGTGGCTATAAAATCCTCATATCCCCACTCTCTCCCTATTTTTAACGAGGTTCCCTCTCGCTCCCGCCCGACCATGCGCCGCCCGCTGACTGCCTCCTCTCCTCCGCGTCGTGTCTAGACCGCCGCCGTCACACCCAGACACGTCGCCATCTTGCACGTCGTCGTGCCACCCACTGGTTGTCTCCTCCTCCCCTCCATCACGTCCAGTTCACCGTTCTCCCGCTCAGACACCGCCATCGTCCAGCCAACCACCGTGCCCAACCCGTCGTCGTGACCAAGACAAGGTTACCTACTGCCCGCCGCCCGTGCCTATCTCGTCGTCGTCTTGCCCCTATCATCGCACCAACCCACCGCCACGCCAAAGTTGCTGCTTTGACCGGCCCCCTCTCCCACCGTGCCTCCTCCACCATCGACTGTCACCATGGCAACAACAGCATGTTGTTGTCGTGGCCATACTGCATCCTCTGTTGTCAACCTTCAACACATGCACATAACGATAATCATCTGGATTATTCATTGATATTGTCATTTTTATTCATTATCAATTGTTGGTCAGTCACCTAGACTTAGTATTGTAATGTACAAAAATTCGACATTTATTGAACGAATTATGGTTCTATGACATTTGTAAACGAGTTTTGATTTTATTTTAAATAAAAATGTGAACATTTACGGATCACATGCAATAATGTAGAGTTATCCATACATATTATATTTTTTTTTAAATAATAAATGGATATTGTGTCTTGTAATATATTCTCTAATCACAAAAATTTTCTAATTATAAGTATTGTCTTAATTTATATTTTGTCTTGTTGATGATGTCTTTGGTAGTGTAATGATGAATGGTCATTGTATCTTATAATATATTTTTATAATCATATAATTTCTCTGATTGTAAGCACTCTTTTTATTTATATCACGTATGATTGTTAATAGATTTTGTTACTACTTTGAACATATTTAAGTACAAATTTCTGACTCAGACGTCAAATGTGTACAAATATGACCGTGGGCAGTTGAAAAAAAATTGGAGGGAAAATAAATTTTTTTTATTTGAAATGAGTTGTTAGTTGTTTGTGGGTGATAATTAAATGCATTGGTTGTTTGCTTGGTGGTTGGTGGTGCGTGGTGCGTGGCTAGGCGACAATATTGATTTGTTGTAGCAGTGACATACATGCAGTCATTCATCCATGCAGTCACACCAGCATACTTATGACCCTAGGTATTCGTGTCACTCTAGGCTATAGACTTTTTGGTAGTGTTTCGTTATATTCTTGATAGTGTTTAAATATATTTAAATACTTATTTTAACTTATCATCAAAAAATGCAGAAATATAATTTTGCTCAAACCAGACATTTTATACAGTTTTAGAATCAATGAAAAATGTTTTACTAATTTTTTCTAGAATAGGATGCATTGTGCTAGTCCATTTTAGGTTTGTTTGTTGATGAATTTTAGTATTGTCTTGTACATAATTAAGTATTTTGTTATTATTTTGTTAATTATTGTTATTAACATAATTAAGTATGGAATTAATGTTTTGTTCTATGTATTGATTTAAATTATATAAATATTATAGCATGACCCAATGAAATGATTTTTTAGTATGACGTTGTGATTTTGTTATTTTTTTATTCTTAGGTAAAATGCAATGATGTTTTTCACATGTGTAGAATGAATGCATTTTTTTATATAAGCATAATAAACAACTAACTTTATATTTAATTTCGTAACTTAAGAAAGGTTTTCGTCTATGGTTCAAGTCTGTATGATTTCAAATAGAAGAATTAAAAATATATTTAAAAAGAGATCTTAATCAATTCAACCTCAGACTATATGCACTGTGCTAGTTTATATTTAACATACTTATTAATGTCTTTTGGCAATGCATTTAGTATATTTAAGTACCGATTCTGGACTTCGTCATGAAATGAGTATAAATATGTACATAGTCGGATCAGAAAGTACATCTTGCCAAAAAAATAGAGGGAGTGCGAAAAAAATAATTTGAATTTTCAAATCTGTTATTTTGTGTGTAAGGAGGAGTAATGAATGTAAATAGTGGTTGTTTTAATACAATGATTACATGCATGCAATAATGTTGCATGCATTTCTTTATTTCTCAATGGAGTGATTGCTTTAATACAGCGACTGCATGTACACAATAATGCTGCATGCATTGCTTTATTGGTCAATGGAGATTTACAATAATGATGCATGCACAATAGACATTTTACAAATTTCACATTCTCGATGCTCGTGTCACACAATGCAAATAGTTACTCAGGGCACGTTTCCGATGTGGGGGTGTGAAGTTTGGTGGAAGGCATGTGTTGTAAATAATTTTCTTATTTTTTTATATGCAAAAGCTAGTCATCTTTTTGGAGGATACATATTCTACGTTGTTGAACTCTACTCTCCAGTGCGTAGCCAGAAGTGCCTGGGCATGCATGTTGCTGAACGGAGTAGGAATTGTAGAAGTGATTCTGGTGGACTATAGAACTGATTGGTCAATTTACGGATTTCTATTGAACGAGCAACCATCGAGGAAGTGAGGGCGGATTGCAGTCCATATATATATATATATATATATATATATATATATATATATATATATATATATATATATATATATATATATATATATATATATATATATATATATATATATATATATATATATATATATATATATATATATATATATATATATAAGCTGTTAATTGGCTGCCCGCGCGGGTAACATTCTTTGGCTACCCGTGTCTCAAAACATGGTGGCATTAGTTGTAAATAGTTCCCGTATTACTGAATCCCGTGAATTCCAATTTGTGCGACACTCTACGGTGGAATTCTTAGCAGGACGCTCTCCGCTCCCCGCTCTGGCGATAGCCCGACGATCTATGGCACGCTCGTGAGCATTTAGCTGGCTTGGGGGAGAGGGTCGACAGCTTGTGGTCACTCCTCCCCTTCTCCCCCCAGGACCCTCTCGCCTCTCCCTCCTCCTTCTCCCTTGTGGTGTGGCCATCTCCGACTGGCGTGCCTCTGTGCGGTTCCTTATACGTCGAGGCGCTGAGATTGGGCATGCGGCGTCAAGGCATAGAGGAGCTCCGCTCCTTAAGTGGTCGTCGGGTCTTCCCTGCGGGGTGGCTGTGTGGCAGTTTGGGTGCGGGTTCATGTATTGTGTTCACGAGGAACTGGCTAGCAGCAATCCTGAGCCTGACTGGGTGGATGGTGGCGCTGGTCTTCTTGGTCCAGTTGCGGACGGCGGCATCGTTCCCATACATCTTGTTGGCGTGGAAGCAAGTTGGCGTGGAAGTGAGCCAGAGCGATGGATTCAGGGACTAGCGCCGCCGCTTGCAGACCGAGACCACTAATCTGTGAAGTGCAGGCCGAGTACTAGTCGTACGTGATGGAGAAAACTGAGGTGATTTAGTTCAATATTAGGGAGAGGAAGCTCCATATGGATCGTAGAGTAGAAATCGACCATGGAGGCGGTAGCAGGATGTCGACTCGGACTTGTCTCACAGTGACAGGAATAATGATAGCAGCCACTTCGACAGTGGCAGCAGCAGTAAGGGAAAGGGTGGAAAGTAGCAACAAGGCTCATCGAGGTCATCCAAGAACATATACGACGACAGCTGCTACCCGCCGGGCGCTGACGACGTGGACCACGGGTGTGGCCGCAAGAGGCAGAGACAACAATGCAGGGGGCAACATTAACATCGGCTTCTCTGGTGTCCCTTTTTGGATGGATTTGGTGGTCGTGTGTGACTGTGTTTGGGTGTGGCTGATGGTACTCAGTACCAACTACCTGGACAAGCTAGACTGGAACAATATACTTGAGTAATGTTGGCGTAATAAAAAATTCTATCAGTTTGTATTGATATTTAATCTGCCCCATAGCTGCTTGCTCTATTGCCACTGAGAGTAATGAAGTTCCGTTCAAATAGTAGTAATACTACACTAGACGAGTAACAATTGATGAGATAGGAAAATAAAAGAGTAGTAATGCTTCTCTCCCTATGAACCCCTCACCTTTCTTTTGTAACATTCAAGTTTTATTTATTATTTCTTATTACATGGAGTGCTTCTCTCCCTATGACACTTGGTTATTACAATATGACTATCCATATTACAAAACAGTCACCTACATTATGGTTGGCTCTTGCCTATTACTATGTGACTGTCCATATTACAGACGACACTTGCTTATTACAATATGACTATACATGTTATAATGTGATTGTCCATATTACGTATGACACTTACTTATTACAATATGACTATCCATATTACAAACTGTGTCCTATATTATGGTTGGCTCTTGCCTATTATAATGTGACTATCCATATGACATATGACACTTGCTTATTACAATATGATTATCCATATTACAAAACTGTCACCTGCATTACAGTTGGCTCTTATCTATTACAATGTGACTGTCCATATTACAGATGACACTTTTTTATTACAATATGACTATCCATATTACAATCTGTCACCTACATTACTGTTGGTTCTTTCCTAGTACAATGTGACTATCCATATTATAGATGACACTTGCTTATTACGATATGAGTATCCATATTACAAAACTGTCACCTACATTATATGTGACTGTCTATATTACATATGCTACTTGCTTATTACAATATGAGTATCCATATTACAAACCGGTCACCTATATTACGGTTAGCTCTTGCCTATTACAATGTGACTATCCATATTACATATGATACTTGCTTATTACAATATGACTATCCACTTGCTTATTATTAAAAAAGACAGTATAAAGATATTTAAAACATTCAAGAACATAAGCATTCAAAAATGTATTCGAATCATTCAAGATCAGTTGTACATTCAGTCTTTTTACACAGCTGTACATTCAGCCAAAAGAAAAGAGGATTATTAGATGTTAATTTGTCTCCATTATGAAGCAGCACCGCTGATTGAGCACTGCTGATTGAGCCAGTTGCTACAGGCTATATTGTTCCCATCACGAACCTGCTGTAAAATTGGACGAGTAAAGCTGATGTCATTACTTATATGGTATGGCGCCGTCCGTTTTGTAGCTCAATTTTCGGTGGCCCAAGTATTGTTGGTCAACTGAGAACGCTGATTACACTTCGTCTCTCATGGCTTCCATCACATCGCTCATGGATGGCCTCATACTGGGCTGCTCACGGAGACAATCCAGAGCCAAACTGGCCATAGCCATAGCCTCTGCCGGGTCATACTCGCCGACGCCAAGCCGCTTGTCTACCAGCTCCCGCAAAAACTCGTAGTTACCTCTAGCTCCGGCGGCCGTTTCGGGTTCATGTAGTTGTTTTAGGACTGGGAGCGCAATCGCAGTGAGCATCCTCTCCATCTTGGGGCAGAACGCCTCTGTGTCAGTCACAAGCTCCAGAACCACCACGCCGAAGCTGTACACGTCGTTAGAAATAGCATAACATGAAAAATGAAGGTCAAAACTGAGCTTTGTCGTTGTCGTTTCCCTATCTCTCTTCAGTCTCTTGAGCTACACAATTGGCAGCCGACGGGGATGGCTGGAGGATTGAAACCATGTGCCGGACCGAATCACACGAGTGAGGGTGGAGATGGAAAACCCCTGTTGTAATCCACTTTTATTATCCACCACACACCTCAGCGCTAGAGTCATTGGTGTTGTTTTGTCGAACAGCTTGTCAGCGTCGCCGCCGGACGAAGGGACGGAGACTCCTAAAATCCGCGCCCTCTCTCCCACTGCCACGGACGGCGGGTTCCAAAATGAACCGCCGCACTATTACGGTCGGAATGGCTTCTCTGTTGCTCCTCCTCCTCCTTGTCCTCGTCAGTTCCATGGGTGCCTCCGCCTCGTTCTCCACAACTTTTCAAACAAGGTGGCGACTGCAGCCGCAACGACGGCAGCTCGGGTAAAGCAACACATGTTACAGGCAAAGAAAAGATCACGATCCTAGGAGCAAGACTTAAGCAAGGGAACGAAAATAAACAGAAGAACAAACAGATGAAAGGGTGTTGCGTGGGTGGGGAGGAATCATACCTACCGATGCGTCAGTCTTGAACTTCGCCGGCTGCCCTGCTGCCAATGATGCGGTTGCGGCGATGAAAGCAAGCCCGGACATCAGCGCCTGTGCATCCACTGGAGCTGGGCACCGTAGTAGTCTCGGCAGCCCCACCGGCATGATGGTATGCCGTATGCGTCTCATCTCCTCGAATCGTCCGATTTAGTTGACCATCCGGGCTGCGTGGGTCGAGGTGCGGCGGACTGGTGTGGAGGACAAGTGAGGTACCTCTTGCTCGTCGGCACTGCAGCCGCACGCCGCACCAGCGATCACTTACAAGGATGTAGTTTCGGACGGAAAACAACCGAAAGATTGGGTCATGAATGCTGTAGCGGGCAAAGCAGCGTCGAGGACGAAGAAGACAAGAGTATTCTGACTATTTACAAATATGCCACCGTGCATCCAGCGGACAGGTAGTAACGCTGCAGTACCCGCACGGGTATTAAAATCTATCTCTCTCTCTCTCTCTCTCTCTCTCTCTATATATATATATATATATATATATATATATATATATATATATATATATTCAATCGAGTGTACGGATCGTACGAATACACTCAAGTGTGTTTGCATATCAAGACTATTTTTTGCAAAATGTAAACCGTTGATCTTCACCGTCATACTATAACTAGGTTACATACAAATTTTGAGCCCATTTGGATGAGTGTAAGTCACTCATTCAAGGGAAACAAAATCGACGCGCGAAACTAATTTGAAATGCATAATTTTTGCGGTCTTCATAACATGAGCTATACATATCCAAATGTGCTCAAATTTTGTGTATGAGTTGTTCACGTGATGTTCAAGAAAATCAACGGATTAGATTTTCAAAAAAAATATTACATCATGAAAAACTACTTGAGTGTATTCCGCTCCGGATACACTCGAGTGTATTCTAGCCTGACTCTCTCTCTCTCTCTCTCTCTCTATATATATATATATATATATATATATATATATATATATATATATATATATATATATATATATATATATATATATATATATATATATATAGGCCATTCATTCATTTCCCGCGCGGGTAGCCTGGATTTTGGCTACCCGGCAGCCCAAAAAGTAACTCTCCTAGCTAAGAAAGTAACTCTGCTGTAAAAAAAGTAACTATGGTGTCAAAAAAGTAACTCTGCTGGCCAAAAAAATAACTATGTACAAAATATACAGCAGATATATATAAGGGCGGGTTTTTTGATTTTGGAGGGGCAAATGATATTATTTTTGGCTAAAATTTTTTGGAGAGCTTGACAAAATAGTCCTCTACAATTGCGAAATTTTTTTTTGAAAAAAAATGATTGGAAGGGTGGGCGGGTAGCTACCCGCGCGGGCAATAAAGATGGGCCCATATATATATATATATATATATATATATATATATATATATATATATATATATATATATATATATATATATATATATATATATCGCACACGTGCACATGTACGTGAAATATATAATTTGTTGGAAATGTGCGGGGAGAGGACTCGTCCGTGAATAGGGTCCCTACGGTAAAAGATATTTTTGTTGGTTGTTTGAAAGGAGAGAATCAAGGAACCGTTTCCGTGGGATGGAGAGAGAAATACAAAATTAAAGATAATAAAATTTAATAGGAGAGTGAAAATAAATATTTGTAGGAGTAAAATTCTTTGAAAAAAGAAGAGAAGAGAGTGAAGCAAGAAGAGTGCAACATCAAACTCGCTCTTTTTATAATAGTATATATATATATATATATATATATATATATATATATATATATATATATATATATATATATATATATATATATATATATATTTTAGGACAGGACGAGGGAAACCCTAAGATGGGGTTACCTCGTTAAACTACTAAGGTGGCTAGATCAGCCTTAACCAAGTTTACAATGCTAAACTACGACTCGACTCTCTATGAGGTATACTAGCTATAGCGTGAGCTACCTTGTTGACACTACGAGGAACAAAAGTTAATGAACAGAAATAAAAAAAAACTACGCAGATGAGAGATGTCCTCGAGAATTCGTAGATGATCTCTCCAGATGTCCGCCTCTTTTAGTGTCTGGACCATCACTAGTGCGTCAGTTTCCACAGCTATCTTTCTGTACCTTTGCTCGGCCGCCCACCTTAATGCTGAGCGGACAGCTAATGTGTTTTACTTTGCCATAGCTAGCATCCGGCCTTCGTTGTTCCTCACCATCATCCCTATTACAGCCTCGTTGTCCTCTCCTCTGGTCGCGTCTACGTTTACTTTTATTTCTTCCACCGTCGGGGTCCTCTATTTTTCGGGTTGACCCGCATGCCTCGCTATCTCCCTTCTTCCTTGTCTCCTTTGTTTGTCCCCCTTGTCTCTGATGACCGTCAAACTACTTGTGAAGAGGTACTTATGATTCAGTACTTCGTCTGAAAAGGTTTGTGTGTTTCTACACTGCCAGATTGTCCACATAGCTGCAACTGCTTCCTCCCTTTCCGCCTCATCGTCCCACTTGAGTATATTCCATGGCCTCGTCAGTTCTATCGTCGTGTATCCCTATGATCATGCTTTGGATTGCTCTACTTCTCAGTTCCCAGACTTCAGTAGCATTCGGGCATCTGAACAACATATGTGATGGATTCTTTCCTTCTCTGCACCACACAGCTTGCATGAGACATCCTCCGTGCAGTGTCTATCGAACAATCATCCTCTTGTGGCCAGTCCTCCTGTGGCTACTCGCCACAGAAAATGAGATGACTTCGGTGACCATTCGGTTCTCCAAATCATCCGCCAGAGTCTCCCTTCCAAACCCATGTTATGTGTACGTACCCCTTCTCTCCCCAAGATGCCCAGCCAATACCCCGATTTCACTATGTAGTCGCCTTTCGGTCCCGGCCACCAGCACAGAGTATTAGCCGGTTTCCGGATACTCCGCGGTATTGAGAGTATGCGATTGACGTACTCAACAGGGAAACATTGTTGTAGTTTGGACGTGCACCATGTTTCACTTCCCAGCGTCATTAGCTCACTGGCCTTTTCAAACTCCATGTTTCCTACGACCCTAAATCTCTCCAACGTATCTATCTCCCCGGGTAGCCAACTGTCAGTCCATATGTTCGTATCCTCTCCATTTCCAATCCTCCGCTCTAATCCCTCTTTTAGTAGGGCCTTGGCATTCCAAAGGCTTCTCCATGCATAGCTGGGGTTTTAACCCCGTGCCTCCCAAACTGTAGACCTGGGGTAGTACCTTGCCCGCAAGACACGACTGTCCAGACAACTTGGATTTGTAGCTAAGTGCCATAGTTGCTTTGGTAAGAGGGCCTGGTTGAAAATGTTGAGGTCCCTCAAACCCAAACCTCCATGCCTTTTAGGTTTGCACATGCTGCTCCAACTCGTCCAAGCTAGCTTTTGTTCGTTGTTCTTCGCTCCCCACCAAAACTTGGCAATCATACTATTTATCTCTTCAATAATTCCAGTCGGTAGTTGGAACACGCTCATCACATATGAAGGGATTGCTTGTGCCACCGCTTTGATCAGTACTTCTTTCCCCGGCTTGGATATGAGTTTTTCTGTCCATCCTTGGAGTTTCCTCCAAATCCTTTCCTTGGTGTGGCTGAAGATTTGCTTTTTTTTTATCTTCCAATGGTTGTAGGGAGGCCCTGGTAGAGTGCATGTTTGTCCACTTCCTTCACTTGTAGTATACCTTTCAGTTCCTTCCTCTTCTCCCTCGACGCCCCTTTGCTAAAGACAACTTTTGTTTTGGATAAGTTCAGTCTCTGATCGGAAGCTTGTTCATATTGGCTGATGACTTCAGCTAACTTCAAGCATTCTGCATTAGTTTTTCTAGAAAAAAGTATCTTATCATTTGCAAAGAAAAGATGTGAGATCCGTGGTGCTCCCCTGCTTGACTTAATGCCATGCAGAAGATTTAACCTCGCAGAAAGGAAAAGGGAAGTAGAAAAAGCCTCGACGCACAATATAAAGAGGTAAGGGGAAAGGGGGTCTGTTACAACCTCAATTTTGCATATGTTTTCATAATTGAAATATAATGATTTTACGAATTTGGGCTTATTTAAAAAGGTTGTATGCTTTGCTTCAAAGGATGGATTTCTTTGCAAATATCCCTTTGGATAGGAATTTTGTGATTCCTATTATCATATTAATCCAATAATGGATATAAAAGAGAAGAAAAGAAGAAAAGTCCAAATATTATGAAAAGATACAAGATAATGAATATTAAGCAAAGTATTTATGAAAAATACATGGAAATCTCTAGAAAGTGGCATTAATGGTCACAATTGAATAAATTTCATTTATATGTGATTTCTAATGGAAGAAATAGGAAAAGAGGAAAAAGGAAATAAAGGATAAAGAGAAATCCTTGAAAAGAGATATCTTAATAAAGAAAAAAATAAGGTAATGAGAAATTAAGAATGTAGATGCATCTAGAAGGATAATAAGTATCCTTAAAAACGAATTTTGAAATATTAGTATTTCTTGGGATCCAAGGAGTCTCAATTGATAAGAAGAAAGAGAAAACACAAATAATACAAAATATGAGGATAATGTGCTATATAGTTAGACTCTTTGGTATTATCAAAAAGAGGTACTTTCTACTATAAGGAAGTATATTTTCATGGCCAATGGATTAAAAGTCAAGCACAAAGATGATGAAAGAGATAACTTCAAATTTCTAATATCTAAATGATATAGATTATTAAGAAGATAATTAAGAGAGATAAGATTACTTCTTAATTAAGGAAATAAGTGTCCATTTGGGAAAGGGACTTGTTACCTCGTGGATGGGCATCTTAGGGCTTTGCTACCCTCCCCTTTATAAGGGGTAGAACCTTGGCCGAGTCCAGTAGGATCCCATGCATCCTTCTCCCTTCTTCTTCCTTGTTTACGTCAATAAACCATAACCACGAGGAGCAGTGTGAGCATGAAGCAACAAGGAGCCAAGAAGGGGTTGCGATGGAAGTCTGATGCACCACGATGCTAGGGAGCATCTTAGCCATCGTGGCCATGGCCTAAAGCATGCGCAGCAGTAGCTGTTTGACTGCAGCAATGACCACAAGTTGCAGGCCTGATGAGCATGAAATCGACCGCGCTGGCTGCGATTAAGTGGTGTCGCATGTGCCCAAGGGGGCGACGGACCTAGGGAGGTGGCTGGTGGCAAGTTTCGTGGCCTAGGGAGGAGAGTGCAGCCTGACAAAGGGCTACAATCGGCGGTCGTTGCAGTTGTCTGGAGGTTGAAGATGACCCAAGGTCGTTGGATGGTTTTGCCCCTCCACGCTGTGTAGTGTCGGTCACTTAAGTGAGGGTAAAAGGGTAATTTGGTTATGTTCGGCCAAAGCTACATTTTGCATGGGAAAGATGATGTGGCAACCTGCCATTGGTCCAAGTAAGTAGTTCTTACAAAAATCATATCTAATTAATGGTAGCTCGGATGGATACATATAATTATGAATTTTGCTTAGAAAAATGCAAGGAATCCACTAAAAATATATTCAGAAACTAATTCCTCTTGTAAATCGAAAAGTAGTTGAAGTTATCTACTTTAGTGCATTAATGATTAAGAAACCCTAATCTATGATGATTAATGAATTGAGAAGGGTGATTTAGATGTTTAAAGTTGATGTTAACCTGTTGATTATAAAAAGGATACATTAGATCCAAAAGGATAATATTTATGCATAATTTGATTAATTTAGGGTTATGTGTACATATATAAGCTTTAGTGGGCCTTGAAACCCTAATGTTAGTAATTATGACTCATAATGGCTTTAGTTGTTTGAAACCATGAATAAAAGTAAGATATGATGAATCTAAGCTATTTTGAGTATAAAAGTTCCTAATTGTGGATAAATACCCTTAATTTGGTAATTAGGGTTTTCTAGTGCATAAATGTGGAATTAGTGATAAATAAAGTTCATATGTGAATTAGACCATAATGGAATAAAAGTTGTCAAATCAAAAGAACTAAAGGAGATATTTGGGTTTAATGACCTTGACATGACTTAAAAGGATAAAGATGATAGTTCTAGTGTAAAAGAGACAAAATAAACTTAATTGACTTTCAAGTATGCTTATGATGTTGAAATTAAGGTTTGTGAACTAAAAGAGCATTAAACGTGATAAATGCATTATGGATGCTAAAACCCTAATAAAACCCTAAAGTTGGCCTAGAAACCCTAAGGTGGAATCCAAGTCAATCTTGAGAGTGTTTTGGATAATATATAACACTTGCATGTTATGCATTAATTTTTGGATATTGTTGATTGCTTGTTTGATTGTTCTTTATCATTATTTCTTGGACATCAAGATGCTCTGGATCAGGTATCTGGTTAATTATGGTTAATCACATTAGTTTTTCGAAGGATTTCTAGATAATTAATCGCATTGGATGCAACTTATCAGTTTGGATGTTCATACTTGAAAATCATAAAGTCATTATGATTATCACAATTATGATATAAGTGTGTATTCTTGCACCTACATGCCACCCTGATGGATGATGCAAAAAGGTCAAGCCCAAGAGGGAAGACCCATGGGCACCATGAGTGGTGACCCCAGACACCAAGCTCAGAATAGAGAAGGTGGTCTTTATTGCATGACTAATGGGCACCGTGAGAGGTGACCTCGGGCACCAAGCTCAAGATGGAGAAGGTGGCCTTAAGTTAATGGCAAAAGATAAACCCTAAGGAGGGTATTCCATGGTTAGGGTAGAAGCGGTGGAGAATGTCACATTAAAAGCGTAAATTGGCTTGTTACTGAACTTGATTGTGATATTTAGATTGTTAGCCATATATGTGAAATTTTGGTTGTGTGATGACCCTGAATTTAAGATTCTAATACCTAACATAGTAATTTAAGATGATGAATGTTAAGTAGATGATTGATGCCAAGTTGAGTAATTGTGTTTCAATTATGGATCCTTGTCATGTAAAAGGTGTACCTGGGAGTACAATTTATGGTTATCAAACCTATTTGAGTTCAATTTTGATGAACATCTTGGTTTAACTGATTTGGATATTTATGAGGTCAAGGTACCCATTTAATAGTCTTGGTGAACTCAGGTGATATATTGATGATAATTGATGTATGATACGACTATAATGTGCATTTAGGACTTGTAGGATCAAGAATCAATTATTATTTGATTGAGACCAAGGCTTATACACATTCAATGATTTAATTTAGATGACTGAATTTTGGGTTTCTGGTTTCAAATTTGTTGATAAGAAGGGTTATGTGATGAAGAACCCATGTTTCAAATATTAGCTCTATTGGATTTTTGTGCTAGAGGATACAAGAGTTTAAGGTGCTGATCCAAAGTAGTTGAATGGCTACCTAGTCATCCATCACCTCCGTAAATGCAAGAAGATATTGTGGTAGATGGGTTCACTTGATCCGATGAAAATGGGACAATCACAGGGAGTCTTACTCACAAATCGTGATCTATGAAACAACCATAACAGATTGATCCCTTTTTATTTTTTTTCTACTTTGGAGACCCCTGGAACGGAGAGACCGTACCCCTCCTCATCACCCTCAACCTCTCGATCGCCAAACACAAACTAAGATGAGAACTATCCCAAGGTCAGAGAGAACATGGTTGAATGGGAAGGAGGTTGAGCTCCTCATCACACCTTGGAGAAGGACTCCCAGACGGTGAACTAGGCTTTGATGTCATTCTTTGGCAAATGCTCCAATCTCTCTCTCCCCTATTCAATCCCACAGTGGCAGTGCCAGGTCTCGATGATCTCCAGACCCTTTTCATCACCAGAGGCTTGGCACAACCGATGATCTGATAGGGATTCAATGTCACTTGTAGAAGATGCAACCTTCCTCTCTCTCTCTCTCACCTCTGTTGCCTATTTCAGATATGTGCCGAGATGAAGGAAAGGAGGAAAAGCAGAGGGAGGAGTTCAAAGAAGAAGTAGAGCTTAGGTTTTTCCCTTTCCCCTTCCCTTGGTTGCATCAGGTCTGCCCAAATGGGGGTAAACCTGGAGGACCGTAGCCCTTCAATCTAAGAAACTAGATGCCAGAGATCCTCACAGCATCACACAGGAGTCGAGAACGATGGTGAAGATAGGGCCGCCGGGTCTAGCGGTGACTTGACCAGCGGCCACACTCTTGTTACCTACCTCGAAGGTGACAAAGCACCTAGATGAGGTTCAGGTCGTCGTTCACCAAGATTTGTCCTCGCGGCGGCACCTTGTGTCTCAAACATAGAGAATAAAATGAGACGGAACCTCCATCATCTAACCTTGCATCGGCGGTCACGGAACATAGGAGCACCTAACCCCAGATCTCCATCTAGCGGCAGAGGTGGTCGGAACCATGTGGAAGGTTTCTCCGAGCTTTGAAGGACCATCATCGACTGGAAAATAGGTCTGCTACCACCTCCTCACTACTTCCTTCCCGTGCAACGACACCCTAGATAGCCCTCAGAACCATCGATCGTGGAGCGGAGAACGCACGGCGGCGTCGGCTGCGCTTGCGTTCACGTGAGAGAAGAGACAACGAGAGTTGGGCATGGAGAAAGCTTGGTTGAACCGGTTAGATCAGCCTTTCCCAGGCTGAGCAGTGCGCCCCTGAGGAGCCATGTGGCAGATTGTGATTGGCCTATAAGGTAAATCGTTCATATTTCCAATAAATAGATATGATATTAGAAAATGAAGTATAAATAGATCTAGTACTCAAATTGTTCCCCAAAAATACCACTAGACTCAGAAAAATACCCTCTTTATTGTGAAGCCCTTATACTAGACTTATGAGACACTAATTTTGATGGTATTTAATTTATATGATAGTAATTCATTTAAATGGTATAATTATTAAATGATGGAGATAAAATCTGAGAAAAATATTTATGAACCCTAACAATATGTGTACACTAAAAATGAACTCTGATTTGTGTATCATACCCAATACTAGGTGTTTTCTCATTAAATATACATCAGTACTTCTAAAATCACATTAATTATAGAAGATAGATAAAGCATCAGAAAATTATGAAATTTGAACCAGACCTAATTTATGACATATAAAATAGTAGAAAAATATCACAAACAAGTTTAGATCAGTTGAACCTAGTTTGGCCAAACCCTAATTTGGACTTAAATACCATTAATAATGGTGAACCTTGTATTAGTGATGAATATTTGTTATTAACCAGGTGATGCTGGTCTATTTGGCAAGAACGCAATGCATATCTCCATCAAGGCAAACGACGTCCTACCTCAGTAACAGTCTCCTTCATCAAAGAAAAAATGGCTGCCATCATGGCGACCAACAGAAACTCTACACCCACCACAATCAGAACTCATCGGCCTCCGCCCAGGCCGCAACGACACCACCAACTTGTGTTTGTGGACGCCGCCTTCCAATACCACTCACAAAGGATGAGACTCGGCATTCACGCTGTCAATAGCTCTGGTAGCTGTCTCCTTGGCAGTGGCAAGTATGGCTTGGCCACCTCAGTGCTTGAAGCTAAAATCAAAGGGATCCTCTATGCAATGCAAATATGCATAGACAACAACTGGCAGACTACGATGATACTAACAGATTCATCATTGGCTATTAGCTCTCTCCATTATACTAGTCTGGCCGCATGCAAGTTAGAACCCTTAAAAAGAGAATTTGCCCGGGCAAAGATTCACCTGCCCAATCTTCAACTCGTCTTTGTCAGTAGAGCACACAACCAAGTAGCTGACACTCTAGCAAAGAGATCTATGTACCTCTCTTAAAATTTCACTTTCTTTTCTGTTCAGCCAGCATGGCTACCTAAGGATGTAAACATTCTTCTTAACCGTATTTGGCCCGTACTAGAGAACGGGATGAATAACAGCTAATCTCTAGGTATATTGCAAAAAATACCAGGTGATGACCAGATATCTAGATGAGAAAGAATGATTAGAAATCTCTGAACTCAGGTACGTGGGCTTTATGTAAGTATATGACTAGTTTTCTCGTGTGCAATAGCTATGATGTATTGCTTGTATTTATTTGAGGATATTGCTTGGATGTACTATGATTATAGTATCTTTGCCATGTCAATAAGAACAACAAAGAATATAGATGGTTTGTAGCTACTGAGTGGATATATGTTCTCTCTCTCTCTCTCTCTCTCAATCCACTCTCTCTTCTTCTAAATATAAGGTCAGCACTCGATCCCAATAAGCCAAGGGGCGGGGAAAAATGAAGTGCGACATCTCTCTCTCTCCCCTCAAAATATAAGGTCAGCACTTAGTCCCCATAGCCCAAGGGGCGGGGAAAAATGAAGTGTGACACCACTTAGTAGTACAAACGCATCAAAAGGTATCTAAAAATATGTATACCTGATTATCGCTTTAAACAATATTTTCTTTTACTCTTTCTTTCTCAAGATTATTTCAATTATGCAAGCATATTAGTATGTATCTTTCTACCCACGTGCACAACACCTTGTGTGTTGATTCATTGTTTCACGTATGTTTTAGGTTCAGAGATAGCGTGGGATTAAAGATGTGAAGTGAGCACTGTACAAGTTGTACCTATTGTCTAAAATCCTATTAGCATACATGTTCAGACTTGTAGAATTTTCATTCAATATGTAACTGTAAATCATTTTGTAATAATTCATATTGTATAAATATGCATGTTGAATGTTGAGTATATTATGGTTGTATGTTCATGTATGTGTATTATGCTTCCGCATCGCTCTCTGATATGATTGGATGATGTTTTCGGATTCTGACATCTCATTCCCAATAGGGTTTGGAGAAATCAAAATCCGGGGACGTCACAGTTGGTATCAGAGCATGAACAGTAGCTACACCTAACAATTTCTCACCATGAAACATAAAAACTAAATTTCACCTTCCACATTAAACACTAGAAACTTAGTAAGTTGTTCTATAGGAATAAGGTTTGACTTAGCATCTAAGTTAGAACCTAGATGTTCGAGAACTAGGTTTGGACAAGTGTGAGAAACCCTTTCCATATAAAGCTCATATGTTTTGGGTAGCTACACTAATCTACACCATGTTCTCACCATTTCACTAGATGACATGGCACTGGACTATCTACTGTGTGTTGGACACTCGTTTTGCTGATTTGGTTTTGTTTTCCAATCGGCTCGAGCCTCGACAGTTTTCTCTGACGTCTGTCTTCTCGGAGAAAAGCTATATAATAATTTATTATATATGTGTAAATATGAAAATGTGTCCCTCACACAGGAGAGTAGTGGGTGTTCATGCAATCTAAGTGAAAGGTAGTGACATCGGTCTAGAAGAAAAAATAGATCTAGATTAGACGTCTAGAGCCTCATAAGGTTATGTGATACATAGATAGACAAAAGAAAGATGAAGAAAATAAGCATATAGAATCTTATCTAACTTTAATCCATGATGGTATAAGTTTCCTTATTAAGATTTGAGTTGTATATGAGCCAAATCCACTCTTAGAGGATTTATGCTAAGTCGTGATGATGAAGTACATTCCCTTTTCCTACTTAAGATAAGCTAAGTTAAGATAGAGATGAGTGTGCATGGGCCTCATGCTCTTATACAAGGAGGATGTCCAGTGGTAGGATGAGATATGTGGTGAACTATAGAGAGAGTAAGACCAACATGGAGAAGGTCATAGGACCTAGCCTCCAATATATGAGATATGTGTAAAAAAATGTCCTACACTAGATTACTGTTGAGTGTTGAGTTGAGTCCTTATGCATGATTCCAATCTATATGAGAGAATTGGGTAAAATAAAAGGATGGGTAGATGACCCATATGATAAATTCAATCCTTTGGCTGAGTTAGGTCCTAGTTGGAGTGACATATTTTGTGAATATCATCATTAGTTGCAAGTGAGGTAATATATGAACTCTAGATATGAGAGTATGATGCTTGGTGCAAAAGATACTCAAAATACATGTTCGCCCTTCTTCTTCTTCTCTTTCTTAATATATGATGATAGAAACCTCACTTGAGCTATGTAGATGATTTATATATGAGGTGTCACTCATATAAGCCTGACACATTTGATATTTTCCCCCTACATCATACATGTAGTACCCAAGATTGAAATCGTGATAAGTTTGACTTAAAATATTCTCTTTCCCTTCATATGAAACATGAAAAATATGATGCTAAGATCATGGGATAAACTTAGTATATTCTCTTTTTTTTTCCTTCACATAATACATGAAAGACATAAGAATTTGAAATCATGAACTTAATATAAAGATATTTTTGGATCATAGGATATATGATCTGAAATATAGTTCGTAACTTTGATCCTTCTCAATGTATGCTTCTAAGTTGAGTATGAATATCACACCATAGGGTGAAACCCTAATGGTCAAGTATGTTACATATGCCCTTATTATGTAGACAAATCCTAATATCAAGGATTAAGATAAATCTCCTCTAATGCTGAAATTATTCTAAGATGTTGATCATAAGACATATTAATGATGTTAGATTTGAATGATATGAATATCATGGCATATAAACGAATTCCTCCTGAACATTAAAAGTATGAACAAACATCTACCCTTAAAGGTGATGTAACCCTAAGATATCATAATGTCATGTTATGGCTAAGACATTAAGTGATGCTTCAACCTATATAAGGTGGGGTGGGTACACCCTAGGTGCTCTAAATCCTAAGATAATAACTTAGGGTTCATATTGATATCCCAGAAATCTACAACTGGTGGCATATATGAGGTTGGACTCCTTGATATCACCTCAAGAATGATATTCGTTGAATTTCGATGACGAAACTCCATCTAAGGTGGGGCGAATGTGATGACCCTGAATTTAGGATTCTGATACCTAACATAGTACTTTAAGATGATGAATGTTAAGTAGATGATTGATGCCAAGTTGAGTAATTGTGTTTCAATTATGGATCCTTATCATGTAAAAGGCATGTACTTGGGAGTACAGTTTATGGTTATCAAACCTATTTGAGTTCAATTTTGATGAACATCTTGGTTTAACTGATTTGGATATTTATGAGGTTAAGGTACCCATTTAATAGTCTTGGTGAACTCAGGTGATATATTGATGAGAATTGATGTATGATACGACTATAATGTTCATTTAGGATTTGTAGGATCAAGAATCAATTATTATTTGATTGAGACCAAGGCTGATACACATTCAATGATTTAAGTTAGATGACTGAATTTTGGGTTTCTGGTTTCAAATTTGTTGATAAGAAGGGTTATGTGATGATGAACCCATGTTTCAAACAAAAGCTCTATTGGATTTTTGTGCTAGAGGATACAAGAGTTTAAGGTCGCGATCCAAAGTAGTTGAATGGCTACCTAGTCGTCCATCACCTTCGTAAATACAAGAAGATATTGTGGTAGATGGGTTCACTTGATCCGATGAAAATGGGACGATGACAGGGAGTCTTAATCACAAATCATGATCTATGAAACAACCATAATAGATTCATCCCTTTTAATTTTTTTTCTACTTTGGAGACCCCTGGAACGGAGAGACAGTACCCCTCCTCATCACCCTCAACCTCTTGATCGCCAAACACAAACTAAGATGAGAACTATCCCAAGGTCAGAGAGAACATGGTTGAATGGGAAGGAGGTTGAGCTCCTCATCACACCTTGGAGAAGGACTCCCAGACGGTGAACCAGGCTTTAATGTCATTCTTTGGCAAATGCTCCAAGCTCTCTCTCCCCTATTCAATCCCACAGTGGCAGCGCTAGGTCTCGATGATCTCCAGACCCTTTTCATCACCAGAGGCTTGGTACAACCGATGATCTACTAGGGATTCAGCGGGACCTGTAGAAGATGCAACCTTCCTCTCTCTCTCTCTCTCACCTCTGTTGCCTATTTGAGATATGTGCTGAGATGAAGGAAAGGAGGAAAAGCAGAGGGAGGAGTTCAAAGAAGAAGCAGAGCTTAGGATTTTCCCTTTCCCCTTCCCTTGGTTGCATCAGGTCTGCCCAAACGGGGGTAAACTTGGAGGACCGTAGCCCTTCAATCTAAGAAACTAGATGCCAGAGATCCTCACAGCATCACACAGGAGTCGAGAATGACATTGAAGATAGTGTCGCCGGGTCTAGCAGTGACTTGACCAGCCGCCGCACTCCTGTTACCCACCTCGAAGGTGACGAAGCGCGTAGATGAGGTTCAAGTCGTCGTTCACCAAGCTCTGTCCTCACGGCGACACCTTGTGTATCACACACAGATAATAAAATGAGATGGAACCTCCATCATCTAACTGTGCATCGGCGGTCGCAGAACATAAGATTACCTAACCCCAGATCTCCATCTAGCGGCAGAGGTGGTCGGAACCATGTGGAAGGTTTCTCCGAGCTTTGAAGGACCATCGTCGGCTGGAAAATAGGTCTGCTACCACCTCCTTGTTGCTTCCTTCCCGTGCAACGACACCCTAGATAGCCCTCAGAACCAGTGATCGCGGAGCGGAGAACGCACAGCGGTGTCAGTTGCGCTTTCATTCACGTGAGAGAAGAGACAATGGGAGTTGGGTCCGGAGAAAGCTTGGTTGAACTGGCCGGCTCATCCTTTCCCAGGCTGAGCACTGCTCCCCTGAGGAGCCATGTGGAAGATTGTGATTGGCCTATAAGGTAAATCGTTCATATTTCCAATAAATAGATATGATCTTAGAAAATGCATTATAAATAGATCTAGTACTGAAATTGTTCCCCAAAAATACCACTAGACTCAGAAAAATACCCTCTTTATTGTGAAAACCTTATACTAGACTTATGAGACACTAATTTCGATGGTATTTAATTTATATGATAGTACTTCATTTAAATGGTATAATTATTAAATGATGAAGATAAAATCTGAGAAAAATGTTTATGAACCCTAACAATATGTTTACACTAAAAATGAACTCTAATTTGAGTATCATACCCAATACTAGGTATTTTCTCATTAAATATACATCAGTACTTCTAAAATCACATTAATTCTAGAAGATAGATAAAGCATCAGAAAATTATGAAATTTGAACCAGACCTAATTTATGACGTATAAAATAGTAGAAAAATATCTCAAACAAGTTTAGATTAGTTGAACCTAGTTTTGGCCAAACCCTAATTTGGACCTAAATACCTATTTGTTATTAACCAGGTGATGACCAGATATCTAGATAAGAAAGAATGATTAGAAATCCCTGAACTCAAGTACGTGGGCTTTATCTAAGTATATGACTAGTTTTCTTGTGTGCAATAGCTATGATGTATTGCTTGTCTTTATTTGAGGATATTGTTTGGATGTACTATGATTATAGTATCTTCTCCATGTCAATAAGAACAACAAAGAATATAGATGGTTTGTAGCTACTGAGTGGATATATTCTCTCTCTCTCTCTCTCTCAATCCACTCTCTCTTCCTCTAAATATAAGGTCGACACATGGTCCCCATAAGCCAAGGGGCGGGGAAAAATGAAGTGTGACATCTCTCTCTCCCCTCAAAATATAAGGTCGGCACTCGGTCCCCATAGCCCAAGGGGTGGGCAAAAATGAAGTGTGACACCACTTAGTAGTACAAACGCATCAAAAGGCATCTAAAAATATGTGTTTACCTGATTATTGCTTTAAAAAATGTTTTCTTTTACTCTTTCTTTCTCAAGATTATTTCAATTATGCAAGCATATTAGTATGTATCTTTCTACCCACGTGCACAACACCTTGTGTGTTGATTCGTTGTTTCACGTATGTATTAGGTTCAGAGATAGCATGGGATAAAAGATGTGAAGTGAGCACTGTACAGGTTGTACCTATTTTCTAAGATCGTGTTAGCATACATGTTCAGACTTGTAGAATTTTCATTCAATATGTAACTATAAATCATTTTGTAATAATTCATATTGTATAAATATGCATGTTGAATGTTGAGTATATTATGGTTGTATGTTCATGTATTCGTATTATGCTTCCGCATCGCTCTCTGATATGATTGGATGATGTTTTCGGATTCTGACATCTCATTCCCAATAGGGTTTGGAGAAATCAAAATCCCGGGACGTCACAGTTGGTATCAGAGCGTGAACAGTAGCTACACCTAACAATTGCTCACCATTAAAAACAAAAACTAAATTTCACCTTCCACATTAAACCCTAGAAACATAGTAAGTTGTTCTATAGGAATAAGGTTTGACTTAGCCTCTAAGTTAGAACCTAGATGTTCGAGAACTAGGTTTAGACAAGTGTGAGAAACCCTTTCCATATAGAGCTCATATGTATTGGGTAGCTACACTAATCTACACCATGTTCTCACCATTTCACTAAATGACATGGCACTGGACTATCTACTGTGTGTTTGACACTCATTTTGTTGATTTGGTTTTGTTTTCCAATCGGCTCGAGCCTCGACAGTTTTCTCTGACGTCCGCCTTCTCAGAGAAAAGCTATATAATATTTTATTATATATGTGTAAATATGAAAATGTGTCCCTCACACAGGAGAGTAGTGGGTTTTCATGCAATCTAAGTGAAAGGTAGTGACATCGGTCTAGAAGACAGAATAGATCTAGATTAGACGTCTAGTGCCTCATAAGGTTATGTGATACATAGATAGACAAAAGAAAGATGAAGAAAATAAGCATATACAATCTTATCTAACTTTAATCCATTATGGTATAAGTTTCCTTATTAAGATTTGAGTTGTATATGATCCGAATCCACTCTTAGAGGATTTATGCTAAGTCGTGATGATGATAGTACATTCCCTTTTCCTACTTAAGATAAGCTAAGTTAAGATAGAGATGAGTGTGCATGGTCCTCAAGCTCTTATACAAGGAGGATGTCCAGCGGTAGGATGAGATATGTGGTGAACTCTATAGAGAGTAAGACCCACAGGGAGAAGGTCATAGGACCTAGCCTCCAATATATGATATATGTGTAAAAAAATGTCCTACACTAGATTACTGTTGAGTTGAGTCTTTATGCATGATTCCAATCTATATGAGAGAATTGGGTAAAAGAAAAGGATGGGTAGATGACCCATATGATAATGTCAATCCTTTGGCTGAGTTAGGTCCTAGTTGGAGTGACATATTTTGTGAATATCATCATTAGTTGCAAGTGAGGTAATATATGAACTCTAGTTATGAGAGTATGATGCTTGGTGCAAAAGATACTCAAAATACATGTTCTCCCTTCTTCTTCTCTTTCTTAATATATGATGATAGAAACCTCACCTGAGCTATGTAGATGATTTATATATGAGGAGTCACTCGTATAAGCTTGATACATTCTATATTTTCCCCCTATATCATACATGTAGTACCCAAGATTGAAATCATGATAAGTTTGATTTAAAATATTCTCTTTCCCTTCATATGAAACATGAAAAATATGATGCTAAGATCATGGGATAAACTTAGTATATTATGTTTTTTTTCCTTCACAGAATACATGAAAGACATAAGAATTTGAACTCATGAACTTAATATAAAGATATTTTTGGATCATAGGATATATGATCAGAAATATAGTTCGCAACTTTGATCCTTCTCAATGTATGCTTCTAAGTTGAGTATGAATATCACACCACAGGGTGAAACCCTAATGGTCAAGCATGTTACGTAAGCCCTTATTATGTAGAAAAATCCTAATATCAAGGATGAAGATAAATCTCCTCTAATGCTAAAATCATTGTAAGATGTTGATCATAAGACATATCAATGATGTTAGATTTGAATGATATGAATATCATGGCATATAAATGAATTCCTCCTGAACATTAAAAGTATGAATAAACATGTACCCTTAGAGGTGATGTAACCCTAAGATATCATAATGTCATGTTATGACTAAGACATTAAGTGATGCTTCAGCCTATATAAGGTGGGGTGGGTACACCCTAGGTGCTCTAAATCCTAAGATAATAACTCAGGGTTCATATTGATATCCCAGAAATCTACAACTGGTGGCACATATGAGGTTGGACTCCTTGATATCACCTCAAGAATGATATTCGTTGAATTTTGAGGACGAAATTCCATCCAAGGTGGGGTGAATGTGGTGACCCTGAATTTATGATTATGATACCTAACATAGTACTTTAAGATAATTAATGTTAAGTAGATGATTGATGCCAAGTTGAGTAATTGTGTTTCAATTATGGATCCTTGTCATGTAAAAGGTGTACTTGGGAGTACAATTTATGGTTATCAAACCTATTTGAGTTCAATTTTGATGAACATCTTGGTTTAACTGATTTGGATATTTATGAGGTCAAGGTACCCATTTAATAGTCTTGGTGAACTGAGATGATATATTGATGAGAATTGATGTATGATACAACTATAATGTGCATTTAGGACTTGTAGGATCAAGAATCAATTATGATTTGATTGAGACCAAGGCTTATACACATTCAATGATTTAAGTTAGATGAATGAATTTTGGGTTTCTGATTTCAAATTTGTTGATAAGAAGGGTTATGTGATGACGAACCCATCTTTTAAATATCAACTCTATTGGATTTTTGTGCTAGAGGATACAAGAGTTTAAGGTCGCGATCCAAAGTAGTTGAATGGCTACCTAGTCGTCCATCACCTCCGTAAATGCAGGAAGATATTGTGGTGGATGGGTTCACTTGATCCGATGAAAATGGGACGATCACAAGGAGTGTTACTTACAAATCGTGATCTACGAAACAACCATAACAAATTGATCCCTTTTTTTTTCTACTTTGGAGACCCCTGGAATGGAGAGACAGTACCCCTCCTCATCACCCTCAACCTCTTGATTGCCAAACACAAACTAAGATGAGAACTATCCCAAGGTCAGAGAGAACATGGTTGAATGGGAAGGAGGTTGAGCTCCTCATCACACCTTGGAGAAGGACTCCTAGACGGTGAACCAGGCTTTGATGTCATTCTTTGGCAAACGCTCCAAGCTCTCTCTCCCCTATTCAATCCCACAGTGGCAACGCCAGGTCTCGATGATCTCCAGACCCTTTTCATCACCAGAGGCTTGGCACAACCGGTGATCTGATAGGGATTCAGCAGGACCTGTAGAAGATGCAACCTTCCTCTCTCTCTCTCTCTTGCGCCTCTGCTGCCTATTTTAGATATGTGTCGAGATGAAGGAAAGGAGGAAAAGTAGAGGGAGGATTTCAAAGAAGAAGCAAAGCTTAGGCTTTTCCCTTTCCCTTTCCCCTTCCCTTGGTTGCATTAGCTCTTCCCAAATGGGGGTAAACCTGGAGGACCGTAGCCCATCAATCTAAGAAACTAGATGCCAGAGATCCTCACAACATCACACAGGAGTCGAGAACGATGCTGAAGATAGGGCCGCCGGGTCTAGTAGTGACTTGACCAGCCGCCGCACTCCTGTTACCCACCTCGAAGGTGACGAAGTTCCTAGATGAGGCTTAGGTCATCGTTCACCAAGCTCTTTCCTCGTGGTGGCACCTTGTGTCTCACACATAGAGAATAAAATGAGACGGAACCTCCATCATCTAACCTTGCATCGGCGGTCGCGGAACATAGGAGCACCTAACCCCAGATCTCCATCTAGCGGCAGAGGTGGTCAGAACCATGTGGAAGGTTTCTCCGAGCTTTGAAGGACCATTGTCGGCTGGAAAATAGGTATGCTACCACCTCCTCGCTACTTCCTTCCCATGTAATGGCACCCTAGATAGCCCTTAGAACCAGCGATTGCGGAGCGGAGAACGCACGGCGGTGTCGGCTACGCTTGCGTTCACGTGAGAGAAGAGACGACGGGAGTTGGGTCTAGAGAAAGCTTGGTTGAACCGGCCAGCTCAGCCTTTCCCAGGCTGAGCACTGCGCCCCTGAGGAGCTATGTGGTAGATTGTGATTGGCCTATAAGGTAAATCGTTCATGTTTCCAATAAATAGATATGATCTTAGAAAATGCATCATAAATAGATCTAGTACTCAAATTGTTCCCCAAAAATACCACTAGACTCACAAAAATACCCTCTTTATTGTGAAACCCTTATACCAGACTTTTGAGACACTAATTTTGATGGTATTTAATTTATATGATAGTACTTCATTTAAATGGTATAATTATTAAATGATGGAGATAAAATCTGAGAAAAATGTTTATGAATCCTAACAATATGTGTACACTAAAAATGAACTCTGATTTGAGTATCATACCCAATACTAGGTCTTTTCTCATTTAATATACACCAGTACTTCTAAAGTCACATTAATTCTAGAAAATAGATAAAGCATCAGAAAATTATGAAATTTGAACCATACCTAATTTATGACATATAAAACTATAGAAAAATATCACAAACAAGTTTAGATCAGTTGAACCTAGTTTTGGCCAAACCCTAATTTGGACCTAAATACCATTAATAATGGTGAACCTTGTATTAATGATGAATATTTGTTATTAACCAGGTGATGACCAGATATGTAGATGAGCAAGAATGATTAGAAATCTCTAAACTTAGGTACGTGGGCTTTATCTAAGTAGATGACTAGTTTTCTTGTGTGCAATAGCTATGATTTATTGCTTGTCTTTATTTGAGGATATTTCTTGGATATACTATGATTATAGTATCTTCTCCATGTCAATAAGAACAACAAAGAATATAGATGGTTTGTACCTACTGAGTGGATATATACTCTCTCTCTCTCAATCCAATCTCTCTTCCTCTAAATATAAGGTCGGCACTCGGTCCCCATAAGCCAAGGGGTGGGGAAAAATGAAGTGCGACATCTCTCTCTCTCCCCTCGAAATATAAGGTCGACACTCGGTCCCCATAGCGCAAGGGGCGGGGAAAAATGAATTGCGACACCACTTAGTAGTACAAACACATCAAAAGGCATCTAAAAATATGTGTTTACCTGATTATCACTTTAAACAATGTTTTCTATTACTCTTTCTTTCTCCAGATTATTTCAATTATGCAAGCATATTAGTATGTATCTTTCTACCCACGTGCACAACACCTTGTGTGTTGATTCGTTGTTTCACGTATGTTTTAGGTTCAGAGATAGCGTGGGATAAAAGATGTGAAGTGAGCACTGTACAGGTTGTACCTATTGTCTAAGATCATGTTAGCATACATGTTTAGACTTGTAGAATTTTCATTCAATATGTAACTGTAAATCATTTTGTAATAATTCATATTGTATAAATATGCATGTTGAATGTTGAGTATGTTATGGTTGAATGTTCATGCATGCATATTATGCTTCCGCATCACTCTCTGATATGATTGGATGATGTTTTTGGATTCTAACATCTCATTCCCAATAGTGTTTGGAGAAATCAAAATTTGGGGACGTCACATGTTGTCCCCACATACCAGCATATTCATTTATGCTGACCGTCGTTTTGTTTGTCGGTGTTTTAGGTACAGGTTTGAAAAGGACAAACACTAAAGTGGCATATTATGAAAATAAGAATTAAAGTGCAAGGAGGATTAGTTAGTATATATTGAAGTTGTGGATAGAAGTTAGATATCCAAAGTTTTTAAAAAGGTATGCAAAGTTTATTTTATTCCAGCTTTCAATATAGTTTTGTAGAATTTTATAATTATTATTGATATTTGTGGAACCTTTGATCCTGTTATTGGGATAACAGCTCTAACCTCTTAGTCTCCCCTAATTGGGGGTTACCGGGAGGAGGGGTCATTATATTTGGTATGTGAGCATTGGTTCCTCATTTAATCTCTAATAATTATTAAATTTTACAAACACTTTAGAACCCAAGGGAGTTATTAGAGGATTTTCTGATGACAGAGGTGTCTAGAAAAGGATCATAGTCCCGGGGTTGGAAATATTTTCCTCCACCCCGCTAGTCGGTCATGAGGACTCCCGGATGCAGTGTGACTGCCTAGCCAATGTTTGAGGTTTTGACTCAAAATAAGATACCTTTAGGACTCTCTCATCTATTTTCATCCCTTATCAACCCTAATTCTGTTAAGATTACGAGGTTTAGGGTTTTTCTCTCTCTTCCTCACCATCTTGAGGTCAGGGTATGTATGATAAGGTTAAGAAATTATCCACTAAATTAATAAAAAAGCATGTAAATAAGATGTCATGGACATAAGCTTAATAGTTTAAGCATAGACTAAAGATTAGTTGCATGCTTAGGTTGTATGACATGTGTTGTCATGACCTCAGGAGAGACCTGAGGTTAGACCTTCTTGTCAGGAGGATGAATAGAGAGTTGGTCTTGGAGGTAGAAACCTCCATTAAAGGTAGAGACTTGGCACAACCTTTGAGGATGATGCTAACCCTAACCCTAAGTTGTGGTTATAGAGAGATGGCCTGATGAGTTAGATATCGTGGTCGACCATGTGTGTGGGGGTTGACATGCTTTTGGTGGGGATACCCATGACAGTGTGAGCTAGGTGAGGTTGGTTGACCTAGTACCTTTGGCGACCCAACCCAGGGAAGGGTCGTGCATGTTACGGTGAAGGATAACCCCTTCCTAGGTGAGGTTAGTGATGACCATATAGAAACCCTATGAGCTTGTATGAACATGGCAAAGTTGCACCCAAAGTACGTCATTAGTGCTGACAGTAGGGTAAAACCCTGGCCAGGAGAGTATGTAGATAAGCATGAAGAGTTATGGATAATCTTGAGCAAACATAGGTTTCACCCATGTAGGTGTACGCTTGTGAGTTTGATCCACCTTAGAGAAGAGAGGACCTCTAGTAGTAAGGTTGTTGTATGGTTAAGCTCTGAGAGAGAGAGAGCAGGGCTCGAGCTAGAAGGTTAGAAGCTTAGACTCCGAGATATGAGGAACCCTAAGAAGTTGCGAATGTTGCGACCTAAGTGGATGGTTGCGGTTGCCTCATGCATGACTCCAGGAGGCTTTTGTTATCTTGGTTGCCTTTAGAGGAACCAAACCCTAGAAGAAAGATGAGGTTGTTGGTACCTATGTGCATATGATATAGGTTCTTACCTGCTAGGGATAGTTAGAAGAGTTCCTTCGACCCTGAGGAGATTTAGTAACAAGTTGTAAGGTCTTATACCTAGTTGGTTGTCCTTGAGGAGGACTCAACTCTAAGGTGTTGTTCAAGTGGAATGATAATAGGATGTGCATGATGCACCTCATACATGCTTGGTTTGTTGTTAGAATGTTGAGCATGTAGTTGGATAGTTGTTGCATAAGAGATGAACCTAGGGTTTCTAGACCTATAAGAGGGGAAGTAGTAGTACCTGGCGCACCTAATGCTAATGACGAGATTTGAGTTTCTATAGATTCGAGCATGGCACTCCTCATGTTTAGAGGAAAAGGAGATCCCTGAGATTAAGGTGTATGTTTGATGAACCCCTCGCATATAAGTTGGTGACATGGGCATGTATGATCTTGGTCCAATATTGAGGAATGAGAATAAGTATGACCTACCATGGAGACCTAGCATGGTTCAATAGTGGTATGCTTGTTAACTACGTGCATGAGTAGCTTGCTAGGGTTAAACATGCTAATGTGAATGTAAACCCTAGACATAAGGATGTTTGTGACCTCTATTTCTATCAAGAGATAGTTTCCTCCCATCCTGGGAGAGGGACCCTTCTATAGGGTATGGATCAACTTTTGTTGGGTTGAGGTGACCTAAAGAGGTTTCATAGGATCTTGAGAAACTAAGTGGAGAGTACATAGTATGAGAATGAACCTGTAGACCTATAGATGACCATCTCTAAGTGCATGTGGATGTGTTACCATGGAGGTAGGTAGTATGGGGCCTGACCGAGGTAAGTAGGTTTCCATGATCCCTATGAAAGGATGTAAGTTATACCACGAATGTTGAGAGATATGATGGAGACTTGGGTAAGGATTAGAGTTGGATATGTGCTATGTTTGGATCCTAAGTCTATCCTAGCGTCAGGTAGGTAAAAGACCGATGGGAGTAAGAGTTGCCTAATTCCCTAGTTGCATGTGACCATAGGGTCGGGAGGTAACAACTATCATTGTCTGAGGGCCATGTGTTAGGAGATTAATCACCTTCATAAACTCATGGGACCAAAAGGGAAAATGAGGAGGGCACTCTATGATGCATTAGGGAAGAGGGATGACCCCTAAAGTGCTGGTACCCTACAGACCTAGAGGATATGACTAAGGAGCGTGTGATGTCCCAAGTGTGTTTGAGACTAGTTGTCCATGAAAGAAAAACCTTGATATCAAGATGTTCATGATGTAGAGACATGTGATGCATGTTTTAGATTAGATTGTAGGTGTACTGACAATGTGGGATGTACTATCTCTACTCTTGGAATGAGAAGAACTTTGTATTTGGACTCAAACCAAATGCTTATTTCCTCTTGTTATGGGAGTGAGAGATAGGATAGTACGCATGCCATACACCAAGGATAAAGATGATGTGAGTTGGAACGTTGCTATGAGGTATGAGGATAGGGATGATAGCGTACAATATGTGGATGGTTTACGAACACCAATAAAACTAAGGTAGTCATCTTATGAGGATGTTTTTATCATGAGCTATGTGAAATTTGCGAGTTATACAAGGTTGAGTTCAAAAACCAAGATGATGAGCTCAGAGTTTTCTTGATGAAGATAGACTTAGAGTCCGAGATGAGATAATAAGAGGAATACATGGAGGCTCATATCTTCAACATTACCTTATACATAAGGATGTGAGGTGGTAATGGATGCTCTGGTTGAGATGCATCTTCCTAGTTTAGCTAGAGGCTAGAAGAGGTTGTTAGGTTAGCACTAAATTTGAAATAGGAGATATGGTTGGCTAACCCTCAGATGTAATGAGATATGTTGATCAAGTTAGTGGTGGTTTGGTTGGCCAACCTAGGCCTTGATGCAATAAAAGGATGGTTGTAGAACCTCATATGCACTTCTCTGGAAAAGAAGGTGATGAAACCCTGGCTAGAGTGGTTTAGGGTTTCCAAGGAATCAATCTTGAGGAATCATGACATACAAGAGATAATGATTTCAATATCACCATACACCATGGTACTACTAAGATAATAAGTGGTAGTAGTACTTTGATACCTAATAAGAAAAGTGTACAAAGATGCATGTGGCTTGTTGCCATGCAAGCTAGGAGGTGAAGGACAAACACCAGTAACCCAATGAGTTGAGATAGAGGATAAAGAGTCCCTGAGTGGGAATGGGAGTTCATCACTATAGATGTTCTCGTAAGTCTCCCTGGACCAAGGAAGGTCAAGATGCAAGGAGGGTTATGGTAGATCACCTTACCTAGATGACATGATCTAGGAGAAAGAGAGAGAGTACTGTTAAGGGACAAATCTAGTTGAACTACATATAAGAAAGAGAGATGGTTCAACTAAACCATGATGCGAGTTCAAAGGTTCTTGAATATTACCTAAAGATTCACTTCCATGAGGTGGAAGTAGATATATGAAGAACTCAATGCTAGTACAACTTATCACCCCTAACTGATGGTTAGAATGATCCAGACTAAAGGGTCTTATGAGGGCATGTGAGCTCGTTCGAGGTGATGCATGGAGATAGTTTTGTCCTATAAAAGATGTGATGTTAACCACCATAGCCTTTAACGGGATGTAAGAATCTCTATAAGGGAGGTCGTGTCAGTCACTGCTTCATGAAGATTATGTTGGTGGAAAGACCTTGTGAAGGTCAGAAAGGCCGTAGTGTGTGCAGATGAAGTTGCTTTGATCATGCGATGGCTGAGAAAGCCCAGGGGCGACATGAGTCGTGAGCTGATACAAAGAAGACTGACATGCAATTCACTGTTGGAGAATATGTGATGTGAAAATCCGACCCCTCTATGCTATAGCTGAGAATGTTGAGTCCCCGATACATGGGTCCACTTGAGATGGATTGGTGGAGATGCATGTGTGAAGCCTTACCCCTCAAGATAACGTGATGTATGATGTGTTCCACAAGTCTGATCTAGAGCACTATGTGAGGTACCCAAGCCATGTGCTGAGCCATGAACCTATTCAACTTTGTGAGAGGCTGAAATAAGCTGAGTCACCTATGAGGGTATGATATACCAAGGTGAGAGAGAACTCATATGTAAGAATATAAGATGATGAAGGTTCTTGGGAAGCACCATGGAGAGGGTGAAACCACATAAGATCCATGATGGACATGAGAAAGTCTTATCCTACTTATTTGTATGTTGGATGGAATTTTGAGGGCAAAATTCCTATAAGAGGCGAAGGATGTTACAACCTCAATTTTGCATATGTTTTCATAATTGAAATAGTATGATTTTACGAATTTGGGCTTAATTAAAAAGGTTGTAAGCTTTGCTTCAAAGGATGTATTTCTTTGCAAATATCCCTTTGGATAGGAATTTCTTGATTCCTATTATTATATTAATCCAATAATGGATATAAAAGAGAAGAAAAGAAGAAAAGTCCAAATATTAGGAAAAGATACAAGATAATGAATATTAAGCAAAGTATTTATGAGAAATACATGGAAATCTTTAGAAAGTGGCATTAATGGCCACAATTGAATAAATTTCGTTTATATGTGATTTCTAATGGAAGAAATAGGAAATGAGGAAAAAAGAAAGAAACGATAAAGAGAAATCCTTGAAAAGAGATATCTTAATAAAGAAAAAAACAAGATAATGAGAAATGAAGAATGTAGATGCATCTAAAAAGGATAATAAGTATCCTTAAAAAGGAATTTCGAAATATTAGTATTTCTTGGGATCCAAGGAGTCACAATTGATAAGAAGAAAGGGAAAATACAAATAATACAAAAATATGAGGATAATGTGCTATATAGTTAATGACTCTTTGGTATTATCAAAAAGAGGTACTTTCTACTATAAGGAAGTATATTTTCGTGGCCAATGGATTAAAAGTCAAGCACAAAGATGATGACAGAGATAACTTTCGAATTTCTAATACCTAAAGGAAATAGATTATAAAGAAGATAATTAAGAGAGATAAGATTACTTCTTAATTAAGGAAATAAGTGTCCTTTTGGGAAAGGGACTTGTTACCTCGTGGATGGGCATCTTAGGGCTTTGCTACCCTCCCCTGTATAAGGGGTAGAACCTTGGCCGAGTCCAGTACGATCCCATGCATCCTTCTCCCTTTTTCTTCTTTGTTTTTGTCCATAAACCCTAACCACGAGGAGCAGTGTGAGCATGAAGCAACAAGGAGCCAATAAGGGGTTGTGATGGAAGCCTAATGCGCCACGATGCCAGGGAGCACCTTAGCCATCGTGGCCATGGCCTAAAGCATGCACAACAGTAGCCGTTTGGCTACAACGATGTCCGCAAGTTGTAGGCCTGACGAGTGTGAAATTAGCCACGCTGGCTGCAACCAAGTGGTGCACCATGTGTGCAAGGGGTGGTGGACCTAGGGCGGTGGCTGGCGGCAAGTTTTGTGGCCTAGAGAGGAGAGGGTAGCCCCGTGTAGGGCTGCAATCGACGACCGTTGCGGTTGTCTGGAGGTTGAATGACGACCTAGGGCTGTTGGACGATTTTGCCCCTCCGTGCTGTGCAGTGTTCGTCATTTATGGAGGGAAAAAGGGTAATTTGGTTATGTTCGGCCAAAGCTACATTTTGCATGGGAAAGAAGATGTGGCAGTCTGCCATTGGTCCAAGTAAGTAATTCTTACAAAAATCATATCTAATTAATGGTTGCTCGGATGGATACATATAATATATGAATTTTTCTCAGAAAAATGCAAGGAATCCATTAAAAATATATTCAAAAACTAAATCCTCTTGTAAATCGAAAATTAGTTGAAGTTATCTACTTTAGTGCATTAATGATTAAGAAACCCTAATCTATGATGATTAATGAATTGAGAAGGGTGATTTGGATGTTTAAAGTTGATGTTAACATGTTGATTATAAAAAAGGATACATTAGATCCAAAAGGATAATATTTATGTGTGATTTGATTAATTTAGGGTTCCATGTACATATATAAGCTTTAATGAGCCTTGAAACCCTAATGTTAGTAATTATGACTCTTAATTCCTTTAATTGTTCGAATCCATGAATAAAACTAAGATATGATGAATCTAAGCTATTTTGAGTATAAAAGTTCCTAATTGTGGATAAATACCCTTAATTTGGTAATTAGGGTTTTCTAGTGGATAAATGTGGAATTAATGATAAATAAAGTTCATATGTGAATTAGACCATAATGGAATATGAGTTGTCAAATCTAAAGAACTAAAGGAGAAATTTGGGTTTAATGACCTTGACATGACTTAAAAGGATAAAGATGGTAGTTCTAGTGTAAAAGAGACAATGTAAACATAATTGACTTTCAAGTATGCTTATGATGTTGAAATTAGGGTGTGTGAACTAAAAGAGCATTAAACATGATAAATGCATTTTGGAGGATAAAAACCTAATAAAACCCGAAAGTTGGCCTAGAAACCCTAAGGTGGAATCCAGGTCAATCTTGAGAGTGTTTTGGATAAACTATAACACTGGGATGTTATGCATTAATTTCAGGATATTGTTGATTGCTTGTTTGATTGTTCTTTATCATTATTGCTTAGACATCAAGATGCTCTAGATTAGGTATGTGGTTAATTATGGTTAATCACATTAGTTTTCCGAAGGTTTTCCAGATGATTAATCACTTTAGATGCAACCTATCAGTTTGTATGTTCATACTTGCAAATTATAAAGTCACTATGATTATCACAATTATGATATAAATGTGTATTCTTGCACTTACATGCCACCCTGATGGATGATGCAAAAAGGTCAAGCCCAAGAGGGAAGACCCATAGGCACCATGAGTGGTGACCCCAGACACCAAGCTTAGGATAGAGAAGATGGTCTTTATTGCATGACTAATGGGCACCATGAGAGGTGACCCCAGACACCAAGCTTAGGATGGAGAAGGTGGCCTTAAGCCAATGGCAAAAGAGAAACTCTAATGAGGGTATTCCAGGGTTAGGGTAAAAGCGGTGGAGAATGTCACATTGAAAGCATAAATTGGCTTATTAATTAACTTGATTGTGATATTTAGATTGTTAGCCATATATGTGAAATTGTGTTTGTCCCCACATACCGACATATTCATTTATGCTGACTGACGTTTTGTTTGTCGGCATTTTAGGTACAAGTTTGAAAAGGACAAATAGTAAAGTGGCATATTATGAAAATAAGAATTAAAGTTCAAGGAGGATTAGTTAGTATAGAATGAAGCTGTGGATAGAAGTTAGATATCCAAAGATTTTAAAAAGGTATGTAAAGTTTATTTTATTGAAACTTTCAATATATTTTTGTAGAATTTTATAATTATTATTGATATTTGTCGAACCTTTGATCATGCTTATTGGGATAACGTCTCTGACCTCTTGGTCTCCCTTAATTGGAGTTACCGGGAGGTGGGGTCATTATAGGGTCACCCTGTCGAAGTCCACATGAAGGCTTTATCTTTCTGGTCCTGTCTCCGTTGACGACAAAGGAATGTTGGACTATAGATATGCAGTCGAACGTCCTATCTCTCTGTTTCTGTCCAAAATCCATCTTATTCATAACATGCATATGGAAATCCCACTCCACCCTATCATATGCCTTGGACATGTCCAATTTTAGGGCAATACGTTCATGTTTCCTTCCTTTATCCCTTTTCATTGTATGGAAGAATTTGTAGGAAACCAGGGTGTTGTCAGTGATCATTATCCCTACTATGAATGCACTTTGATTTTTAGATACAATCCTATCCATATATCTCTTCATTCTGTTGGCCATCACCTGTGTTGCTATTTTGTACATAATGTTACAGAGGCTGGTCTGTCTGAACTCATTTAAAGCTTTTGGTTTCTCTATCTTTGGTATAAGGACTACCAATGTTTCATTTACTGCAGCCATACTCTATTCGCCTTTCCACCAGCCCTTGATGTGGTTTGCTACATCTTTCCCCACAATAGTCCAGTATTTTTGCAAGAACATTGCTTTCATCCCGTCTGGTCCTGATGCTTTATTAGGATGCATTTGTTTGATGGCTAACATAATCTCCTCATCCTTAATCTCTTCCTCAAGTTCCTCAATGTGGTTTTCCCCGAGCTTTGACTCTAGACCCTATGTTGCTTGATCAAAGAAAGATGGCTCACTCGTTTGGAACAGATTCTAGAAAAATTCCACCACCATATTCTTTATCTATTTTTCATTTGTTTGTCATTCTCCTTGTTCATTTAACAGACTATCAATTCAGTTCCTCCTTTTTCTATTTGTTTCTTTCTAGTGAAAGTAGGACGTGTTTCGGCCCCCCTCCTTCATTTCTTTGACTCTTACTCGTGCAAGCTCGTATTCCTCATCGTTTTGGAGCCAGTATTGCAGATCATTGGATTTTTCCTCTGCCAGTTGTGATTGTCTGTGGTCCGACGACTTTGTTTGGATGAGACACAATTCAGTTTCAAGAGTATTTATTCTCCTCCTTCTTTCACAGAATTTTGACGCAACCCACTTCTCTAGTTCCCTCCTGCATCTCTTCATTTTATCAATGATGTCTTCCGGTTAAGCCCTCATCCATGCCTCCTTTATGGTGTTAGCACATTCATTCTCCTCGACCCCATTGGCTCAAATGCGAAGAAACGTTTTCCCTTACTACTGTGATCCTCCCTCCTATCAGCTGAGAGAATAATGGGGCTATAATCATATTTGTATATGGAGAGGTGGAAAACCTTGTAGTAATGGAACTGATTTCTCCATGCCTCATCAACCAGGTACATATCCAACCTCTCTTATATCAATGTTTCCTCTGACAATCCCCTGCGCCATGTGTACATGTTCCCTATGAATCCTAGGTCTATCAACGCACATTCATCAATGACATCTTGGAATGGTTGCATTATCTTATCTTCCTTTGGTGGACCCCCTACCTTCTCGGTGTTAGAAATTATTTCATTAAAGTCTGTGAAGAAAACAATTGGCTCCTTAGCTTCTATTTTTAGCCTTCTCATCATCTCCCATGTCTTGTGCTTTTGTTGCTAATCAGCCCATCAATATATGCCAATGGCCTACCATTTTCCTTTCCCTAGGGTGTCCTCCACTAGGCATGTTATGTGTCTGTGAGAGTAGTTTAGAATTTCCATCTCTATATCCTTCCACCATAAGCCAATCCCTCTTGCATGACTGTTGCTTGAAACACAGATGTTGTTCCTGAAACCACAATTTCTTTGTGTTTCCTCTAGCTTTTTTCCTACAATCATAGTCTCCATGAGGAAGACTATATTTGGGCGTTCTCTCCCAAACCATGCCTGGAGAGCCTTCTCCGTGTCAGGGTCACCCATACCTTGATAGTTCTAGCTTAGCATTTTCATTGCTCTTCGTGAGGTAGGGTACTACCAACCTCTACTACTTGGGTCAAACCTACCCTCTCAACTTTGTTGCCACTGGTTTGTTCAATTCTGGTCCTCTTTCACGTGCCTCCTTTCTCTGTCATCATGTCAACTTCCATGTCACAATGTTTAGAACCCCTATCTCTTTTTCCTGTTGCTTGTTCCCAGACAACCTCTTCCTCAAGAATTCCCAGTAGCGCCCCTCTTCTCATTTTGTAGACCACGCGAAGTGTTTCTTCATGTCTGTAGAGCTCTCTTTTCTTTTCTTCTTACCTCTCTCTACTGCCTGTATCTTCCTCTGGGCTCTAGTCTCAACTTTGTGTCCCTATTCATTGGGATGGGGTGCTAGCTCACCCGATGTGGCATTAACTTTCATGGATACCTATCCATCCTCTTCAAATAATGTCGCAACACCCTCGACTGGTTCTGTCATTGTTGTGTGGATATTTATGTGTATTAGTTCTGATGTGGAGAAGAGGATAGGTGTTCTTTGGTTTCCATTTCCCTCCTCACCCCAGTTACCTCCCCCATATGATTTGTCTTTCTCTGTTGATCAGAGGACACCAACCCGATCATCTTTGCTTCCTTCAAACTGGACCTCATCCGTGCCCTTTCCTCCCATGGGGCTGCTCAAGCTATCTTCACTGTCTATGCCTTGTCTTCCTAGTGCATTTTTGTTTGCCTTGAATTCCTTCTCCCAGAGCCCCTGTGCCACTTCTATATCTCCATCCCTTCTTTTCCATATTGTGTCCTTCTCGGTCTATCCTTTTCTAGGATTTAAGCCCCCTGCACCGCTATTTGTGCTAGACCGTGGCTTTGTTTTGAAGATGAGCTTTTGCTTTGTCATTTTGCTACCTTTTTTCTGCCTCACTGGCTTGTTGTCGCCCTTTCAAGGGTGATGCCTTCAACCAGTTTCCCCACTATTGTACCTACGTCATCTCTTCCGCTCCTTCATCGCAATCCTTCTCTGTGCATCCCAGGATCCCACATGTAAAGTAGAAGATGCCCAACTGCTCGTACTTTGCCTCCACATCCATCCTCTGTCCCCCTTTAATCCTTATATTCAACACTCTCCTTAGAGGTTTGGTCACATCTAGTAGGATTCTCACCCTCATTGATGAATCCCATCTGAGTTCATCATTATTTAGATCAAGCACCCAACCTATCTACCCAGCAATCTCCTTGATCGTCTTCTCGCTTCTATACCCTAATGGCAAGCCATATAATCGCACCCAAAATGGGCTTTGATTTATCACAATCTTCCCTGGTTGCTCCTCAGATCTCCTTAAATAATAGAAGTTTATTTTCAAAGTTCCATGGTGCTCCATCTATAAATCGTTGCATATCACTCCAGTGTATGAACTGCATGACAAACACTCCCCCCCCTCCAATTGCTTGAAAGTTGCTTTATCTTTCAAACCCCAAGCCTGTGACAAAGTCCTATCCATTGCCCATAAATTGTAGACTCTATGTATCAGCAAACGCACCAGAAGGGCTAGATCTATATGGTCCTCCCCGTCGTGATTTCCCCATGCCTCAACATCGATCGGTTCATCCTCTTACTCTGTGAGACACATTTATGCATATATGTTCACCAACTCCACTGCCATCATGGACCCAAGTCCAGAAACATAAGCAAATTCACCTTGGACTTGCAAGATATAGGGTACCTAGAGGGTAGATAGGTGCGCCTATGACTGTAACCCTAGTCGCCAGAACGACGCGAGTTAGGGAAGCAAGTTTTTTTATTACAGTCCAGATATATGAGACTTTCCAACATCAAGAGAGGGGTACTGAGATAATGCTATAAATGGGTGTGAAGATACCCATGAAATCATCCGTGATGGCTCCCTAGGGGATGGATTCAATACCTACCATCAATATTTGGATGGAAGCCAAGAAAGAATTATATGATGAGCATTAGAGCAATTTGCTGGAACAAAATTCATTGTTTTAAAAGTTGCATTGGACCATGGTATAGAGGTGTCAATGAAACACCACCAACCATAAGTTTAGTTTCTATCCAGGTCATCTTAAAACTTATGCTCTCAAAACACAAAGTGTTGCGGTTTTGTTGCATAATATTTAACAAGCAGGTCAAGCTATCTATATGTCATATCATTTACAAAAAAAATCATAGTTTGTTTAGTCTTTTGTGTTCTCCTGTTAGTTATGCATAGTGATTAGTGTAACTTAGTTTCTGACATTTATTTGCTCATTTTATAAAATTGGTTGAGTAATATGTTTCAGAAGACCGTAGGCATTACATAACAAGGTTGAAAGTAGGTAATGATTTCTCAAACAGTTATATGTATTTCTAAATTGAAGAATTGTTGTGATAAAATAATTAGTGAAATATGATTTGTATTTTACTTGATCATTTAATAACTAATGCAAACAAATTTCAAATTAGAGGCACCTCATTGTTTGTATCTCAATCAAAGAGTACAAATTGTCATTTTATGATTTAAGTGCATTGAGAAGTAGTTTGGCATTTATGACTCTATGTTCCATGCTATTTTAACTAGGTCATGAATACAATGAATATACATGTAAAAAAAAGACATTTTCAAAGATTTAGACATGCTATTTTTTAATGTAAAAATGAATCTTATTATTCTTATATCTAATAAACTTGTAGTTCATGCATTCATTTTGTTCCTATTTTGTATTGTTTAGTAAGTTGTATTCCAAGTTTCTAGAGATGCGGCATCCATTTGATTAGAGATGCGGAATTGACGATCTCTGATACGGATGATAGGATAGTGTGGAGCCCAGAAACTGATGGTCTCTTCTTGATGCAATCTGCCAAACGCATCTTGATTGTGAATGAAAAAAGAGACAAAAACATGCTTGGAGGAATCTGGAATCTTGACGCACCTAAAGCTATCACTACCTTATGGAAGTTATGTAGAAATCTGGCACCCACTGATGAGAACATCTGAAGATGTTGCATACCTTTGGTATCAATTTTCCAGTGTTATGAAGATCTGGTTTCTGAAGATACCTTGTACCTTCTTTTTAACACTCAGATTGAGACTGAGTTATGGCACAGATACGAGAGAATCAGTGGTACTCCCGCACCGTCAGACCTTCTTTCCCTTTTATCAATGTGTTCATCAGGTCGGCCGTCCTCAGCTAGCATATGGCTGATGAGAAGGATTGCAATACTGATTCCATGGTAGATTTGGAAATATCGGTGTACTGTAAGATCTGATGGCAGGAGGATTTTGACTCAAAGGATTTGGGAAGAAATTACCCTCCACATCAACAAGATGATGCACAATATATCTTTTTCTAAGATAGAAAATACTGATTTCTACATAGCACTCCTTGACACACAGATGATTAGATGGATAGCCCCTGATGTTGATAATTTGAAAATGAATATCACCATTTGAATAAGAAAAGACCCATTTGGGACATTTCATAGATGGTCAGCTGGGATTGTCAAAGATAGAAGAGCCTCCATTTGGCTGGCTTTTCGGGTCTGGCTAAAGGCTGACAAGTACTGTCATGCCTATATCCATGCTTTTGCAGTGGCGTTGATGCTTGCGGCTGATCATAATATTAGGATCTCTACACTAAAAATTGACTGCGGTAGAACCTTCAATATACTTTGGCGAGGAACAATGGATCTGTGGCGATCTATATATTACACTAGAGACCTTTGTAAGGAGCTGGGGGAGGAAGCCATTAGGGGCAGCTTAGTCCCAAGTATTGTTAATGCAATCATGAAAGAAATAGGAATATGGGGGATGCACTTGATGGGAAGATATGCTACTACTGACCTGATGAACCTCCCCATGAAGATTAGGGGAATGGTGATTTTAGAGAGAAGGTCCATTCCATATATTTACACATCGTATGAGGAGGGAGATCCCTTGTTGGCTTGATTATTGTTTTGTTTTGTTTTGTTTTTGTGAGGTTTAATTCAAGTTGTTTGGCCATTTATTTTTTTTCGAAGAGGGAAGATAACCGTGTTATTATAAGAGGTAGATGTATTTTTTGATGATATTGCTCACATGAGGAGAGTGATATGAATAAGAGTATCTCCTGACTTAATTGAAAAAAATGTTTCTAGAGGGTGAAGGTGCCTAGTTGGACTCAAGGACACAATCAAGTGATATCCTCATTACAAAATATTTAAAAAAGGCACCAATGTCCAAAGATACCTATCTAAAGGATAAATACATTCACATATATAAAAGGAAAAAAATCACATCACAAATTCCCAACTACATTTTACATAGGCAAGTAGTTGATCCTTCCAATCTAGATGTGTTATGAAGTCATGATGAATCTCAACTTGACCATGCAATAAATCATTATTTTTGTCCAGGTTCTATTGGCATGTCCCAGATCATTTTCAAGAATAAAAAATGGAGGGACAATTTTACTAGAGACAATTTAAAAATTGACAAATAACACACACAAATAAAGTTATTTAGAAAACAAATATTTGTATTTCATTTTGATTTTTCTAATAATTAAATAAGTAAAAAAAATATTGTCTCTATGTAAGTATATGTTTTTATATTTATGAAATAAAAAATTTCAAATAATTAATTGAAAAACTATTGTAAGCACTAAAAAATTATGATACTATACTAAATAGTTAAAGATAAGGTAGTCTAGAAAAAACATCAACATATATGATATCATAATCATGAAGCTTCCATCCTAAAATAATATAGTGTGCTTACCAAATTGAAGTAAATATTTTGATATTAACCACTAAAATCTATGATACACGAGGACAAGTGCATAGCACGTGCAATTACTAGTATTCATGAAGACATGAACAACGGAATTTATGGTTGTGCACCCAGCTAACCTCTCTGGATCCCTAATACCATGTATATATGTAGGAAGTAGTATCTTCTTCCCCACAAACAAACCCTAGAGGCAAGACTTCCCAAGGTTTAGAAGGGGTGAAAGGAATATGACTTGGAGGATGATGACAGGGAGGGGGGTTCTTGCTATAGAGAGGAACCCTTCTCTAACTCATCCCTTCCCACTTTTAGACAGACTTATGATTGGAGGAAGAGCCTTAGTCAACCGAGACATCACTATCCTCAGTTTAGGAGCATCAGATGGAACCCTGACTATGACTGGGGAAGTTGGCCAGAGTGTTGTGAGGTAGAGGCCTCAATGCCATGTCCTAGTCTTGGCCTCACGACAATGCTTGCCTGAGAAGCCCACCTCATCTTTCCTTGCATCAGCTGCACTACATAGTGATGTGAGCAACATATGGTGGTGCTTTGCAACTGGTGAGGTTTGGTGGACAAAGGACCGAGAGGCTTGATGACAATAGTGATAACTGGCACGGTCATAGTGGTAGAGGAGCATGAGGAGGGGTTCCCTTCACCACAGATGGCAACATATAATTGATTGATTATATGTTTTTATGTACTTGCACACATTTGCATGCACCTCATGTACACAATATATTCAATATACCGAGTGTTGTTTTTTTTCATGACATTTTAGGTACTTGCTAAATATGAAGATATCGACATTTGATGGACAAATGAAATTACCGAAAGACTTTAAAGCTAACTTGTAAGGAGGATTAGATAGACACTTCTTAGCATATGCTCAATTCTTGTGTAAAAAAATTATGTAACTCTTTAGAGGAGCATTTTGTAAAAAATATTTGAATTAATGGAAATTATGTGTTGTTACTTGTTATTTGGTTAAATACAAACCCTTGGGAATTTTTGGTAATGGCTCTCCACGTTTTGTGTCTTTCCTTAATTAGGGGGTGCTAAAAAGTGAGGTTGTTGCATTGGTATCATAGCCCCAAAATTTTCAAATAATATTTAAAAGTTTATAATTTGAACTAATATATAGACATATAATGAATCTTATTAAGGCATGACCTGATGGTAATGGTTTCTAGAAGGGATCATGTCTTTGGGGATTGACAATATTTTCCTCCACACTATTAAGTTGGTATACGAGGACTCCCTTAGCCACAATGATACCTGCATGGACAAAACCTAGGGGTTGCCTAAAGTAATGTTTCCTCTAAGTCTTCTCATCTCTTAATTCATCTAACTTCATATTCACTTGTTTAATAAACTCTAAAGGATACTTCTTTCCTCATCTCAAGTTATGATTTTTTAGAATAAGTATGGTTAAGGCATCGTCCGCCCATTAATGTAAAGTGGAAATAGTAACATAGATGAAATGTGGAATTAATAATGTACATGTACTGTGGAAATAATGATAAAGAAAAGAAAATGTTTCATGGGTTTTCCTTGTGAGGGTAAATCCTAGATGGAGATAGGGTTGGTTTCATAAAAACCCTAGTGGGTCAAGGGACATAGAAATCCTAAGTGGAAGGGTGTAGTCTCTTACCCTAACCCTAAACCCTAATCATGGGTAGTGAGAGTGGCATGGGTAAAATAGAGACTACTCATATGACCCCAAACTAGGGTAAAAAGGAATAAAAAAATCAAATGAGTTTAAGTGTCCTAGTCTCCCATCTATGCATGTGGGGCAATGATTTCATGTAAAGAATTTTATGAAACATAAGTAGTAAATGGTCATAAGAATGAAAATAACCTTAAGGTTTGTGTCCCGACCTGGGGTGGGTCAACCTAAGAATGGGAAAAGACCTATGGGAGAGGTAAAACCCTAAGCTCATGGGGTCAGGTTATGGCTAGAGAGCCTAACCTCCTCTTGTGAGTCAAGGAGACACCCTAGGTTAGGACCTCCACTAGAAGGGTGAGTTAACCAATCAGTTTAAGAATTGAGGTAACCTTGAATGTCACCTAAAGTGTGAAGGATTAAGTACATAAAATATGAAAGCAAATACATACTTTGAACTCAAAGTATGCCATCTCTGAGGGACACAAGGAAATTCACTAAGGAAATGGATGAAAAGTATCTGACCAAGTCAGAATACGAAGGTCACTAGTCGTCCCAGCTTAGATAGGAAGGCTGATAAAAAGGGAAGTCAGTGTAATGATTGGTGATCAAGCCAGGATAGGAAGATCAGCAATAGGCCAAGCCATTATAGGAACGCCGGTATAAGAGAAAGTTATTACCATAACTAGTGATCAAGCTATGATAGGAAGATCACCCATAGGCCAAACCAAGAATGGAAGACTGATGTAAGAGGAATATATGGAAATGACAACTGATCAAGCTGATATAGGGAGGTCACTGATAGGACAAGATGGGAAAGGAATGCTAATATTAGAGGAAGTCATTGAAATGGCTAGTGACCAATTTGGGAAAGGAAGTTCACTACTAGGTCAAGCTGGGAAAGGAAGACCACTATAAAATACCATGTTGAGGAGGGGAAGGTCGCCATAAGCCCAATGTGGAGGCATAAAGTGAAAAATGTGTACCCGAAGAGAGATGAAAGAAAATCAGGTTAATAATTATCTAAGAAAATAATGTGCCCTTGATAAACCCTAGGTAAGGTAGAGTTGTAAGTCAATCTTAAGGTCAAGTAGGGAAGATTGAAGGTACATAAGACCGATGAGACTAAGAGGTGATTGTGCCTTGAATACATAAGACCATGGGGTCAGGAGATAGCTATTCATGTTGCTCGAGGCCCAAGGGTCAGGAGATTGGCCACATTCATGAGTTCTTCAGACCCAATGGGTGAATTTGAGAGGCATTCCCTAAATGCATAAGGATGAGATCACTCCAAAGGTACCTCTACTGCCAGAGACCTTGAGAAAATGACTAAGGGTAATGAGACTTGAGGTGCAAATAAAAATATACAAGTAGTCATGTAATAATAAAATCATAAAAAGGAGTTGTGCACCAACTCAAAAATGAGAGAGGCACTTGACTTAATGAAATATAAAAAAATTGGGGAATTAAAAAGTAAACATGGTTTAGAGTAATGTTGAGAATGATTCAACGTAAAATTTGAAATTTTGACATAATGTGTGGGTACACCATCTCTTCTTTTAGAATGGGATGAACTTTGTATTTAGGCTGTAGTGAAGTCCTTATTTTATCTCATTATGAGTGAGTGAGATTGGGGTAAGCACATGTTTAGGTTAGAAATTGAGAACAAAGAATGAATACCCTAAGTTGAGTGTAATGACATGATCTAGGGTTTAAGGTGTTGCCTCAGCCTTTTGTAAAAACTAATGAACAATAGGTTAAAAACCTAGGTGAAAACGTGATCACCCAGTGAGATTGAAATCACAAGATGGAAATGTAATCACCAGAACTGAAATCATGTATATACAAGGATGTAGATATACCCTATATTGAATTCAGGTGCCAATCTTAGTAATACTATGGGGAATATGCATATCAATAGAAGATGCTAAATGGGGTTGCTAACCCTAAGGTTGAAACTAAGTTGTGTTATTATTCACCTTGACCTTGCTAAGTTTGAATTTTGGGGTAAAAAATTCCTTTTAAGGGGAGGTGAATGTCATATCCTCAATTTTGGCCAAATTGAATTATATAAATGTAAGGAATGTATTGATAAGTAAGTTCCCAATGGATATTACTAATTAAATAATAATGTTACCCACTTTGTGACATGGGTGCAACCCATGGCCCAAATGAGACCCTTTAGACTATATTCTTAGCAAATAAGTTCTTGTGGTATAAGACAAAGGGATGAGAGATTTTGTGTATAAATAAATAAGCAAGTCTTCAAAAGGATATATGAATTATTGTATATCAAATAATTGATGGAATAATTATCTAATCTAGTTTGGCCACATAAATTGTGAGGCCTCTAGTGGTATTATTCCAATAAGACTTTAGGAATAATTAAAGATGATAACAAAAAGGAACAAAATTATAGAAATTGAGAGGAAATGGATGTTTCATGAGATAATGGTAATAGTTTTAATGAAAAGTTTTGAGGATTAAGTTTGTATCTATGACTTATTGCAATAAATCACAAGGAAATCATATATAAGATGAGGAATGTATTTATTGGTTTACTTTTACAACAATCTATAATAATATTTAAGATAATGGAAACAAAATGTATTTAGGTGCAAGAAAAGGCATTAATGGAATTCCTTGGTTGCAACAAACTATGCTACACCCAAATAGGAATGTGGTGTATTTTTCGAGTGACCTTTGGGTCTATAGAATAAAAGGTGTGAGTCGTTTACGCTAAGGAAAAGAGGAAGGAATATATTGTAAGTCTTTGCCTTATTTTCCTTGCCAATTACGTATGAATACCTGGCTATCAATTTGAGAAAATCTTACATATTCATGAAGATGAGAACAATGGAATTTATGGTATCACACCCTTCTAACCTCTCTAGATCTCGAGTACCATGTATATATATATGAATTTGTATCTTCTTTCCCACTAACAAACCCTAGAGGTAAGACTTCCCTTGGTTTATAAGTGTTAAAAGGACAACCACTTAGAGGATGATGATGGGGGGGTTTCTATAGAGAGGAACCCCACTCTGACTTAGCCTACCCACTATCAAATAGACTTTCTATTAGAGGAAGAGCCATATTCAACAGAGACATCATCATCTTTGGTACAGGAGAATCAACTGGAACCCTAGACATAGCCAGGGAAGTCGGACATGGTGTTGTGAGGAAGAGGCCTCAATGCCATGGACTCATCTTGGTCTCTTAGAAATGTTCTGTTGAGATGCCCACTTCATCTTGCTTTGCAGCAGACACACTACACGGTGATGAGAGTAACAAATGCGAGCGTTTTGCAACTAGTGAGGTTTGGTGGAGAAAGGTGTGAGAAGATTGATGAAAGAAGTGATAGATAGCACGGTCATAGTGGGGACAAGCACAAGGAGGGGTTTTCTTCTCCTCAGATGGATGCATGTAAATGGTTTTGTTCGGCCCAGCAACATCGTCCATAATCATCATGGAAATGGGGTCTCCATGCGGAGAATAAGGTCACCCCTAAGGTTGTTATTGAGCACACCATTAAATATTTAGAGGACCATACCTTCCACTATCCCTAATATTAGGTTCTTGTCTAGTACAAGAGAGAGGGGTAGGTTGGGAGGAGCCGACATCAATGAACTGTGATTGTGATGTGTGAAGGGGTGAGGTAGACGAAGGTGAGAAAGAAGAGTTGTCGACCGACCGGTTTGGGTTCAGGCTAGGAACGAGATGGTTCACTGACATAGATGGACCGAAAAGACATGTGACCCTCTTACATAGCTTAAGGGAGACTCGCAGGACTATAGAAAGATGTCATGTGGCCTTGCATTTAAGGTATACTTCCTTTTTTAAAGTAAATCTCCCAAAAACCATAGAAATTGATAGGGTTATTTAAAAATAGGCAAACTAAATATCAAATTTATTAGAACAACGCGTAGAATCCAAATATGACACTTCTAAATGTCTAGGTATGCTCTATGTTCTAAAAATATGGTTAATACTTCTTTAAGTAGTGATTAATGCATGAAAACCAATATCATGTGTATTAACATGTTGAACACATCATATGCTCTTAGTTCATGTTGCAGTCTTATATTGTTGTATAATCAGATTTCCATGATGACCATGATAAAAAAGATGATAATTAGAGTTATAAAGTGGATAACCATATATGTGAATAATTAGGGTTATAGATCCTAACTTGATATGATGTTAATGAACTTAATTGAATTTGGTTCATGATAATGCAACGATATGTCAGATATAGTAATTAGGATTTCACCTAATGTTTAGTATGTAATGGAATCAAGGTTTGTGCCCTTATTCCTTATCCAAATACTAAACCCTGGATTAGGACCCTAGTAGGGTTTAATGAGATTATGTGACGTGACACCTTAAGATTTACATATATGCAGATTTAATGTTGATTGCTTGGTTTTCTTGCTTGATCTGATAATATGCTTAAAGTGTGGCCAAAATATCAACATGTTTCTACAAAAGGTATGTGGTTACGATTATGACTACCTTAAATATAATTTTTTAGTGTTTGATGAGCTTTTCTTGAGTATTGTACAATTAAATTGTTGGATGTTTATTTATATTTTGTTCAATTATAATGCCACTGTGAGTACCCAATAAAGAAAGATTATGGAAAGAAATTTCCAATTCATATTTACAAGTAATTGATTGATTATATGTTGTTGTGTACTTGCACACTATTGCATGCACCCCACATACACCTTGTATTTTGATATATTGACTCTTGTGTTTGTTTCACGACATTTTAGGTACATGATAAATATGAAGATATCAAAATTTGATGGACAAAGGAAATCACCTGAAGACTTTAAAGCTAACTTATAAGGAGGATTCAATAGATACTTCTTCTCATGTGTACAATTCTTGTGTAAGAAATTCATGTAACTTTTTTGAGGAGCATTTCATAAACAATATTTGAATTAATGGAAATTATTTGCTATTACTTGTTATTTGGTTAAATATGGATATTTGGGAATTTTAGGTAATGTCTCTCAATTTTATGGGTCTTTCCTTAATTAGGGGATGTTGGAAAGTGAGGTCGTTGAAATCTATATAGATCTTGAATCCTAAAATATAGGATGCTCACCTAAATCCTTCATAGAGAATGTACTTCCCATCCAGGTCTTTACCATCTTTAAAGTAGGGACGTCATTCCCCATCAATATGTGGAATATAAATATGCTCCCACCAAGCATTTGTAATCCCATATTTCATCTTCATTTCGACTAAAGTCAAACTCTTTGACTACCTCCTCAAAATTGAAGATTCTAGCTTTGATATGTTTGTTTCAATCCATAGATTGACCTTTGTTTCTTACACAGTTTATTTGTAATAATTGGATTTATAAAACCTTCAAGATATGCCAAACACATCCTTTACAACATTCCTATTTAAGGAATGTAGTTTTAACATCCATTTTCCAAATCTAATAGTCAACCTAAGTTGTAGTGGCAAGCATGATCCTGATGGATTTAACCATGGAAAATGGTGAAAGTTTTTGTCATGTTCAACATCTTTATGTTGTTTGAAACCCTTTGCAACCAATATGACCTTAACAATTTGTACACTACCATCCATGTCGGTCTTCTTCTTGAAGACCCAATTGCACCCTATGGGTATTACCCCTTCAGGTGGATCCAACAAGGTCATACTTTGTTGGTGTACATGGAGTTCATCTCGGATACAATGCCTTCAAGCCATTTCTCATACTATGGTCCCACAATAGCTTCTAGGTAGGTTGTTTCTCATAGTCTATGACCAACTTACTGCCTTCTTGAGCCATAATATATCCTAATATTTCAATTTCAAGGCATGTCCTACTATATCTATGAGGTTGTGTGTTTCATAAGGAACTTGAGATTCCACGACAATTTATGATTCTCCTTGCTCCTACTGTACCTCTTTAGGTTCAATATTTTCTTGTTGGTCTCAAACTTTTCAAGTTCTAATTTATCTCTCACTGATTCCTTTGGAATTAAGTTCCCCTTTTGAAATACAACCATCCTTGAAACAAGCACTTTTGTTTTTAGATAAAATATAAAACCAGTGTCCTTTGAGTCCTTCACGACATTCAACAAAATAACATTTATGTGATTTGTGGACAAATATTTTCAAGAAATTGTTTTCTCATTTATGCTTCCAAATCTTCATAAAAGACATATCGGGACACTTCCCATGTCATTTTTCATATGGTGTCTTTTGAACCATTTTATACAGTACATTATTTAATGTGAATCATGTTCCCAAAATTAAATTTGAAGATCAACTAGATTTATTGATGATCACACCATGACTACAAGGTGTGATTCCTTCTTTATGTTACATCATTATGTTTTATATGGAATACATTATGATACATTGTCATGGTTTCCCAGAAGGTCCTCAAAATCTTTGTTTAAAATATTTTCCACGTCGATCATATTGAAGTGTTTTAATAATTTTATCATGTTGATTATGTACTTTACTTGTAATCTCCTTGAACACTTCAAGAGATTCAGAATCATATTTCATTAAGCACAAATTACCATATTTACTGAGACCATCAATAAATATAATGAGGTATTGGTGACAACCTCTAGCAACTATTCTAAAAGGTCTATATACATAAGTATGTAAGATACCTAATAGAATACTAGCTTTTACACTAGTTTTAGTGAAAGGATCTTATGTCATATTGCTCAAAAAATAAGACTTGCATGTCTCTATTGGTTCAAAAACCAAAAGAGTCTATATGACCATCTTTAGGGATTCTAGAAATGCATCTCTCATTTATGTGATCCAGATGAAAATGATATATGTATTCATTGTTTGAGTCATCGAGTCATTCAGTATATGTGTTATACATATTTGTCTTTAGAACTATCGAGTATAGATTATGAGACATAGGGCACTACCATATATGATCTTATTCTTTAAAATATCAATCATTCATACTACACTTGTCCATACAGGATACATGATGTTTTACATTAATGCTAGGTACATTTTTTGGTAACCCAAGAGACTCATAAGGCTTGCGCCAAGCCCAACCTGGGGAGCTCATCCACATATCGTAAGGAGCATAGCCCATTAAGTCATGTAGAGGCCGACTGCGCTATAGGAGAAACAATTCCGAACAACACCACCAGGATGATACAAACTCGTGACCCTTCATGACTATTCCCAAATTCTATTACATACCCATTAGATATATAAAAAATTCCAATTATAGTGGTAGCAACTCTTGCTCCGCATAGTTCTAGCTTACTTCTTCTCAGGTCCTAAAGTGGATATCACTATCACCTTGTTCTTCCTAAGTTTCTCTAGATGAAGAGGGAAACTCCTTTTCTAGTGTACAGGTTTATGACAGCGAGGACACTTCATTTCCTCATTCACTCCTCCCTTAGTTTTTGGCTAGCTTTAGAACTCTTTTTATCTTTGCCTTTTCCCTAAGACTTCCCTTTCCCTCTATTGGTCATTATCACATATTTAGGTTTGTCATTCTTCATCTGTGCTTCAGTTGTCATCAACATGCCAAGTAATTTTGACAACTTCTTGTCAAAATTGTTCTCGTTGTAGTTCATGACAAATTATTTGTATGATTTTGGTAGTTACTGCAAATTCACATGTATGGCCAACTCTTGGCCTAAGGGAAATTCTAGTCTAGCAAGGTTCTCCACATGCCCAATCAACTTGAGTACATGAGGACAAGCTAGATCTCCTTCAGCAATATTGTACTTGAACAACAACTTTGAGACATCATATCTCTCTTGTCTTGGCTAATTTTGGTACATGTTCCTTAAGATGTATTACAATCTCAATCATATAAATGTTCTCATGTTGTCTCTACAACTCATAGTTTATTGAGCATATAATCAAGAACTTGACATCCACGAAATCTTCAGTGCTTCTTGTAAGCATCCCTGTCAGCCTTAGTTGCAGTGGGAGCGGGCTCATCCAACTCTAGTGTCTCCAGGACATAGAGCTTGGACTCTTGAGCAAGAATGATTCTCAACATATTGAACTAGTCATTCAAATTATTTCCATTTAACTTCTTCTCAAGGACCGATAGCATGCCACTAGTTTATACAAAAGAAATTTTGAAACTTTTGTCAAAATATTTTTTATTTAACCTGATTTGATACGTTTGATGATATTAATAAGGCTTTTAATTAGTTGTTTCTCTCATATTTTGTTCAAATTGATAGACCTCACTATCAATTTAGAAGATTGCAGCATAAAACCTTCTCATGAGCCAAGATCCATATTTCATCAAATAATGAGCCAGCTTTGGTTGATTTCCCACAACTTGACTATTTAGGTAGGAAACTTTTGCCAAATGCATCTAAATGCAACTCTTGGATAGATGGTGTGCACAACTCCTTATCACAATCCATGTCTATGCTTCTAAGCACTTAATCTCATTCAGACCATCTAGTTAAGCCTGACCCAAAAGTCAACACGATAGTATATGCACCCTTCTTTGGCAAACCCACAAATCTATCATCACATTCCACGAGATAGATGACACACCATGCTTTTTCATAACCTACACTTATTCAATCAAGATTTTCATGTGTGTTCCTTATGGAAAGCATCTAATACTTAATATTTTTGGAGGAATTTTATAGATAAATACATATACATATCCAATAACCATATACTTATAATATGTATCATATACATGATACATCCACAAACAAAAAATGCAATCATAAACATATGCACGATGGTCATGTACATACTAATGAAATTCTTTGGATCCACAAAGAATTAATATGATCTAAGGTCATACATCTCATGTAGCAACCTATACTTGAAAACATGCGATGGTCATGTACATACTAATGCAATTATTTGGAGACACAAATAATTACTATGACCTAAGGTCATACATCTCTTGTAGAAACATATACTTGAAAAAATGCTACTGGAACATGTTGGTAGATTGCCTGGAACCTACAGTCAATCAGTTGGACTTCCCGATCGGTTGATTGGCAACCATTGGTCATTCAAACGACTTTGGATCAAGAGGATGATGAACTCCTCCAGTCGATCAGTTGGCCTCTAGTCGACCGATTGGCTTCTCCTATCGGATGACCTCCTTGGTCCTTCGGTCGATCAACTTGACTTCCCTGTTGGTAGACTCACCTGTTGTAGAATGACTTTTTTCCCAAAATAGAAATTATAACTATCCTATTAATATTAACTTATTACATTGTAAAAGGGAAACCTCGATTTATATTCGAGAGAGTGTAGGAAGGAGAACATTAATTTACATTTGGAAAGAAAGATAAAGTCTTGGTATGAAAACCAAATAAAAGTTGGAAAGAAACCAAACAACCAAGAAAGTACATCCATAGCTATTTTGGCCATAACCACACATACATCCACCATCAAAATGGTTTTAGGGAAATGTCTATAAGTTGCATATATATATAAATATATATATATATATATATATAAATATATATATATATATATATATATATATAAATATATATATATATAGTGGTATGCACAATAATCATTTTAAAAAATTTCATTGTGCGTAGAAAAATAAATCCAATTACATTGGTTTAAGTCCCGATACACCATAGATCGACGTAGCCCTGATACCACTTTCAGGATTTTGGGTGGCAAATAAGGCAGTGGAAACAACAATTCTCTACACGTATCCCAATCAAGCAGATCACGTCAAGAATGATGTATTTAGGAAATAGGTTTTGCGAGGTATATACCTGGTCCTGGATTGAGTTCAACAAAGATCCTCGTAACACGGTGATTCTAGATCTGACAACACCTGGAGGGCAGTTGGGGCAGATTCATGTTGTGACACCATAGACATCGAATGATGTAGTCCTCCTAGAATGTTGGTAGTGACCTCCATGCCTCTATGGTAGTCCACGCAGACCACCAAGACTTCCTCGGTTCACTTTACCAGAGCGGGAAGGAGCTTGTCCCTTTGATGTGAACGTGCTAACACTGACTTGTTCTCCCTGGATATATCTCCCTTTTATGAGTAAGACTTCCTCAGGTTCTCTTGTTATTACAAATATGATAGGACAATGATTCTCAGAGTTAGTTGTATCTATTGAAATCCTTGACTACTCCTTTATTTATAGAAGGATCATGGCTAGGGTTTCTAGATCAAATAGGAGATGAAGAGATGGATTTTCATGACTTTCTAGTTGTTGCGGATCATGAGTCAGTCGACTCAACATTTGAGTCACACCCCATACATTTGGAACATCCAGTCTGCTGATTGGAATATTTTCCTATTTGCAAGCATATTGCCTTTCAAGGAAACAATTAATGCACAACATAATGTCAACATCAATCCTTGATCCAATGTTACCTATTGTCTAGTTGATTGATTAGACACTTCAATTAATCGTGTCAACCCATGAATCGGTCGAGTCAACACTTGAGCTGATAGACTCACATTCTAGTCATCCAATTATTAGCCAATGTTGTTTAAATTGACTTGACATCTGATTCGGTTGAATCAAATTCCCAGTCAGCCAGTTTTCAACCAATTTCATTTAAATTTATTACCTAAACACTTTAGTAATCAAGTCAAACCCTATTCATGAGTAAATTGTTATTCTAGGTGCATCCTATGCATGCGACCCTATAAGTCCCAAGGTATGTTTGTATTGAACGTCCATAACTAATTTATGACATCACTAGAAATGTATGGTATCTAGCAACACATCATTTCTAACCAAGTAATTAGAGAGTTGGAAAACAACTTCAACCTACAATTAATGATCAGTGCTGCAATGATTGTATAGTTCCTTTGTCTCTAATATCCATACTGAACTTGAGGCATGAAATCATCATCCTCTTAATATTCAATCCATGTTCCTTAAAATAGAGAAGATTGTTCGAGATGAATGTGAGTTCACATGTCACATATTGATTCATATGAGTATGGCCATACATTTCTCAATCTTGGTTATCAAGTGGCAAGGATATCAACTCGGATAGGAAGGACAAATTCCATCTACATCACTCACAATTAATCCCCATCCGTCACAACATACCCAAACATCACATGTATGGTAACCCTTATTGAAGGTCACGTTGGATGGTGTGAAAGTGCATCAAACAACATGTGATGAGTGTAGTGCCTTCAGGTCTAAGAACCACAATCACCACTACACTCATTACATGTTTTTTTACTACTACAATCATATGATGATTGTAACTGTACCAATCTTATTCTGACTACCACTCAATGGTTTCCATGTATCACTCTCAAAGTGAGTCTATTTTATACACTATTCTCTAATAAGTATCTATAATTTTGGTTTGATATCAAATATCTCGATTACTGACATTCTCTCATCAACCAACACACACTCTAGTCTTATGTATTATTGTTGTCTCTTAGTTTCCACATAATATCTGATTAGGGATATAATCTAGAATGTAAATACTCTTATCATAGATATGATCTCATTGTTCAGGTCCTCAACCTAAAGACATATATCATTGAGTAACATCATGCTTTAGACCTATACCATGTTTGTGTCATCATCTCATGACCGAGACAAACATAATAGTCAAAATTACCTTTATTATTAACAAATGAAGTATATGATGCCCCATTACAATCATCATATGATTGGTTGTCTTGGCATAAATACCTATAGTTCATTATGGCAATCCAATGACCTTTACTTGAATCTGACTGATATCTTTTCATCATGTCCAAAACAAATAAGATAATGAGACAAGTACATAATATTATATAAATGTTCCCTTTCTTCATAAGAATAGGGACATTGAGCTCTACAGAGACGAATTCCATGGGATAAGGTCAAATTTCCTCTCGTTATGTCCTACATGCTAAACCTTTTCCGCACCTTGTCAATGTATGTACTATGACTAAGGCCAAGAAGCCGTCTAGATCTAATTCTGTAGATCTTAATTCCTATCCCATAAATTGTCTTTCCTAAATCCTTCATATAAAAAGTACTTCCTAGACAATTCTTTACCATTTGTAAGGTAGGGATGTCATTCCTACATACAATATGAGGAACAAAATTATTCTCCAACTAACCTTCTTTTAAACACAAGTTTCATCTTCATTATAGAATCAAGCCAAACTCTTTGACTAGCTTGACAAATTGAAGATCCCTTCGAGATGCTTGTTTTAATCTAAGGATTGAACTTTATAGATAAGCTATAATGGAGAACATGATCCTGATGGATATCGTCCATGCTAGTATTCAAGACCCATTTGTACCCTATGGGTTTTACCCCTTTAGGTAGATCCATAAGGTCCATACCTTGTTGGTGTACATAGATTCCATCTCAGTATCATGTCTTGAAGCCATTTCTCAGACTCTCGTCCCTCTATAGCCTCTAGGTAGGTTGTTGACTAATCATCTATGACAAACTCGTCACCTTCTTAAGTCACAAGATATCCAAATCTTACTGGCTCAAGGCATTTCCTACGAGATCCATGAGTTTCTTGTGTTACATGAGGAACCTGAGTTTCCAAAACAATTTGTGATTCTCCTTGTTCCTTCTGTGCCTATATAGGTTCAATGTTTTCTTGTTGGTCTCGAATAAATTCCTTTTCTAGGATAACAACATCTTTGTTGTCATACATGGGGTGTAAAAGTAGTATCCCTTAGTGTTCTTGTGATATCCACCAACATAACATTTATGTATTTTAGGTCCAAGTTTTTTGGGAAACTATTTTCTCACATAAGACTCACAAACCAAAATCTTCATAAAAGACACATCAAGATGTTTCCCATTCCATATATCATATGGTGTCTTTTTAATCGATTTACATGGTACACTTTTTAGTGCAAACGTGGTGATTTGTAGAGCATGTCCTTAAAAGCAAGCTGGAAGATCAATAAAGCTCAATATTGATTTACCATGTCCAACATGGTATGATCCCTTCTTTCTGATATACCATTATGTTGTGGTGTGCTAGGTGAGGTCCATTGTGGCACAATACCATAGTCTCGTAGAAGGACCTTAATCTCTCAACTTAAGTATTATCCACCTCGATCAGATAAAAGTGGTTTAATACTTACATGAAGATGGTTCTATACTTCATTCATGATATCCTTGAATCTTTCAATGGCTTTTGGCTTGTGTTTCATCAAGTACACATAGCCAAACCTACCAAGGTTGCCAGTGAAAATAATGAAGTATTGGTAACCGCTTGTAGCATTTTTTCTAAAAGGGCCACATACATGAGTATGTATGAGTATTAATAAATCACTCACTCTCTCACTATTACCAGTGAAAGGCTCCTTTGTCATCTTTCCCAACAAACAAGATTCACATGTCTCTATTGGTTCAAAACCAAAAGAGTTTAGATAACCATCTTTATGGAGTCTTGAAATGTGTTTCTCATTAATGTGCCCTAGACGACAATGCCAAAGGTATGTTTTGTTTGATTTATAGCATTTTAGCATTTTTTCGTTTATGTTATATATACTTGTCTGTAAATGTAACAAGTATAGACCATAACACATTGGGGCACTACCATAAAAGAACTGATTTGTACTAACAGAACATCCACCTTTCTTTATAATAAATTCAAATCCTTTCTTGTCCAAACAAGATACAATTATGATGTTTCTATTAATGGAAGGTACATAATAGATATTCTCTAAATCTATTACAATCCCACTGGGCAGAGATAACTCATACTTCCAACTACACCAACAACAACTCTTTCTCTGTTAGAAACACACAGTTCAACCTCACCTTTCTTTAAGGGTCTTCTTTTCTTCAGATTGCACATTTGAGAAAATGTGAGATCCACATTCGATATCCAATACCCAAGATGTAGAAATGGTGAACTTAATCTCAATAAAGTATATAACTAAAGCATAGATCCCTATCCCCTTACTTCAAATTCCTTAATTCCTTAAAGTGAAAACAACATATTCCTTTTGCACTTACCCTTCCCCTTATCTTGAGTGTAGAAGACTTGGACTTCATCTTATCCTTCAAACTTTTCTTGGACTTGCCTTCGTCCTTAGACTCCCCTTCTATGATCACCATCATAAGTTTTTACCTCTTTATATGCGCTTCAACATTTATGAACATGCCAAGCAATTCAGACAATGATTTAGTCAATTTACTCAAGTAATATCTCTCGATAAACTAGTTATATGATTGAGGAAATGATTGTAGAATCATATTCATTTCCAAATATTGGCTCAAAGGAAATTCTAGTCTCTCCAGATGTTCCACATGCCCAATCATATTGAGCACATAGAGCTCTACTAGATCCCCTTCTATCATTTTACACTCAAAGGTCACCTTATAGACATTGTACCTTTCTTGCATTGCATGATTCTGGTTCATGTTCTTAATATGTGTTCGAGAACATCCATGTTTTCACATTGCTTATGCAACCTAGAGTTCATATAGCACAACATAAGGTTTTTAATGTCTAAGGCATTGTTGGTATGCTTCCAATAAGCACCCACCTCATCCCTAGGCACATTTGGAGTGGCTTCCTCTGACTCTAGTGTGTCCAAGACATGGAGCTTATGCTCATGAGTTAGAATAATTCTCAAAGTCTTGAGCAAGTTATGGAAGTTGGTCTCATTAATCTTGTTCTTTCTAACAACCGATTACAACATGTTGTCATTTTGTATTTAATTCTACAAAAGGAAAACTTTCATTTGTCAAAACACTTTTGACTTGATTTGAAAATATTGAAGATATTAATTAGGCCTTTAATTAATTATCACTCCAACTATTTTGTTCAAATCAATAACCCTCAATATTGCTTGCAAACATTGCAACCCAAAATTTTGTAGTGGGCCAAGATCCAAAATAATTAAGTTATTACTCAGCCAAGGCTTGGCATCTGTAACCAATTACTACAATAGACAACATTTGCCAAGTGTATCGAATGCAATTCTTGGATAGATGGTATGCACAAATCCTTGTCATAGTCCATATACATGCTTTTAGGAAGTTAATCTCATTAAGGTCACCTCGTTAATCCTAAATCAAAAGCCAATATGATAGAAATACACCCTTCTTGGAAAACCCACATATCTACCATCACACTTCCATGAGATAGATGGTACATCACTCTTGGTGTGGCCACACTTGGTCGATTAAGCTTTTCATCTAGAAAGTGTATGGGATTTAACATTTATTGAGGGGTTTTAATTATATATACATATACATATCCAATCACCACATACTTATAATATGTATCATATAAATAGTATATCCTCAAACTAAACATGCAATCATAATTATATGAGCGATGTTTATGGACACATTAATTTATTTCTTTGGAGCCACAAATGATTTTTGTCCAACTAAGGCCATACATCATATGCATGCAACCTAACTGGATCCTACAATCATTCGATTGGACTGCCTATCTGTATATTGGTTTCCATCGGTTGGTCGACTGGTTCCAGGCTCATACGGTTGGCTAGACTCCTCCAATTGGTCGATTGGGCCTCCAGTTGATCGATTGGATCCTCCAATCAACTGACCTGACTTCTAGTCAGTTGACTTGCCTCGTTAGAATGCATTCTTCTATCCAAAAATGAAGCTAATATTAATCCTATATATATATAACATTGTGGAAAGGGAATACCTATAGTTACATTTGAGGGGAGTATAGGGAGGAAAACATTAATTTACATATGGATAAAAAGAGGAAGGGTCAACATGCAAGGATAATTAAAAAGGTAGGAAATAAACTATTCAACATGCACAACTACCCAAGGGATTTTGGCCATAACCATGCATACATCCACCATCAAAACAATTTTAAGGAGACATGTATGGGTTGCATATATATATATAAATATATAAATATATAAATATATATATATATATATATATATTATATATATATATATATATATATATATGATCTACGGGACATACCCTAATGTATATGGTATTTAATCAGATAACCACAATAATCAATTAAATATTGGCATTGTATGCAAAAAAAAAATATGATCATATCTATTACATCCTAAATCATAGTAAGTTGACATGGCTCTAATACAACTGTAGGGAAATATGATGACAACGATCACAATAAAAAAACTCTTGTCATATTCCTATAACTAGTGAATTGTGCAATAACTAATAAATGGGAAGGATGGTGCAAGGCATATACCTAGTCTTGGAGCAAGTCCAATGACAATCCTTATAGAGGTGTACTTCCTTTACAAGTAGTACATGGATAGTTGTCGGTGGCATCCATCATCCTTCTTGTGTAATGTCCATGGATGATGGTTTACGACATCCTCCTAGCATGGAAACCAAAGCCTCCACGCCTATACATAGTCCACATGGACCACCAATAACTCCACATCAGCCTTTTCAATATGATGGGAATGTGTTGTCCTTAAGTTATCAACATGCTAGTGTCGACTTCCTTTCCCCTTGTTGTCTCTCCCTTTCTTAGGTAAGACTGCTTAGGCTCTCACATTACCACGATGATGATAAAAGGTGTGTCTATAGACTTGGCCACCTCTTCCTTATAGGAGTTGATGGGATAGGGGTTTCAAAACCTAGGGGATACAAAAAGACAAATCTCAGGTTTGACAGTTGCTGGCACTGCCAGTCGATCAACTAGACAATCCAGTCAGTCATATGGTACAGTCGGTTGGTCGAATGGACTATCCAGTCGGTCGATTGGCATATGGCCAACAATGAAATTACATCAATTTTCATGGTGATGATTAATGCATATTTATATCATTTAACCTAGTCAAAATAGGTCATTTCACATCCATTTGGTCGACTAGACATCCCAATCAATCAACTAGTACAACAATCGGTTCACTTGATATTCTAGTCAGTCAACTCATAGCCAGTGTTGCTTACTTAACCTGATTACGAAAACACTTTGAGTAACCAGGTTAAACCTTATCCATGAGTAAATTCCTATTCCAAGTGCAACCTATGTGTGTGATCCTATAGGTATGATATTTTGTTGGTAGTGAATATCCATAATCAAATTATGACATCACAAGCAAAGAGTGGTATCTAGAAACACATCGTTGCTACCCAAGTAATTGGAAAGATGGAGAACAACTTCAACCTACAAATTTTTTATCAGTGTTACTATCATCCTATAGTTTCTTTGTCTCAGATATCTAGATAGAATGCAAGGCATGGAATCATCATCTTCTTAATACCCAATCTATGTTTCTTGATCTAGAGAAGACTGTTGAGATACATGTGAGCTTAAATATCACATATTGACTCACATAAGCAAGGCCATGCATTTCTCAATCTCTCTTATCAAGTGGTCAGGATATCAACTCCAAAAGGAGGGACAAATCCCACCTACATCATTCACAATCAATCCCCATGTGTTACAGCATACCAAAGCACCACCTTTACGGTGACCCTTATTCAAGGTTCCATTAGATGGTGTCAAATTTCATCAAACAACTTGTGATAGTGACTTCAGGACTAGGAACCACAATCACCACTTATAACTAGCATTCCATGGTTTCCATGTATCATTCTAAAGGTTGGTCTTTCCGATACACTATTGTATAATAAGTACCTATGTGCTTGACTTAATATCAAATACCATGACCAATGAGACTCTACCGTTAGTCAACACACATTTTCATCTTATGTATTATAATCATGTATTTTTTTTTACAATAATATTTGACTAGGTACATAATAAGAATGTATGTAGTCTTGTCATACATATGATCTCATTGTCATGTCTTAAAACTGAAGACATATGTCATTGAGTAACATCCTTCTTTAGACATCTATCATGTTTGTTTCATCATCTCATTATTGAGACAAATATAATAGACAACATTATCTTTGTTATTTTGAAATCAATTTCATGATTCTTCAATGCAATCATCATATGATTAGCTCAATGGAAATACATACCGACATCTAATCCAATCTATATTCCATGAGGTTCACACTAGAGCTTGTAAGACCATTGTTCTTGTGTTGGAGTGGACGTTTGGAATCCTAAAATGTCCAATGACACAAGTATCATGCATGCTAAGTTGTTTTGAGAATCCCAAGTGTTTTAGTAAAGTTGGAGTGTTGATTGTGGTTTGTATAATGATTTGGATCCATAAGTTATGTCTTTTTGAGGAATTTAATTGAATGGTCTATAAATTGAGTTTTGGCACCAAATTCGTGTACGAGGTACCTTGAGTAGTGAGGAAGCTATGGTTAAAATTTGGTGGCAATTGGGTCCTCCTAGAGAGAGATATTTAAATTTGAAATTGGTGAAATAATGTGCATATTTGATGTTCATAGACCTAAGTTTGTGGTTTAAGGGATGTGTCACGTGCCCTTGGTTTGGGCTGCATCTACGTGGGCAAAATTTGGGTCGTTCATGGTTAATCTGATGGTTTAGGCCCTTAGCTTAAGTGAATCCACATATTAGGCTATAGATAGCTTCAACATGGACCATAGATCATAGATTTGATGGTTGTAAGTTTGTCCTCAACCTCCAACGAATTGGGGCTGAGACGTGGGCATGACAAGACCACATTTGCCTCCACCACTTCACAGATCGTGGGAGTGAGTGAGATATTCAACTAGATAGTCGGCTTCAGACTGGGATGATCTCCCATTTGACCCCTTTCTTCAATTCGTGAAACTGAGCCTTTAGGAAGAGAAAGCCCTCCTTTCCCATCGGTTCTCCACTGCAGGAGAACAGGTCGTGGCTAGAGGTATACGAGAGGAGTCCTCTGATTGAACGGTTGTGCGTGGCATGTCCCAACTTTGAAATGACACCCTACTCACAATTGTTTGCCAACATACCAACAAGGATGTGCCATCTATCTTCCCAGGCTCCTCTACGAGTACCAGTTGTGGTGGCCATAGGAAGAGGGAGAGGAGCATAAATTTTGATGGTTTCCCTCGATGTGGTTCGATCCAGCAGCAGCGCTTGTGTAAACTGTCATGGAGGGCAAACCATGAAGCCGCACCAGAGGGAGGTGTTAGGCCGCTGTCGCATAGGTGGACCAATCGAAGGTCTTGCCTGTGATAGATCCTGAGGAGGAGCCAAGGTCTGCTTCCATGTCTTGTAAGAATTCTAGGGTGCAGTGGAAATCCTTGAGTGGAGTCAAAAGATTGTAGAGTGATCGGGAGCAAGCGCAAGTTAGCCATGTTGGTGGTTGGTAGCAGCGCACTCGCCGGAAGCGAGCCGCGATGGCGGGCAAAGAGGGGCTCCAACGAGCCTAAGTTCTAGTGTCCACCGAGGCGGGAGTGATGCTCACAGATGGGTGGCAAATCAGCCATCATGATGAGAACGTGAGGGAGAAAGGACAGAACGACCGTCGATACCTTGATGTATCCTTGCTTTGGGCGGTGGCATCTCAAGCCCTGATAAATGCAAAGATTGTGTGGACTCATGATAGAAGAGAAAGGGGAAGTGACAGACCAGGTCCAAGAACCAAACTGAAGGGACCTAGCAAAATGCCACGCCCAAGGAGGGGCGACGTGGCGAGTTCCAATTGGCCACAAAAGGTAAATGTAAATGTTCAGGTCTTAGATAAATCATAGTAATTAGCTTGGTTATCAGAAAACTGCAAACAAGATATCGTTATTCTCAGAAAAATTAGTAGAACAACATGCAACCATGATATCCAACTTTTGATGCACTAATTTTAGGAATTATAAGTAAGATGCATAATTCTTATATCATGTGTTATAAATAACAAATGATGGCCTAAAATTATGAGTATATGTCACTGAATCCATAATCATGTTCATAATGTATCTGAGGTCAGTGTTTATGATGTTGATGCACAAAATTATGTAATTTTCTTAATATGGCTATCTAGGGTTATTAACCCTAAACAAAATGTAGAAAATACATTAATGATCAATAAATGATGGAATTTATGGAACACCCTCATATCTTCAACTGGAAGATAATATGTAAATCTGAGATTAGTTTTATGCACGAAATCCATGTTATATGAAGATGACCCTAAATACATGTCATTAAACCCTAATTTAGGTTAATGATGTAACCTAGGATTAATTTGTGCACATAATTATGTGAAACATAAATATCATTTAATGAAGCCTAATTCTGGAACATAACTAGATTATTACACTAGTAATCTAACTCCAAGACAAGAATACAAGCAATAATGGAAATATACTAAAGAGATAAGGTAAACCCTAAAATGGATATAAATAGGGTTAAGATTATGGGAGTCTAATGCATGGCATATATGATCTTATCTTAACTAGGGTTTGACCAAGACATAGTTGACATCAAGAATATGTGGTATAGATTATCTCTTTTGAAGGTACGCCATTACCTCTTACTTGTCTTATTATACAATATGTTTGTGTTCTATGGTACTAAATACTTGGCATATGGTATTAATTGAAATGATTGTTCTTGTATGATATGTTGCTTGATTTTCCATACTTATTGCTATGAACACATCAAACATAATTTATTCTGTTCCATTATATGAAAGCACCAACTCATTGGTAGTGTTCTTGGAAGTGACCTAACTCTTTGGTACTGGTCACATTGTACATATGGAAGCACCAACTCTTTGGTAGTGTGCTTGGACCCAACTCTTTGGTAGTGGTCACATTTTACATATGATCCAACTCTTTGTTAGTAATCATAAAGGCCTTAATGCATTCAACTCCTTGGTAGTAATGCATGGATGATGTAATGGAAAATATGCCTAAAATATATGTGTTCTCTTTTGCTAATAAAAATTCCTGTTCAAGTATGCTTTTGTTATATTCTTCTATTATTGTCAAGTATTATTTTCATCTTATTTCCAAGATATGATGAGAGGTATATAAAAGACACGTAGGTGTACTCAGTACAATATTCTTGAATATTTTGCTGATGTGTACCACATGTAATTTTTTGTTTAGGTTTCTGGACATATGATCTTGAAGAACATGATAGTTGAGAGTTGTGTGGCGAGCTGATGTATAGGTGGACTTGTTGTCTTACGATCCTATAATTTAGAGGTAGTACATGTATATGTATAAGTTTGTTGTTCAATATGTAATATCAAATGTTGTAATAATTCATGTTGTAATTATATGTTGAATGGTGAACATGTGTTGCGGTTTTATTACTGTTCATGTGCATGTGATACTGATTGTTTCCTTCTGACTCCCTTAGTTTTCTTCTTCTTAGCATGGTATGGGGTGTTTAAATTGGGATTCTCATTGAGGTGAGGGTTTCAATTTGGATGTCACACATCATATTAAGTTTTAGAAAATCTGGGGACGTCACAGTTCTCTGTAAGAATGGCACCCATCTATCCCATGTTTTCTTCATTGATGACATAATGCTTATGGTGGAAGCCATTAGCAAGCATGTGACTACCATCTCTCAAGTCCTTGAGGAATTCTCCTTAATATCAGGCCAAGCAATATCTGAGGAAAAACCACTATTTTTTTTGGCATAATACACCTCAAGATTTTAGCAAGAAAATTGGTATCCCTCATACTAATGATCTGGGTCGTTACTTGGGAGTCCCCCATATTTACCACAGAGTAAACAAGTCACACATTAAAGTATCATCACTACTTTTTAAGATATGAACAACTGGTCATCCCTCTAGCTCTTCCTTGTTAGAAGCATCACTTTCACAAAATCCAACCTGTAAGCGATATCTGCATACACTATGCAAATTGTCAGACTATCTATGAGCATTTATGATGACATTAATAGACATGCCAAGAATTTAATCTGGTTCAGTGAGCACTTCAATAGGAAAAATGTTGCTATTCTCCTAGATGAAGATCACTTCTTATAAGTATGCGGGCAGATTCAGGCTAAAAGATGCATGAGATCTGAACCAACCACTATCGCTAAACATGTGGTGCTTTCTCAACAAACCCACCTATCCATGGGTTCATATCATGTCAGAATAATATACTAGAAAGGGGAGATTAATAAAGAAACCTTGATCCTCAGCTTGGTCTTTCATAAAGAAGAATGTAACCATCATTATGAATGAATGCTTGAAAGTTTTTCAATCTAGCTCATCCATTAACCTATCGAAGGATAGATGAAATTTAGGTTTGTAACTCCAAGACTTTGATCCTTCCTTTCAACCTCCCAATGACTTGGAGGACCTCATGGTTGATTTTATGGTGCTTGCTATTGATGAATAGGACCAAGAGATTATCACAACATACTTTCATCTTTATGAGAGAGAACACATTCAATTCATTCCTTCTTTAAACCCTCTTGCAGATCCACAAAATTGGACATGGCCTCATGAATAGAAGGGGGAACTCATTCCAAAGTCTACATATGTGTGGCTATGCAAACATAAAGAAGTACCAATGGTCGATGACTAGTACAATACTTGGAGTTCCTGTATCCCAGAAAGGCATCAAATCATTTCTTGGCTACTTCTTCACCAGCCCCCCTGAACAATGTGGAGAAGATAAGAAGACATATCAACGTTGATATTCCCTATACAACATGTAACAACACACCTAACTCTCTACTACATAGTGTCTAGGACTATTGGGACTGCCTAGTCCTTGATCTGGCCTTCTTCAACAATAAGGAGGACAATTGGATATTGGTTGTTACCAAACCTTCTGGCAATCAACCTCAAACTTCCCTATTACTTGCCGTATTACCAAACCTTCTGGAAACCAACATCAGACTAGGGTCATAACAGGAATGTATATACCCTTAACATATGTATGATTTCATTGTTCAACTCCTCAACCCAAAGACATACAACATTGAATAACATCATTTTTTAGGCATTTATTATGTTACATCATTATCTCATAATTAAATTAAATAGAATAAATGGAAGACTGCCTTTATTATTAATCAAATTGTTTGGAAGATATGCCATATTATAATCATTGTATAATTGGATTTGTGGGTATATATACCTATAGAATACCACTTGCACTTAGATCCAATCACCCATGAACTTAATCCCAAGTGATCTAACATGACCTCCATGCTTCTGCTCCAAAAGTGCTTTACTCAAGGAGTTAACAATATTACTTTTGGTTGGCACTCTACAAACCTTCACATCTCCTTGTTGTATGATCTCTTGTATGAGATGGAGCCTCCTTTGTACGTTCTTGGAATGCTAATGTGACATGGGTTCCTTAGCTTGTACAATAGCTCCATTTTTGTCACAATATAGCTCAATTGTATCGTTGATGCTTGGGACCACCTGAAGTTTAGAAATGAACTTTTTATCCATACAACTTCCTTTATCGCATTGGATGCATCAATGTACTCCGTCTCTACTGTAGAATCTACAACTGCCTCTTTCTTGGAACTCTTCCAAGTTAAAACATAGTTGTTGAGTCAAAACACAAATATTTATTGTGATCAATAATCATCTTTGTTAGTTTGGAATCTCTCATTGGTGTAACCTTTTACCACAAACTTATCCTCACCACCATAGACAAGGAACAAATCCTTAGTTCTTCTCAAGCACTTAAGGATGTTCTTCATGACAGTGAATGGGCACCACTGAGATCTAACTAATATTTTCTCATTGTGCTCAAGTCATATGAGACAACAGGAAAAGTACATAATGTTGCGTACATGAAAGATCCAATTGCAGATGAATGTGGAATCCTACTCATGCATTCCCTTTTTTCACAAGAATTGGGACATTGAGATCTAGAGATAGAAACACCATGAGACATGGGCATGTTTCCTCTCTTTGAATCATCCATGTTTACCATCATCAACACTTTGTTAATGTATGTGCTATGACTTAGTCCAAGAAGCCATCTAGATATATCTCTATATATCTTGATTCCTAAAATATAGGATGCCTTGCCCAAGTCCTTCATAGAGAATGTATTTACAAGCCATGTCTTTACCATCTATAAAGTAGGGATGTCATTCCTGATCAATAGTATGTCATCCACATACAATATGAGCAATACAATCATGCTCCAACTAACCATCTTGTAAACACACAGTTCATATTCATTTTGACTAAAGCCAAACTCTTTGACGGTTTCATCAAATTGAAGATTCCATCTCTCAGATGCTTGCTTCAATCCATAGATTGGTCTTTGTATCTTACATACTTTAATTGTATCCTTTTGATTTATAAAACCATCGGTTTGTGTCATATACACATCCTCAAGAAGATTCCTATCAAGGAATGCAGTTTTAACATCCTTCTGCCAAATCACATATTCATGATAAGTTGTAATGACAAGCATGATTCTGATGGACTTAATCATGGATAGAGAAAAGGTTTCATAGTAGTCAACACCTTGATCTTGTTTGAAACCCTTTGTAACTATCGACTTTGTAAGTTTGAACATTACCATCCATGTCGGTCTTCTTGAAGACCTACTTGCAACCTATGTGTTTTATCCCTTTAGGTAGATCAACTAAGGCCCATACCTTTTTGCGTACATGGATTCCATCTCAGATCTCATGTCTTCTAACCACTTCTCATATTCTGGTCCCTTAACAACTTCTAGGTAGATAGTTGGCTCATCATCAATGACCAATTCATTGCCTTCTTGAGTCATAAGATAACCAAATTTTTCTGGCTCAAGGTGTCTCCAACTAGATCTATGAGGTTCCTGTGTTACATGAGGAATTTGAGATTCCATAGTGGTTTGTGACTCTTGATGTTCCTCTTGTACCTCTATAGGTTCAATTTTTACTTGTTGGTCTCTAACTTCTTTGAGTTCAAATTTGCTCCCTTTGATTCCTTTGGAAATAAATTCCTTTTGTAGGAATGCAGCATCCCTGGAAATAAATACTTTGTTGTCAAATGGGTTATACAAGTAATATCCTTTGATTTCCTTAGGATATCCAAAATTATAGAATTTATCTGATCTAGTTCCAAGATTTTTAAGAAACATTTTCTTGACATAAGCTTCACACCCCCAAATCCTCATAAAATACATTTTGGGACGCTTCCCAATCCATATCTCATATGGTGTCTTTTGAACTTATATAGATGGTACGTGGTTTAGTGTAAACATTGTGGTTTCAAAAGCATAACCCTAGAATGAAGTTGGAAGATTAGAAAAACTCATCATTGATCACACCATATCTATTAATGTGTGATTCCTTGTTTCTGATACACCATTATGTTGTGGTGTTACAGGTGGAGTCGATTGTGATACTTTTACCACGATTTCTCAGAAGGTCCTCAAACTCGTATCTTAAGTATTCTCCACCTCGATCATAAAAAAGTGCTTTAATACTTTTACCAAGTTGGTTACATACTTCATTCATGAAATCCTTGAACTCTTCAAGAGTTTCTGACTTATGTTTCATCAAGTAAACATGACCATACCTACTAAAGTCACCAATGAAGGTAATGAAGTATTGATACCCACATCTAACATACTTTCTAAAAGGGCCACATAGATTAGTATGTATGAGTACTAATAGATCACTGTCCCTTTCATTGTTACCACTGAAGGGAGTCTTTGTCATATTTCTTAACAAACAAGAATCACATGTCTCCATTGATTTGATATCAAAAGAGTCAAGATATCCATCTTTATGGAGTCTAGAAATGTGATTTTCATTGATTTTCCCAAGGCAAAAATGTGAAAGATATGTCTTGTCTGAGTTATCGAGGTTTAATATTTTGGTATATATTTTATAAACATTTGTATTAATATATAATAAAAAAAGTCCATAGGACATCATGGAACTTCCATAAAAGATCTCAACTTTTGAAATAGAGAATTGACCATTCTTTATATGAAATTAATATCCATCCTTGTTCATACAAGATACAAAAATAATGTTTCTATTTAAGGAAGGAACAAAATAGCAGTCTTTAACTCTATTACAAGTCCCATTGGAAGAGGTAAGTTATAGGTTCCAACTATAGTGGTGAGAACTCTTTCTCTATTTGCAATGCTCCTCGTTGTTTTGTAAAGGCTTACTTCTTTTCAGATCCTGCATATTTGAGAATATGTGAGATCCATGTCTGGTATCTAGTACCCAAGATGAATAAGTAGATAAATTTATCTCAATAACGTATATACATGAAGTGTAGATCCCTATCCCCTCAATCTTTTTCCTCAATTCCTTCAGATAGAGAGGGAAATATCTCTTCCGGTATCCAGGTTGGGGATAGTGGTGAGAATTGCCTCCTTTGGTTACCTCTTCCTTTTCTTTGAGTGTAGAATACTTGGGCTTATGGCCAGATTTAGAACTCTTCTTAGCTTTGCCTTTTCCTTTGGACTTCCCTTTTCCTGTATTGATTATCATCGTAGACCTGGGCTTTTATTTCTTCATTTGAGCTTCGGTTGTTCTCAATATGCCAAGTAATTCTGACATCGACTTGTCAAAGTTATTCATGTTGTAGTTCATGACTACTATAACCTAGTTTTTCATATAGCTATACACATTTTTTAATTTTAAATAGTTAATTTGATTTGCAAAATCATCATTTCTTGGATTTCATGGCTTTCACAATTTTTTTGAACCAATATGAATAGTGGGAAAAAGGAAGAAAGAAAGTCCATTAATAAAGGAAATATAAAAAATAATAGTTAAATAATGTACTTTTAGAATCATGTGGAATCTTCTAGAAAAGTGGTGTTAAAGGCCACTAATAGGTTGTTTCCGTTTTTGCATGATTCCTAATGAGCAAAGTAATCAAAATAAAGGATATGGGAAAAATAGAAAGAGAAAGGGATTGTTTTAACAAAGAGATGACTTGGAGATTAAGAAAAGTATCTTTATTTTCAAGTTTTTATCTCAAACCTTTCCCACACTTAGAGGAAGTTAGTAAGAACTACTGTTTAAAATTTGGGATTAAAAGGATAAAAGAAGAGGGAGATATGAATTCAACAAATTCTCCTAAAGTGAAAGGGAAATTAGATATATATTAAATGTCACATTGAATAATCGAACTAGTATACAAGACCCACCCATTTATCCTATGACACATGATCATCGAGATAAGATTGATATTTGAGGGTCAGAGGACCTTCCCCTACCTTTGACTAAAAAAGGAAACCATGAACAGTGAATTTGATTCTTTGTTCACACCTTTCTCTCTCTCTAATTAACGAAAACTCCTAGATATCATCTCATTAAATTCGAGGGAATTTCCATTCTGATTCATCCTGGGTTTGAACTCCTTTGGCAACATATAATGGATTCCCCTAATCCTCTGATCCATTCACCAACCAACCCACTAACTAGAGACCTACAAAAGGAGGGGTAGCAACCCTTATGAGATTCGAGTTTTCTCATGAGACTCTACTTGACTACATGACTCACTCTTTGCCTCCAATTTCCTATGCTCACACACATTCTCTCCCTCATTTGTGATCAAAGCAGCATAGTGAACCCTCTTTGCCATCCTCCTAGTATAGACCGTCCCGAGCAATTGGTTACTATCTTTGAGTCCGGAGAGGTGTAGCAAACATAGTGGTGACTTTGCCTTCTGTTTGGAAGGCCTAGGGCTCAAAGTCATCCTCTTGGTTGACTGGATACTTGTTGAGAAAGTCAAACAGAGGAAGGAGATAAATGTAGGAGAAAAGACACCTTAGCCCCCAACTCTCCTTCTTAATAGGTCAGAATTTATCCGTCTTTTCTCTTATTTTTCACTCTGACCAATGAAATTCGCCACATAGGCAAGGGAGCTAAGTGGGCTTGAGACAATTGGCTCAACCCTGGCCCCATGGCATGGCCAACGACCCACCAACTGCTGAGGTGGCAGACTAGGATTGGCTAGAGATATTTAATCTTATAAAAATCATAGTAATTTATTGGAAGGTATGAAAATAACATGTAATATATGAAAAATGATCAGAAAAATGCAAGGAATACAATGAAAATAAAAGCAAGACCTAGTTATATCTTTGATCTTAAAAGTTCTTAAAGTTACCAACTTTAATTTGTATTATGAATAAAAACCCTAATTTCTATGTTTTGGTGATCACAACATGTTTAATTAATCATAATGGTCAAAGATTGATATTTTTTGTGATGACCTCTATCAAAATGACAGCTTAATCACACAAAACTATGTAGAATTAGTCATTAATAGCATATTACTGAAAGTCACTAAAAATTAAAACCTTTCTGCCAAGAGATCCATCACTAGGGGACTCTTTTCAGAAAGAACCAAACCATATATATACATAATGGTTTACTTGTGCATACAATGTTCCATCTCCTTGCAAGGATTTGAGATAATAGTTGCTTTATCAAAATATACACAAAAGCAACAGCATGTGTCGAGGCATACTAGCCATATCTCATATCGATTATAAAACTCTTTACGTACTATCTCCTAAAGGACCTGAGAGTACAGGGATGACACATAGGACTGTATATCTACAAAACACATAGCAGCACACTCAACTTAAGGTGTTACTACTATTTTTGTTGCTATTGTCCACTCTTTGATACACAGTCTCTACCTCCTCATGCACATCCACTTAAAAATTGTGGAACCCATGGGGTGAGACAACTTGTCCCAGTGACAGATATAACTCTCAGCCAACAATATTATTATCACATTTAAACTTTTATAAATGAGAGAAGAAGAATCCTTTATTGAATTAAACAAGTATAATAGTGGATTACATGTAGAGTAGAGCAATGTTATCTTCATATTAGTTTAGATATCTAAAACTAAGCAATAGATCATTTATTTACTTTTAAAAGGAATATGAAGAACATGTATAACTGTTGTAAACTTAGACAGTACAAAAATCAAAGCAAGGCATCAACCAATGTTTTTGTAGTTGGTCCTTCAAAAAATATGCTACATGACTAATTACATCTTTGTACATTCCATCTTATTATGCGATGTGGAGATGGGAATATACCTTCCATCTCCAACTAACCACTGTGAAGCTAGCATCAATACCATATAGGTCTATGGAAGAAACATAATCTATGACCTCTCCTTTCTCAGTCAGTATGAGAGTGGCAGTGACATTAAGAGTCATTCTACATTTTAGCTAGCCTGGAATATAGAGGCTCTTCACTATAGAGATAGAACACGTAGCATGTTCTCTGTCCAGGGTATGACCTACAATCAATCCTTCTTGTATATCTTGAATCATGGCCTACAACCATGCTCTTTTTGGGGTAAGGATTTACCACCAATCCCGATGTTGCAATAGAGATATGTCCTACAACCGCACCCTTTTTAGGAAAGTGGCTCAAGGACAAATCCTGGGTTTGAAGGAAGCAAAGTAATACTCATCTTGCACCCTCACATATTCAAAAATATGCACTCCGAGTAAAACTCATTTCATCATTCAGCAGATCCTGACACTAAATGATTCTATGGTTAGGGCAACTACATTTTTTGTTTACTTGATAGATTAAGTGTGTTACAACATCTTTTAGCATCAATCAAGTTACAAGAATGAATTATAGATAAATTCTATACAAAAATGTGTAACATATTTTCAAGAGATCTTGTATCAATTGGTACATATCTTGTTACACTTATCCTGGGATCTCATTCCCCTGAATACTTCATTGGGAATCTAATCCCTACAACATTATCATTATCATGATCATATGTTTTGGCTTCAAACCCTAAGTTCATTGTTGAACAATATTACCTCTCACTAGGAAATAACCAACTCCAGGTCATCATACCCATATATAATCATACTTGTTGTACAAGTATATTACATGGATCACAAGGCCTTATATAATTTGTATTGTACTAAATCATCATAGCTCATACCTGGCCATGTTCATCAACTCATAACACCTGTGTGGTTAGGATTTCACAGTAATGCAATATCAAGAAATTATCATGACCATGCCATAAAGAGAAAACATTCAAATTGCAACCCTCTCATGATTATGGATAAGGTTACCTCTTATAACTGTTTTAGGTTTTTCAAGTTCATAGTTATCAATCAACCCTATTTCACATTATAAGAGACATATTAATGCCATAAGTTTTCAAGCATACTACATCAAGTATCATCAACTGATTATCAACATGAGGTATTACCCTTCTTATGTGAGTAGTACCAGTTTCTCTCTCATCCTTACAAGGATATTGATTTCAACATACTTATTACATTGATTTATCCTTCTTTAGAGTTATCAAACTACACTTATTAAAGTGTATTCATCTCATTACTTTCATGATGCATTCATTGATTATATTCAAGTTGTATCGGCCTACACTATTCAGGGTGTATCGACCTACACTCTACAAGGTGTGTCAGCCTACACTCTACAAGGTGTATCGGTCTACACTCTACAAAGTGTATCTGCCTAAACTCTACAAAGTGTATATGCCTACACTCTACAAGGTGTTTCAGCCTTCACTCTACAAGGTATATTTATCTAAACACATCACTTGTGTCGGCCTAGACACATATACTTGTGTCAGACAAAGCATGTCAAATGCTATTGTTTTAGAGATGCTTAGAGTGGTATCATTTGTGTGGTGCTTGAGGTGTATCAGCCATAGCACATACTTGTGTGTGTCATCCATACTATCATCTTATGTATCGGCCAGCCAAAATCAACTTAGCTATCATCCACCAAACACCAACTTAGGTATCGTCCACCCAACATCAACTAGGGTATCAGCCACTTTATCCGCTAGTGTGTTGACTAGATCATGGACTAGGGTATGAGCCATACCATCAATAAGGATATCAGCGTCATCTTCTACTAGGTTATCGACCTCACCTTTATTTAGGGTATCGACCTCTTCAATCAAGTAGTGTATCATCCACATAGCACATTATGAGATATCAGCCTCTAGGAATTGAGTTGTATCGATGTAGGGTTAGCTATATTGGCCACCACAGTCAACCAACTAAACATGATTTCAAACAATTCCTTCCTAGTCATCTCTAGATTATTACAAGACAATATTATTAGAGGCATATCAATTTATAGAGTCTAGCATATCGGCCTAGCTCCCTCTTGGTTATATCGGATTAGTAACATATTGTTTAGAACATCTCAAATCATGACAACCATCCATGTTATGGAGCAAACATAGGTGTTAACTTGGATATATTATAGATATCATCCTACCATATTTTTAGCATTTAGATGGAAGATAAAACACTTAAGAGAACAGTAGTCCTACTCAAGAAATCCACCCAAAAGAATAGGAGTTCATATGTATCAGTTTCCATACTTATACCCTTGTATCGGGTTAGGGTTTCCCACAAACCAATATCATTTTGTGCATATCAGTTTCATCATCTGCAAGCTCAAGATCCTCACCCATAACCACTATAGTTCATGGAAAACAAACCTATATATTCATTATAGCTCATGGAATCATCATTTAAACAAGAAATTCGAAGTAGAAAAGGAATCACCAAGTATTGCATGATAGAAGGTGAATAATAATAAAATTGGGTTCAAGTTATATAACCCTCCTCTAGAACAACTCAAAAGCTCAAAGTTTCAAAGATCCACATTCCAAGGTTGAATATGACTTATCAAAAGTCCAAGACTCAATCACAAAACTTCTCTATGAAATAAGGTACCATAGTTAATAACTTGATGAAGAAAGAAGAGAAGGAAAGAATCATGATCTAAGAAGTATAATCTTTTCAAGGTTGAAGACGATCATGGATTCACCTTAGGCAAGAAGCTCAGACTTTGCTTTGTTCCTTGAGATCCTAGGATCATTCTCCAAGCAAGATATGGTGAAGGAATTGAAATGTTTACTAGGAAGTGAAAAGAGAGGTATATATAGTTTAGGTTCATGAAAGATTGTGTATATAAGGTGTCATCATTATCTGCACTTGAGTGACACGTGTCCATGCATGGTAACTTCATGAAATGATAATTATCTTTTCATGCAAAACTCTTGAGGATAACTCATGGATAAGATCTCAACCATTTGGGTATCTTGCTTGACAAGATATCATCCCCCAATCTTGCTTTATGTACAAACTGATACCACTTTTGCAAGGAAATTGCAAACCGATAGGCTTCACCTACATGAGGTGCTTAGCCTATCATGATCTCCTTTAAAGGTTAAAAAACCAATATGGGACCTCCTATATGGCTTCCTAGTCGATAGACACTCCCATATATGCTTCAAAACTCGATACAACCTCATCTAAGGTTCAAAGTACTCAACACTTCTTTGGTTCATTTACAACAAAGAGTGTTATCATTCAACCAAGATTCAAACAAGGTACCCCCTTCTTTCTCTTTCTCTAGTTGATATGAAGAGAGAGAAGAGACATTCTAGAGATGATAATTTTCACATAAACCCATTAATTGGGTAAATTGCAATTCTTATTAAAGTTATCATATAAGGCACAAACAATTTGCAAATAAGTTCAAAATTGAGAAATAAACTCTTTTCAAGTCTTAATTACTTTTCAAAAGATTAAGATAAGGTTCAAGCAACTTACTTAAGCAAATATTCTAGGGTTATTCCAAAACCCAAGTCAGGGGTGTTACAAGTTATCAACCCCTAACAAGGATTTTGTCCCCGAAATCTCAAGAGAAAAGAGAAGGGTACTTCCTCCTCAACTTTTCCTCCAGCTCCCATTTGGCTTCATCAATGCCATGATGATTCCAAAGAACTTTTACAAGTACTATGTCTTTCTTTTTCAACTTCTTGATTCTTCTGTCAAGAATCAACACTGGACCTTCCACATAGGATATATCCTCATCTAATTCTACCTCTATAGGTTGTAATACATTCCTTGTATTAGGGTTACATTTTCTCAACATAGATACATGAAACATTGGATGTAGTCTATGTAACTCAGGTGGAAGTTCCAACTTATAGGCTACCTTGCCAACATGTGCTATTGTTAGATAGTGCCCCATAAATCTATGAGACAACTTTCCCTTTTCCAAAATCTGAGAACACCTTTCCAAGGAGAGACCTTGAGATACACTCTGTCTCCAACTTGGAATTCTAAAGATCTGCAGCGATTATCAACATATGATTTCGGTTTGTCATGTGTAGCTTTCAACTGTTGTTGTATTACTTTAATCACTTCCGTTGTCTATTGCATAAGTTCAGGACCAAGAAGTTGGTATTATCCTATTTCATACCAGCATAATGGAGATCTACAAAGTATACCATATAATTCTTCATATGGTGCCATATCAATATTGTTCTAATAACTATCATTATAAGCAAAATCTATCAAGATAAAATGTATATCCCAGCTATATACAAAATGAAGGATGCATGCCCTAAGAAAGTCTTCCAAAGTATGTATAGTCTTTCATATTTTCCATCTGTTTGAGGGTGGAAAGAAGTACTAAACTTCAACTGCGTACCCAGAGTTGTATATAATCGCTCCCAAAAGTGACTTGTAAACTGAGGACCTCTATCCAACACAATTGTTGTTGGGACTCCGTGCAACCACACTATCTCATCTACGTAACCAGTGCATGTTTGTAAGTAGTGTATGTTGTCTTAACATGGAGAAAATGTGCTAATTTTTTCAACCTATAAATAATCACCCAAATTGAATCGTAAATCTTAGTTGTTCTAGGAAAACCAACTACAAAATCCATTATCACGTGATCCCACTTCAACTATGGTATAGATAATGGTTGTAACGTTCCTACCAGCTTCTGGTGCTTAGCTTTAACTTTCTGACACACTGTACACCGCATAACAAACTCAGCTACATCCTTCTTCAAATCAGGCAAGCAATACATATCTTTTAGATTGTGATACATCTTGGTACTTCCTGGATGCATAGCATTGATAGATGTGTGAGTTTATTCCATAACTATATTCCTTTAGTCATTAACATTAGGTACCATGATACTACCATGGTAACAAACTGTTCCATCTTTCTACTCATGAAAGTCATCCCGCTTTTCACTGCCATATTCTTATTTGATCTGCTGAACCTCAATATTATCTTGTTGTGCTTCTTTAATCTATTGTCTCAGTGTAGGTATAACTTGCATATGTTAAATGATTTATATTAACTAAAATGAATGTTTTCCATTTTTCAATATAAAATAAATTAGAACGAGTTCTTATAATATCCTGTAATATATGGAATAATAATTTGTAATACGTGTATTGTTTCTATTACTGTACCTTTCACAAAAATTCTTAAAACAACAATCCAGCTAGCCAAAGATACTTCCAGCTATACATTCATCTGTCTTAAGGAAACTAGCATGTCCCTCTTATGACATACCAAAGAGTTTTATCTATGAATGAAGATGACAACTTTCTACTTAGCGCGTGTGTCACCACATTAGCCTTACTTAGATGGTAATCAATCATACAATCATAGTCTTTGATTATTTCCCTCCAGCTATGATGTCTCATGTTTAGTTCTTGTTGTGAAAAGATATAATTAAAATTCTTATGATATGTGAAAATCTGACACCTCCCCATATAGGTAATGTCTCCAAATTTTCAAAGCATGAATTGCTACAAATAATTCTAAATCATGTATATGATAATTCTACTCATGTTTCTTAAGTTGTTAGGAGGCAAAAGAAATCACTCATTTATCCTAGATCAACACACATCCCAAACCATTCTTTGAAGCATCACAAAATAGAATGTACCCTTTCTCTTACTCATGTAACACTAACAATGATGCATTGGTCAACTTTTCCTTCAACAACTAGAAAGAGCACTGACACTTGTCATTCCAGAAAAAAGGAACATCCATCATGGTTAATCTAGTTAGAGGTAATGCTACAGAACTGAAGTCTTTGATGAATCTTCAGTAGTATCCTGCCAAACCTAGGAAACTATGAATCTCTATTGGTGTCTTGGGTTGTTCCCATTCTAGAATAGTGATGCGATGATTTTGAGTCACATTTATAGACATGTTTTACTTGCATTTTATGTGTTTATTGGTCACTTTGGTGGTTAATATTGCATGATTCACTTACTCTAGTATATAATCCTTTTCAGTATCAAATATCCCATATTTTATCTTTTTGATCATAAATAATTATAGTAATGAGTTTTATTTCAGCTGATTTGGCTTTGTCTTGCAATTTTAGGAAAAATGAATATATACAGCTATCGATACCATCGACATCCGTCGATAGTATTGACACAGTCACAAGCAGACAGCTGCAAGGAGCCATGCAAAGTCGATACCATCGACTGGGAAGTCGATGGTAGCGAGATACCTTCAGGTTGCCAACGATCAGCTAGTCGATACTATCGACACAATGGTCGATACTATTGACGCTCTACAGCTTCAGTGTCAGAATGGTGACAAAATCGACGCCTAAGGGTGTCGATACCATCGACCCGTGTCGATGGTATCGAGTCATCATCAGGCGGGATGACAGAAAAGAAGGAAGGCTTGCCGATATCGCGAGGGGTCGATACCATCAACCCACGACGATGGTATCGACGCCGTCAGATTAATGTTTTTTTCAGATCGGCCTGAATCCAACGGTGGTGATATTTTTGGCGACCTAACTTGGTGTTTATACCTAAGGACGGTGGCCAGGAGTCATCTATCACGTCATTAGCCGCTGCACACATCATGAGGAGAGGAAAAGAAGAGAACGGAGCCTAGAAGCACACCCTGACCATTCCGAGAGCCGAAGAAGACATTTTCCACCACTGAAAGGCTGTAGATCGTGCATTTTATGACGAGGAACGCTTGGATCTTCTCTGTTCAGGGGTTTACATCACTTCATCCACATTTTTCTCCATGTTTGCCCTTTCTTAAATCATGTCTTGGTCTAAGATGAACATACAGGGCTAATCCCCTTTGTCTTTAGGACCGGGAGTAGCCCGGGTAATCATTGTATGACATTTTTTTTCATAGTAATTCATAATTTATCTCTTAAATCTGTGGTATGATTTCGTTTTCTCCATTATATCATTATGTTTGATCACCCTAATGATAATTTAATGCCTTTAATTGCTTTGAAAGAAGAATTAACAATTGAAAAGAGATGAAACTCACATTAACTCATAAATTCCTTGAACAAGGTGATGTACGGTTAATGGTGGAAACCCATAGGTCGGTTCTAATGCACCTATTTTAGGGTATAGGTTACTACGACGGCGGAACTGACCTAGATTTAGGTAGTGAATTGTATCATGACAGTGAACAATTCTGACTACATGCCACTACCCAGATTGAGAGATGAACATGTTTAACTATATAGAAAGTCATACAATGAGAACCTGCGGTGAAACCACGATCCTAAAGATTCCCATCTAAATTGATTAAACTCAACACTTAATCGATTGCTTTGCTTTCTTTTATTTTTATTCTCTTTTTAATCAACTCCTAAAACCTTTTTAACCGGTCTAGCTAATTGTGAATAGTTAGTAGTAGTCCAGTAACAGTTTAGTGTCCCTGAGTTCGACTCGGGCCTCACAAAGGCCTATACTACATTGACGCGTGCACTTGCGTTATACACACGGTAAAACCGTGTCATGTTTTTGGCATTGTTTCCGGGGACACGACAATTGTCGACACTACGAGTGCTGCAAGCAGCCACTCTAGGCCACTTTTTATTTTATTATTAATTTTGAAATTCAACGCTTATTTTTTTTTATATTTAGCAATCGTCTCGCACTGTACTGAACGTAAATTATTACTTTGCAGGTACTAGTGCATGATGAGGACACATAGCATAGACTACATGCAACCATCACCATAGGTTCCACTGCTGGGATCAGACGAAGAGGAAAACAACCTCAAGATCAGCCTGAGGATATATATTCAGACTCTGAACTAGAAGCTATGGTTGAGGAACAGACAATGTGTGAGAAGATCAAGGCGTCTTCTGCATCTGCATCTAAAGGACTGATCAAGAGGCAGGCTATCAACATTCCCAATTATAAGATCGATCCAGGCCTAATAAATTTGGTCAAATCAAATGCATTTCATGAGCTTAAAAATGAAGACTCGGTGACTCACATTAGCCAGTTCGGGGAGAACTGTGACATGATCAAAATCGACAGGTTCCCGCAAGAGACGCTCTATTTGAAATTATTTCCTAGCTCACTAGCGGGAAATGCCTGAGAATGGTTGCATAACTTGGACGACGAGTATGTGGAGTCATGGGATAATATGGTCGAGGTGTTCTTCGAGAGATTCTTTCCACCCGAGAAGACCAACGATCTTGTACAGAAGATCCATAATTTCAGCCAGAAAGCCGGAGAGACCTATTCTGAGACTTGGGAACGGTTCCAAATAATGCTGAGGAGGTGCCCACATCATGGTCTTGACAAGGAAAAACAATTCAAGATTTTCTAATTTGCTTTTTCTGAGCATGATAGGAGCAACCTGGATTCAGCAGGTTCATGGCTCTTCTTAAACAACACAGTTATAAGGTGTTGGGAGATTTTGAAGAACATGGCAAAAAAGCAATCATGGGGCGACAGAGACACAGTAGAGCAGGTTTGAGCTACATGTGAGTCAAAGGCCATCAAGGAGCTAAATGAGAAGATGGACCTTCTAGCCAAGAAATTTCTAGAAAAAGAAGATTCAGAATCTGATGAGGAAGCACAGGTGAAATTTATGCGCCAACAGTAGGGGTACAGAAACAATGACTACTCTTAGAGGAAAGACAAGAAATTTTCATGGAAGGACCCAAACAATTTCTTGCAGGACCCTAATGCAAAACCACAACCGGCGACAGAGGATAAGAGCAATGAGTTGCTTAACCAAGTAATCAAACAGAATCAAGAACTCATGAGCATGTTTGGCCAACAAATTAAGCAACAAGTAGAATTTATGAACCAATTTGGGTAGACTTTACAAAATCATGGGGCTCAGATGAGGACTATAGAGACATCGTTAGCGCAGATGGCAGCTGAGATAGAAAATCTAAAAAAGCCAGCACAACAAGGTTTTCCCAGAAATACAAACATTCCAAGAGGAAACCAACAAGCTAAGGCAATTCTGCTACAGAGTGGTAAGAAGATTTTAAACCCCAGGGCCGATGAACTGAGCACACCCCAGCCAGAAATCACAGGTGAGGCCACAAAGGAGGTTCAGATTCCAGTCACAGAGCCAGTAGAGGATGTGGTAGAGGATGTCACATCTGAACCCATTGTTGAGGAGGAGACGCAGAAGAGGACACCATATGCGCCGCCACATCAGAGGGCACAAACTGTCCCAGTCCCATATCCAAACAGCTTGAAAACCAAGAAAGTGGATGCTCAGTTCAAGAAGTTCCTAGATAGCTTTAGGAAGCTTTCTGTCAATATTCCACTGTTAGAAGCAATAGAACAGATACCCTCTTATGGCAAGTTTCTGAAAGACATAATCACAAAGAAGAGGAAGATTCATGATACCGACGTCGTAGTTCTTAAAGAGCAAGTGAGTGCCTTCATTATGGGCACATTGCCGCCTAAAAGACAGGATCCAGGCTGCTTCAATATTTCATGTTACATCAGTAACGTGAAATTCAGTGAAGCATTATGTGATTTAGGGGCAAGTATAAATTTGATGCCTCTCTCTACTTTCAAGAAACTGGGACTAAAAGAATCAAGACATAGCAATATGACGATTCAGTTGGTAGACAACTCTGTGGTCAAGCCGTATGGTATTTACGAGGATGTTTTGGTTAAAGTTGACCGGTTTGTATTTCCAGCAGATTTTGTGGTAATGGAAATACAGGATGAAGAAGGAAATGAGCTACTCCTTGGAAGACCCTTCCAAGCTACTGCAGATATGATACTCGAGATGGGGAGAGGCTGTTTGACTTTGGGAATCACTAATGACCGATTTGAAATGGTTATGCCCCCAAGCGCAACACAATCAAATGCAAAGGAGCAGTGCCGTATGGTGAAACATTTTGATCAGAATATTTCTCTGTGTCTAGGGAAGCTGTTTCTAGATATGGCTCATGTAATGACCAAGGTAGAGAAAGGGACGCTGGCTGTAGACATTATGGAACAAACCAAGGTTGTCTCTCTTTGCAGGGCTGTGGGTTTTCCGAATGATGAAGAGGAGGAAATCCCTCTTTCTACTGAAGATGATGCCATAACAAGTTCTATCCTCGATGCATATCTAGAACTACCTCTTGAAGCTTGCCTTGTAAATATAACGCATGACTAGATGAGAAGCAAGTCGCTACAAGAATGTGTCAAGATGCTTCAGGTGCTGCTGTGTTATTATGCTAAGTATTATGAGGATCTTCGGAAACTCCCACCACCACTGCAGTCATCGTTGATCAGTCCACCCAAGTTAGAATTTATGCCACTGCCGCCTCATTTGAAATATGCATTACTAGCCGATGGTGAAAAATTGCCGGTGATTATCTCGACATATCTGAGTGCCGAGGAAGAGGATCAATTGATGATCGTGCTGAAGAACCACCGCGGTGCATTCGGGTGGTCAGTCATGGATATCAAAGGGATCTCCCCTACACTTTGCCAGCACAAGATTCGACTCGAGGAGGGAGACAAACCTATAATCCAGCCACAACGCAGACTTAATCCAAGCATGATGGAGGTCGTCAAGAAGGAGGTGATCAAGCTCCTTTCTGCAGGCATCATGTACGCGATCTCCGATTCGCCGTGGGTAAGCCCCACACAGGTAGTCCCTAAAAAGGGGGGAATTACTGTTACTCACAATTCGTTAAATGAGTCGGTCACCACCCGTTTGGTAACCGGGTGGCGTGTGTGCATTGATTACCATAGATTGAACTCTGCCACATTAAAAGATCATTTTCCTCTTCCGTTCATTGATCAGATTTTAGAGCGATTAGTAGGTCAATCTCACTTTTGTTTTCTAGATGGTTACTCGGGCTATAATCAGATTTCCATTGATCCTAAGGACCAAGAGAAGTCCACCTTCACTTGTCCTTATGGAACATTTGCATATCGTCGTATGTCCTTTGGTTTATGCAATGCACCAACAACCTTTCAGCGTTGCATGCTTTCCATTTTCTCTGATATGGTTGAGCGCTATTTGGAGGTCTTCACGGATGATTTTTCCATCTATGGTGCATCTTTTGATGAATGTTTATATAATTTGGATAAAGTTTTACAAAGATGTGAGGACACACATTTAGTTCTCAACTGGGAAAAATGTCATATGATGGTTAGTGAAGGGATTTTTCTTGGACATAAAGTGTCTAGCAAGGGGTTGGAGGTAGATCCGGTTAAGATTGAGGTGATTTCCAAATTACCCCCACTGAATACGGTTAAAGGGGTAAGGAGTTTTCTCGGTCACGCGGGATTTTATCGCCGCTTTATTAAAGAATTTTCAAAATTCGCTAAACCATTATCTGAAATGTTGGAGAAAGATGCGGTGTTTGATTTTGATGAAAAATGTATGCATGCTTTCAATGTGCTCAAAGAGAAATTAATTTCTGCACCGGTGGTGCAAACACCGAATTGGACAAATCCGTTTGAATTAATGTGCGATGCTTCGGATTTCGCAGTAGGGGTCATTCTAGGACAACGTGTTGAAAACAAACCCGCTGTGGTTTTCTATGCATCCAAAACTTTAAATGACGCACAACTTAATTACACTAAAACTGAAAAAGAACTTCTCACCGTCATTTTTTCATTTGAAAAATTTTGGCAATATCTTGTAGGGTCAAAAGTTGTGGTATGGACAAACCACGCCGCCATAAAGTATTTGATGGAAAAGAAAGATGCCAGACATAGATTGATTAGGTGGATCTTGTTGTTATAAGAATTTGACATTGAAATTAAAGTTAAGGCAGGAATAGAGAATGTGTTTGCAAACCATTTGTCTAGGTTGGAACGGGTAAATGAGAAGGACATTAATATACCCATTACCGAGACATTCCCTGATGAGCAGATCCTTTCTGTAAAATCCAAGGATCTATGGTTTTCATATATTGTTAATTATCTTGCCTGTAAAATTATCCCAGATGATTGGACATATCAAGAGAAAAAGAATTTTTTCCATTCTTTGAGATATTATTTCTGGGATGACACTATTTTGTTGAAGCAATGTAGGGATGGCATTTTGCGCAGGTGTGTACCAGAGATAGAATATGGCACTGTACTCCGTCATTGTCATACTCTACCAACTGGTGGCCATCATGCTAGTTCCAAGATGGCGGCTAAGGTGCTTGAGAGCGGCCTTTATTGGCCTACACTATTCTGGGACGTGTATGATTATGTGTGAAGTTGTGATTCCTGTCAAAGGGTAGGTAATATTTCAAAGCGACAGGAGATGCCCCTCAACGTGTTTCAAGAAGTTGAGGTGTTTGATCTTTGGGGTATTAATTTTATGGGACCCATCGTGTCCTCAAACTCCAATTTGTACATTTTATTAGTTGTTGATTATGTATCGAAGTGGGTAGAGGCAATACCCACAAGGACTAATGATGCAGCTGTAGTGTGCAGGTTTGTAAAAGACTACATTTTCTGTAGATTTGGTGTACTGAGGATGATTATCAGCGATGGAGGTACCAATTTCAGAAATCAAAAGTTCACTATGTTGTTGAGAAAGTATGGGGTAAAGCACAATATTGGTACCCCGTACCACCCGCATACACAAGGGCAGGTCGAAGTGTCCAATAGAGAAGTTAAGAAAATCTTGGAGCACACAGTGGCCTCGACAAGAAAGAACTGGAGTACTGTGCTACCAGATGCTTTATGGGCGTATAGGATAGTGTTTAAGACACCTATAGGCACTATGCCTTTTAGGTTGGCTTATGGGCGGGCCTGTCATTTTCCGGTCGAGTTAGAGCATAAGGCGCACTGGGCGCTAAGGAAGCTGAACTTGAATTATGATGAGGCAGGGAATAAACGCTTTCTAGAGCTACATGAGCTAGATGAGTTGAGGATGAATGCCTATGAAAGCTCGAGGATTTACAAGGAGAAAACAAAGCTTATTCATGATCGACACATTCAACTGCGTGTCTTCAAGAAGGGAGATCGTGTGCTATTATTCAACTCAAGGTTGAAGCTGCATCCCAGGAAATTGAAATCCCGGTGGAGTGGACCTTTCATTGTAGAGGAAGTACGACCACATGGTGCCATCATGGTGCGTGATGGAGAGACAACATTTATAGTCAATGGACAGAGGTTGAAGTTGTACTTTGGCAAGGATTACACGAGGAAAGTGCATGAGGTCAAACTCATAGCACTTAAGGATGCACGATAAGCTTGATTTTGTCTAGCCTAAGACATTAAACAAGAGCGCTTGTTGGGAGGCAACCCAACCATTGGTAGTGTCATCCATTTTCTTTCACATTTACAAGTTAGTTAGGTTTAATTTTGTTTTTAGTGTAAAAATGATACCATGATCGTTTGTTCAGTGTGCAGGTCTGAGGCAAAGTTGATACTATCGACCATTATGTCGATGGTAGCGACATGGGTACAGTTAGGCGACTACAGAAATTTTTCTGAGTCGATACCATCGACGGCCTCGTCGATGGTATCGACCTACCATCAGTGACGCTGAAGAAATCGCCAGATTGGGGTCGATAGTATGGACTGGGGTGTCGATACTCGCGAGATCCCTAAAGATTTACAGACGATTTTGTCTCAGTGAAATCGATACCATCGACGGGCCTGTCGATGGTATCGACCCAACTACAGTCAGAAAGTGGCGGCCGGGCCTCGTGAGGGTGTTTGACCTACGAAGAGTCGATACCATCAACCCACGTCGATGGTATCGACGCGACATGTCACCGATCCGTGAGTGGAAATCAATGGCGATCATTACATCAAGGAAGTCGATCCGTGGGATGGGTCGATACCATTGACACTCGTCAATGGTATGAACACGTCATCGATCTGGGGCCCCACATCATCCTATCGACAGCCGTCGATACTCACGAAACCCGGATTATGCTCCATGTGTCGATACCATCGACACCCCGTCGATGGTATCGATGGGTCCACAACAGCGACAGACAGAGTTATAAAAGGAGGGATTGATTGTCAATTCTCTTCACACCTTCAGAGCTTCTTCCCTCTACTAGTGCATTGCGCATTACTGTGAGACCGGAGGCCTGCTATGAGTGTCCAAGGATCGCGATCTCTTCACCGATCCCTGCACCGAGCGGAGATTATCTTCTTCAACATTCATCGAGCTCCATCTCCTATCCTTTTCTTTTCTCTGTGACAATGGTGCGGACAGACGGAACATCTTCTTCACAGGAGGTTCCGATGGAGATCCCAACCTTCGTTCCTCCACCACCGGGATCCATTCCTCGTCCGAGGATTGTTCATCCTTCCTCGGAGGTCCAGAAGGTTTACGAGGAACTATTCAAGAGGAATATTGATCCCACCCGCTACGTGGATCGGGCAATGATCCGCGACTTGGGGTTCAATGACAATATCACCTATGTCCTGCAGGGATAAGCAAAGCATACAGGCAGGAGGCCCAACGAGATGGAGTACCACACGGGCGCCCAACCATTTTTCGGCGAGTGGCCAACTTACAAGGAACTCGTGGCGGAGTTCATGGCATCATTGGATATCAATGTCATGCCCAATGACTTGATCACCACCGATAGGGAATGGAAGAAAGGGCCCGTTTCTTTCAGACTCTACAACAACAATTACACCCTCACTCTTGCCCAGTTCAATTTTGTGTATAACTGGTGTCATGACCCTTACCAGCACCGAAGGCCGGACAACCAGATTGATTACGACGACATCTTCGCCCAGCTGGTGACTGTGCCTCCCGACAAGTCTGTGAGCTACCACAACGCTACCGTCGCCGACTTTGAGCATCCTTTTGTGCAGATTCTGCATTGCATGCTCTGTATGATGCTTTTTGCTCGTGGCGATCTGTCTCTAAGCAAATTCCAAGAGACATATTTATTCTTTCTGTATAAATTGCTGAAGTGCGAGGAGTGCAACTGGGGCACGTTCTTTTTGACGCGCGTGTTGGCTGTGAAGAGGAGTACGTGGAAGGCTCCTATCCACTTTGGGGGATGATCACACCGTTGGCCCTCTACCTTGGGTTGGACTTTTCCCAGCTTACTCTGCTTTCCAACAGGAACAAGGTCAACCTGCATCATCTACACCGATCCAACCTCCTCCTGCTCTTTGATGGCTTGGCTTATGCGCATTGCCATGCCAATCATGCATACCAAGAATGTGTGCTTCTAGACCCTGTCTTCAACATCGAGGGAGCTCATCATTTCAGGTGGCCGATCATCGCCATCGATGAATCTGATGAATACAACGGTGATGATGACAATAATGATGATGGTGATGAGCATGAAGAGGAAGAGGAGGCTTTCACCCCTCTTCAGGCTCGAGTGGCACCCCAGAAGCGACCCCGCTTCCACCCGGTTGAATCATCCTCTTCATAGCCTCCGCCACCTCAGCCCTCTCATCAAGGAGAGGATGTCTATTCAATGTAGGGGATGTACTCGATGTTGTAGGAGATTCAGCAGACCCAGCAACAGCATACTACTTCCTTCATCAGTATTCAGGATACCATGAACCAGATTTTCGAGAACCAGCAAGCTATTTACGAGAATGAGCGCCTCCTCCTCACCAACCAATAGAATATCCATGATAGGTTGCATAGGATGGAGATGCAGCAACAACCCTTTTACGACAACTACTGGAGCCAGAACTATTTCGGGGGGTATCCTCAACCTCCGTCGATGCCCCAGTATGATTCGAGTTTCCAGGGCCAGTACCCATCTTGGGACCCCATAGCTCTGTAGTACCCGCCACTACCTGACCAATGATCGGTATCACTGTTCCATCATTTAAGGTTGTTTTTTACTATGAGGCCATAGTCGAATTCAAGCTTGAGGGGGGAGTTGGAACAATTTCTATCCTTTATTTTTCTTAGTTTTTATGATTTATTGCTTTATCTTTTGTCATTTATTTTTCTTAGTTCTTAGTTTTCTATAGGATCCACACTCTATCTAGTATAATTGTGGATGTCTAATGTCATGTGTCATCTCTGTGTTTGTACATGGGAATCAGGGGTAAATTTGAAATTTTTAGTGCTTTTGCAAGCTTGTGTTGTTCAACCTTGAGCACATGACTTAAGAAAATAATTGGTTTTGTCAACTTTAAAATAGGGAAACACAACTGTACATTCCTATGATTCATGAAGAGTAGACGGAATTGGTTGTTTGAGCTTAAACTAACCAAATGATAATGAGACCTTAATATGAAATAAGAGAAAGAAACATCTTAATTATTACACAGGTCAGTAAGGAGGGACACATAATGTTTTCTAAAGGTTCAATCAATTAATCTTGTGATCTATCCACCCCATTGTTTTCATACTCCACCATAAGAACTGGAAGCACATTACAATTTTTATCTTTCGATTGCATAACATTTTGGTAGGATTGCATTGTCTTGTATTGTAGGTAGATTGTGCATGAAAAATGGAAAATAATTTTTTTTGTAGATAAATCATGCATGCGTACATTCATGAGTGCATGTCATCCTTGTGCATAACTGATCTCATGTAGTTGCATTTGAACATACTTTTGAGCATGTAGTATAGTATGTGCCTTATTTCTTCTAAAAAATAAGAGAAGCAGGTGACTCATTCCATACTCTTTGAAATACAGTGTAATGACTTAAGTATTATAGTTATGTGAAAGAAGCCTGAAAAAAAAAAGAACAAAACAGAAATTCGAAAAATATTATACATGTTGCAATTTGAGAACAAGGGCTTGAAAAAAAAAAGAAAAAAAAGGTTGATTTTAGAGGGACAAAAGAGCTTGTTTCACCTGTGTAATAGGAAGAAGAAGCACATAATGCAGTTTTTACACATTCGATCTCATATAAGGTGGAATTGTAGGAACATGCATCATTCCTACCCAATATGTAGGCATTAGGGCATTTTCATTTGCATACACATCATTTAGGTCATTATTGTTTCTTGTGCATGTTAAAATGTATTGTTATTCCATTTCTTCCACAACCACCTATTCCATCCACCCGTTGCTCAAAGTGGTAGGCCACCATGATATTCTCCTCACTCATTAATACCAGGAGAGCTGCTTCCATCTAGATGGTAGTTAGGATGACCAACGTAGATATAAGATCATAAGATGCACCGAGTCTGGACTGGAGGATTTTATTATGTTAACTACTTTATGTGATAGTGTTCATCAATTTTGAGGTAGATATCTTTTATGGATGATTATTGTTGCCTTGAGGGTAAATATCATTCTGTGGTCAGTGAGGGCCAGAATGTGAATGTCTGGTGGGGATCATATGGCGAAGTCTGTTGTGATAATCTGTTCTTTAGTTGACCCTCGCAATTCTATTCTAGAGTTTTGTTGCTGGAGGACGAGCAAGGTTCAAGCTTAGGGGAGTTTGATGCGATGATTTTGAGTGCATTTATAGACATGTTTTACTTGCATTTAATGTGTTTATTGGTCACTTTGGTGGTTAATATTGCATGATTCACTTACTCTAGTCTATAATCCTTTTCAGTATCAAATCTCCCATATTTTATCTTTTTTATCATAAGCGATTATAGTAATGAGTTTTATTTCAGCTGATTTGGCTTTGTCTTGCAATTTCATGAAAAACGAATATATACAGCTGTCGATACCATCGACATCCGTCGATAGTATTGAAATAGTCACAGGCAGACAGCCACAAGGAGCCACGCAGAGTCGATACCATCGACTGGGAAGTCGATGGTAGAGAGATACCTTCAGGTTTCCAGCGATCAGCCAGTCGATACTATCAACACAATGGTCGATACTATCGACGCTCTACAGCTTCAGTGTCAGAAAGGTGACAAAACCGACGCCTAAGGGTGTCGATACCATCGACCTGTGTTGATGGTATCGAGTCAGCATCAGGCGGGACGACAGAAAAGAAGGAAGGCTTGTCGATATCATGAGGGGTCGATACCATCGAACCACGTCGATGGTATTGACGCCGTCAAATTAATGTTTGTTTCAAATCGGCCCGAATCCAACAGTGGTAATATTTTTGGTGACCTAACTTGGTGTTTATACCTAAGGGCAGCATCTAGGAGTCATCTATCACGTCATTAGCTGCTGCACACATCACGAGGAGAGGAAAAGAAGAGAACGGAGCCTAGAAGCACGCCCTGACCATTTTGAGAGCCGAAGAAGACGTTTCCCACCGCCGAAAGGATGTAGATCGTGCATTCTATGCCGAGGAATGCTTGGATCTTCTCCGTTCAGGGGTTTACATCACTTCATCCACATTTTTCTCCATGTTTCCCCTTTCTTCAATCATGTCTTGCTCTGAGATGAACAGGCGGGGCTAATCCCCTTTGTCTTTAGGATGGGGAGTAGCCCGGGTAATCATTGTATGACATTTTTTTATCATAGTAATTCATAATTTATCTCTTAAATCCGTGTTATGATTTTGTTTTCTCCATTATATCATTATGTTTGATCACCCTAATGATAATATAATGCCTTTAATTGCTTTGGAAGAAGAATTAACGGTGGAAAAGAGACGAAACTCACATTAACTCATAAATTCCTTGAACAAGGTGATGTACGGTTAATGGTGGAAACCCATAGGTCGATTCTAATGCAACTAGTTTAGGGTATAGGTTACTACGATGGTGGAACCGACCTAGATTTAGGTAGTGAATTGTATCACGACAGTGAACAATTCTGACTACAGGCCACTACCCGGATTGAGAGATGAATGTGTTTAACTATATAGAAAGTCATACAACGAGAACTTGCGGTGAAACCACAATCCTAATGATTCCCATCTAAATTTATTAAACTCAACAATTAATCGATTGCTTTGCTTTCTTTTATTTTTATTCTCTTTTTAATCAACTCCTAAAACCTTTTTAGCTGGTCTAGCTGATTGCGAACAGTTAGTAGTAGTCCACTGACAGTTCAGTGTCCCTGAGTTCGACTCAGGCCTCACAAAGGCCTATACTACATTGATGCGTGTACTTGTGTTATATGCACGGTAAAATCGTGTCAAATAGACTCTATCTTTTAAGGATCAACACAAATACCATTAGTTGATATAATATGTCTAAGAAAAGATACTTCTGACATCCAAAACTCACATTTGCTAAAATTAACATATAGCTTGTGTTGTCTCAACAAAGTCAATGTTTGTCAAAGATGTAGCTCATGCTGTTGGCTATCTTGACTGTATATTAGAATATCATCTATGAAGACCACTATGAACTGATCATGGAATGTCCAAAACACTCTATTCATTAGATCCATGAATATTGCTGGTGCATTAGTTAGTCCAAATGACATAACAATAAACTCATAATGACCATACCTTATCCTAAAGGCTTACTTGGGTATGTCATCCTTCTTAATCCATAACTGATGATATCCAGACCTTGGGTCTATTTTTGAAAACATTGTTGCACCCTACAACTGGTCAAACAAATCATCTATCCTTGACAGAGGATATTTGTTCTTTATTATAACCTTGTTTAACTTTCTATAGTCTATACATAGCCTCATAGGCCCATCCTTTTTATTTACAAAAAGTACTGGAGCACCCCACAACGATGTACTTGGCCGTATAAAACCTTTGTCAAGTAACTCTTGCAACTGTTTCTTTAATTCTGGCATCTCTATAGGTGCCATTCTATAAGGTGTTTGAGCTATCAGTTGTGTATCAGGAACTGGATTGATCTCAAAATCAATCTCTTGAGGTGGAGAAGCATCAAGAAATTCCTTAAGAAACCCATGCTTAAACTCCCTAACATCTGGCACTTAAGGAATACTAGGACTTTCTACCTTGGTATCCACCACATGTGCTAAGAATGCCACACACTAATGTTGCAACAATCTCTCAGCTACCATTGCCAATACTAGATGTGAAGACTCGATCTTTATGGTTGAATATTTACAAAATAATATCAAAAACATAAACAATCATTATTACAATCATGCTTTACATCATAGTCACATATGCTTACAAATTTGATTACAAAATTTTAAAGTAAGAACTCATCCCTATCTAGTCTTCAAGGGAGGACTACCCGGTGCATGTCTCTTCAAGATTTTCCATCTACTACCTACCCATGAGTTCCCAGAGGGAACAAAACCACACATGGACCCCATTGAAGGGAAATAAAGGGGTTAGCAAAGTTGCTACTAAATCTGATCATTGAACTATGCACAAAATATGATTTAGATGCATAATAAAAATTAGGAAAGGACTATTTGGTGGACTAAGGCTAACAACAAGAAATTCCAATATCAATTTCAAAATGACAAATCTTTCACAAAATCAACACTTAACACGATTCAATATTTCAAATATGCAAAATTCATCCAAGCTATTCACAAAATATATCAATTCAAGATATTCTATTTAAAATTTTTTGACACCTTCCTATCATCTCTTTTCTAGGGCTAAGTGCCTTGTGTTCTCACACTCTAGGAGAGAACACCACTAGTTCCTTATTAGCTATTCCACTTAACTGGGGGACAACTAAACCCTATCCGTGGGGGTACTAGGCCCACTAAAGTGAGACAAAGTTCTATAGGAACAAAGCCTGAGGGACCAAAGTCCATAGGGAGTCAAAACTCTAATAGATCAACTCCAGTGCCAAAATTATTATCATCAATATTTCATCAATTACAAAATGAGAGTGGTGAACTTTCAAGAATAAATAATGGTTCCAAAGATATATGTAATTCATCACAAATCAAGATATATGTGTGTCCATCAAGAGGAAAAATAGTTGAACAATGAAATGGAAGATCTAGTACCTCAATTATTCATGACTCTGAGGATTGCATAATCATAATGTGTCTCCGAGAATCTATGAAGAGGTAGCTACCAAGAATAATAATCTTGTCATCATTTGGCTTGGAATCAATGTTGTTTAATTTGTCTTATTTATGATTAGGTTTTATTCCATCTAGGATTCATACTTAATATATAATTATGTTCTCTATTTTAGGTCTTCAATCATTTATTATATAAGGTATCACTTATCAAAATGTTCTTGCTAATAATCTATGGTTTTAGTCATTTATAGTTCAATACATACTAGTTATACATTCATACTTAGGTCTCATATTTGTGCATAAGTATGCATTCAGATGAAATATTAATGAACACACTTGTATTCATGTCATCTATATTTAATATGCATGAATATAAAATCTTACATATAAATAAATAACGTTCTTTTACTACCTTCATATATACCAATGTATCCACACTAGACCAACTTGGATAAGTAAATTTCTAGATTCATCAATTGTATGTATATGAATTTGTAACAAGGTTAAGTTTGTATGTACATTAATTTCATTATAAGTTACTATATTCTCTATTCAGTTAGTTATTGGTTCATCCATGTATGGGAAAAAACATGAAAAATACTTAACATAATAGATGAACTAAGTTAATCATCGTGGTAACCATATTCTATATAAATGATGCATATATTACCAATGTATTAAGTATTGTAGTTGACCGACATGAATGAGTAGGCTTTATGGATCCATTCATATTGGTTATTATCTAGTCATTTATGAGTTATTTTTGGCATCAACATATAGTGAGGCACATATATACTTATAGATAAGTGTGTATACCATGGTGTTATCTATTGGGGTATGAATCGATCTAGTTCTATGAGACTTTATATCATTGAGTTCACCTCTTAGAATACTATGTTTAGATATCTTGTTAATCCTTTAATTGAATTCACAAATATGAAAATGCAAGGTGGTATTGACTTACTGAAATAGGGCTTCACTATCATATCTTATGAGCAACCTTGGTCTGGGGTTGATCTCTCCTTGGTCTTCTTTATACATGCCAAGAGATTTTGTCATGCACATGAACTTGGTGGAGGACATCTTCACTACTGGTTTCACGATTGGGATCCCAGTCATGGATTTCAAGTGGTATGTTGGATCTCCTCTGAAATATTAGTTGTGAGGCTAGTGGCTAACATATGAAACATCTAACCATGTGTTCATGATGAGGCCAAACAACACCTCCATTGTTGTAAGACTAGGCAACAATATAAGTTACAATCTTCAGATCTGGGCACATGATTCAAATTGAAGGAGTTATAGATCAGTCATCATAGATAGGAGGTGAAGGAAAATCATCATCTAGTTGTTCATTACCCTCACTCTTACTATTGGTCTCCAGGAGGGGGAAGGACTTCATTAGGTGGTGGTCTTCTAGATTCCAAGTGAAGGCTGCTGCAAGGCTGGCGATCAACATGGAGTTTGTAGGTGTGTGGATTAGATGCTGAGAGAAACTCCTGCTAGAAGTTGAGTAGATCGAATGGAGAAAAAAATAGGAGATGAGGGATCAATGGATGTCAACATCGACAGGTGTTTGTAGGAAATTGATTGTTGGTGATCGAGTTACAGGTTGCCACAGTGGATCTACAACTATCAGGGTTGATGGAATTTGTAAGACTTTAGTACCTTACCATCCATGACTATCTTCTTCTTGAAGACCCACTTGCACGCTATGGGTTTTACCCCTTCACATGGTTTCACCAAGGTCCATACCTTGTTGGCATGCATGGTTTCCATCTCAGATCTCATGGCCTTAAACTATTTCTCAGACTTGGTCCCTTAATATCTCCTAGATAGGTTGTTGGCTCATCATCTATGACCAAGTCACCGCCTTCCGGAGTTACAAGATATACAAATGTCCCAGGTTCAAGGTGTGTCCTACTAGATCTATGAGGTTCCTCTGCCACATAAGGAATTTGAGTTTCGAGAACAATTTGTGAGTCTCCTTGTTCCTCATATACCTCAACTGGTTCAATATTTTCTTGTTGGTCTTCAACCTCTTCGAGTTCTACTTTCCTCACACTAATTCCTTTGGAAATAAATTCCTTCTCTAGGAATACAACCTCTCTGGAAACAAACACTTTGTTGTCAGATTGGGAATAAAAGTAATATCCTTTCGTTTCCTTAGGATATCCAACAAAATAATATTTAATAGTCATAGGGCCAAGCTTTTCAAAAAACATTTTTCTAACATAAGCTTCACATCCCCAAATCTTCATAAATGACATTTTGGGATGCTTCCCAGTCCATATCTCATGTTGTGTCTTTTGAAATGATTTTGACGATACTCATTTAAGTGCAAGCTTAGCAGTTTCACGAGCATAAACCCAGAAGGAAGTTGGAAGATCAAGAAAACTCATCATAGATCACAACATATCTATCAATGTGCAATTCCTTCTTTCTGACACACCATTATGATGTGGTGTTCTAGGTGGAGTCTCTTGTGATACAATACCACAAGCTCTCAGAAGGTCCTCAAACTCTTATTTCAAGTATTCTCCACCTCGATTAAAATCAAGTGCCTTAATACTTTTATCGCGTCAGTTTTGTATTTCATTCATGAACTCTCTAAACTTTTTAAGAGCTTCTGACTTATGTTTCATTAGGTAAACTTATCCATACCTACTAAAATCATCAGTTTAGGTAATGAAGTACTGATATCCACCTCTAGTAGTTGTTTGAAAAGGGCCACACACGTCAGTATGTATGAGTCCTAATAGATCACTAGCCCTCTCACTATTTCCAGTAAAGGGAGTATTGGTTATCTTGCCCCACAAACAATATTCACGTGTCTCTATTGATTCAAAATAAAAAGTGTAATGAATCTGCCTCCCGGTAACCCCCAATTAAGGGATACCGAAAGGTCAGAGTCGTTAACCAATAACCCGGATCAAAGGTTAGACAAATAATCAATAACAATTAACAAATTTTACCAACTAAACTGAAATTTGGTATAAAATAAAACTTTGCATACTTTTTCCAAAACTGGGATATCTACATCTATCTGCATCAAGAGTCTACTCTAAGTAATCCTCCTTTATACTTTAACTCTTAATTAATTTCTAACAAGGTTAAGTTTGTATCTACATTAATTTCATTATAAGTTACTATATTTTCTATTCAATTAGTTATTGGTTCCTCCATATATGGGAAAAAACATGAAAAATACTGAACATAATAGATGAACTAAGTTAATCATCGTGGTAACCATATTCTATATAAATGATGCATATATTACCAATGTACTAAGTATTGTAAGTGACCGACATGAATGAGTAGGCTTTAGGGATCCATTCATATTGGTTATTATCTAGTCATTTATGAGCTATATTTGGCATCAACATATAGTGAGACACATATATACTTGTAGATAAGTGTGTATACCATGGTGTTATCTATTGGGGTATGAATTGGTCTAGTGCTATGAGACTTTATATCATCGAGTTCACCTCTTAGAATACTATGTTTAGATATCTTGTTAATCCTTTAATTGAATTCACGAATCTGAAAATGCAAGGTGGTATTGACTTGCCGAAATAGGGCTTCACTGTCATATCTTATGAGCAACCTTGGTCTGGGATTGATCTCTCCTTGGTCTTCTTTATACATCACTAGAGATTTTGTTATGCACATGAACTTGGGCGAGGACATCTTCACTACTGGTTTCACGATTGGGATCCTAGTCATGGATTTCAAGTGGTATGTTGGATCTCCTCTGAGATGTTAGTTGTGAGGCTAGTGGTTAACATATGAAAGATCTAACCATGTGTTCATGATGAGGCCAGACAACACCTCCATTGTTGTAAGAATAGGCAACAATATAAGTTACAATCTTCAGATCTGGGCACATGATTCAAACTGAAGGAGTTACATATCGGTCATCATCGATAGGAGGTGAAGGAAAATCATAATCTAGTTGTTCATTACCCTCACTCTTATTGTCGGTCTCCCGGAGGGGGAAGGACTTCAATAGGTGGTGGTCTTATGGATTCCCAGTGAAGGCTGCTGTAAGGTTGGCGATCATCATGGAGTTTGTAGGTGTGTGGATTAGATGCTGAGAGAAACTCTTACTAGAAGTGGAGTAGATCGAATGGAGAAAAAAATAGGAGATGAGGGATCAATGTATGTCAACATCGACATGTGTTTGTAGGCAATTGATTGTTGGTGATTGAGTTATAGGTTGCCACAGTGGATCTACAACTATCAGGGTTGATGGCAGTTGTAAGACTCTAGTACCTTACCATCCATGACTGTCTTCTTCTTGAAGACCCTCTTGCACGCTATGGGTTTTACCCCTTCACATGGTTTCACCAAGGTCCATACCTTGTTGGCATGCATGGTTTCCATGTCAGATCTCATGGCCTCAAACTATTTCTCAGACTTTGGTCCCTTAATAGCTTCTAGATAGGTTGTTGGCTCCTCATCTATGACCAAGTCACCGCCTTCCTGAGTTACAAGATATACAAATCTCCCAGGTTCAAGGTGTGTCCTACTAGATCTATGAGGTTCATGTGCCACATGAGGAATTTGAGTTTCGAGAACAATTTGTGAGTCTCCTTGTTCCTCAAATACCTCAACTGGTTCAATGTTTTCTTGTTGGTCTTGAACCTCTTCGAGTTCTACTTTCGTCACACTAATTCCTTTGGAAATAAATTCCTTCTCTAGGAATACAACCTCTCTGGCAACAAACACTTTGTTGTCAGATTGGGAATAAAAGTAATATCCTTTTGTTTCCTTAGGATATCCAACAAAATAATCTTTAATAGTCATAGGGCCAAGATTTTCAAAAACATTTTTCTAACATAAGCTTCACATCCCCAAATCTTCATAAATGACATTTTGCGACGCTTCCCAGTCCATATCTCATGTGGTGTCTTTTGAACTAATTTTGACGATACTCATTCAAGTGCAAACTTGGAAGTTTCACGAGCATACCCCCAGAAGGAAGTTGGAAGATCAAGAAAACTCATCATAGATCACAACATATCTATCAATGTGCAATTCCTTCTTTCTGACATACCATTATGATGTGGTATTCTAGGTGGAGTCTATTATGATACAATACCACAAGCTCTCAGAAGGTCATCAAACTCTTAGTTCAAGTATTCTCCACCTCGATTAAAATGAAGTGCCTTAATACTTTTATCGAGTTGGTTTTCTATTTCATTCATGAACTCTCTAAACTTTTTAAGAGCTTCTGACTTATGTTTCATCAGGTAAACTTATCCATACCTACTGAAATCATCAGTAAAGGTAATGAAGTACTGATATCCATCTCTAGCAGTTGTTTGAAAAGTGCCACACATGTCAGTATGTATGAGTCCTAATAGATCACTAGCCCTCTCACTATTTCCAGTAAAGGGAGTCTTGGTTATCTTGCCCCACAAAAAAGATTCACGTGTCTCTATTGATTCAAAATCAAAAGTGTAACGACCCCGCCTCCCGGTAACCCCCAATTAAGGGAGACCGAAAGCCAGAGCCGTTAACCAATAACCCGGATAAAAGGTTCAACAAATAATCAATAACAATTACCAAATTTTACCAACTAAACTGAAAACTGGTATAAAATAAAACTTTGCATAACTTTTCCAAAACTGGGATATCTATATCTATCCGCATCAGGAGTCTACTCTAACTAATCCTCCTTTGTACTTTAACTCTTAATTAATTTCACATATGCCACTTTACTGTTTGTCCTTTTCAAGCTTGTACCTAAAATGCTGACAAACAAAATGTCGGTCAGCATATCGTAATATGTCGGTATGTGGGGACAACCGAAAGTTTGCACATATAGATAACAATCCAATTATCACAATCAAGTTAATTAACAAGCCAATTTACACTTTTCAGTATGACATTCTCCACCACTTTTTCCCTAACCCTGGCATGCCCACCTTAGGGTTTCTTTTGCCAATGACTTAAGGCCACATTCGCAATCCCGAGCTTGGTGCCTGGGGTCACCCTTCATAGTGTCCGTTAGTCATTAAATATCATAGGCCACCTTCTCATTCCCAAGCTTGGTTCCTGCGGTCACCACTCATGGTTCCCATTGGTCTACCCATCTAGTCCTGACCTTTGGCATCATCCATCAGGGTGGCATGTAGGTATGACAATACATACTTCTATTATTAATGTGATAATCATAGTAACTTTCTGATTTGCAAGTTTGAACATCCAAACTGATAATTTGCATTCAATGCGATTTAACCATCCGAAAAATCCTCGGGAAACCAAGGCGGTTATTCATAATTAAAAACATACATGTACATGCAGATTTGAGACAGAGTAGTTCAATCAATCCAATCAAGCAAGTACAAGATTCCTGAAATTACATCCAATTCCTTTCTATAAAAATCTATCCAAACCATCTTGCTACTTATGGTTTCTATTACTTTTTAGGATTTCTACCTCTTTTATGGTTTAATTTGCAATTAGGGTTTCACTTCATCTTTTACTATTTTAAACTCTATTTTAACGCAATTGATCACAAACCCTAATTATCTCAACATCTAATCTTCAGTTTCAGATTAAAGGCATAATTATCCATTAAATAAGTTCATTAAGCCTCTTTTACATTAAAGCTACCATTTTTATCCTTTTTGTCCATGACAAGATAATTATGCTCATTCATCATCAACTCAAAGTTCATTATGATCGAATCCACATATGAACTTGATTTGCCATTAATACTACCCTTTATTCATGAGAAAACCCTAATTATTACATTAAGGGTATTTATCCATAATTAGGAACTTTTTTATTCAAAATAACTTAGAACCATCATTTAACAACATATTTTCACATTTTTCAAATTAAATATGATCTTATCCTCTTTTACCCTAAATTAGGGTTTCTAAATGCTTAATCATTCTCATATGAGGTAAAAACCCTAAATCATGCAAATTAACATCTAGATTAGGTTTGAATCTAACATTATCATTCAACAGGTTATTAATACTTAAATTAACCCATTAAGCATACTAGATTCAACCTCTAATCACAAATAGGGTTTTTAACTTAACTTTAATGCACTTTTCATCAACTTATAGTACTTTTTCAATTAGTAAAGGAATCAATATTTAATATCATTTTTATTGGATTCCTCTCGTTCTCTTGATCAAAATTCATGTATTACTTGTCCTAATCGGAGTTACCAATATGGAGATACAATTTTTGCAAGAAATCACTTACTTGGGCCAATCAGAGGGTGCCACGTGTCCCCCTTTCCATGCAACGTGCTTTGTATGTTTGAAAACATAACGGAATGTCGAAAATTCCCCCGCGTAAGTTGTCGCTGCCTCATACACCGGAGGGGTAGAATGGTCCAATGTGACCTTCGTCATCTGCATCCTTGCGCAGTCGTGCTGTGCTACCCTAGTTGGCCTTGTGCGGCTATTCCTTCACTCCTGGGCCCTCGACGGCATTCGGGGACAAGTCCCCTACCTTTTTCGTGCCCTCTCATAGGTGGGGCCACCTCGGGTTTGGTCGCAACGGCCGGGAGTAGGCTCTATAAGCCCGCGGTTCACAACCTTATTACAGTCGTGCTACAGGTGTGCCGCAAATGTTCAGGTGAAGTACGACGCTCCAAGACGTTCACTGATCACCCACTAGTCATCGGGGTACATCAGGCCCTCTTCACTATGGCTCCACATCTCTGCATTTCTCTAGAGAACTCACCACCCGTGGTTTAGGGTTAGCATGGAAGGAAGAAGGAGAGGAGGTTAGAGAAACGTGGGGTTCTCCTTCCCTTCGAACTAGAGGTCTGCCCCTTATATAGGGGTGAGAAATGAAGCCCTAGGTAGGCTTATACATGACTCAAAGAGTCCCTTTCCAAAAAGATTCATATTCCTTCTAGGAGAAGTATTCTTCTCTCTCCTCATTATCCTTTTGTTAAGCTTTATTTCATGTATAATTGGAAAAACGAAAATCCTTTCTCTTATTATCATTATTCTTGCATTTTAATCCATTAACCACTAAATTCTATTTCCTTTTGTTGAAATAATACTTCTTTTTAACAATACCTCTTAATTATTCATTATGCATCATATTATCTTCTTATTTGACTTTATTGGTATTTTCTCTTTCCTCTTTCTTCATTGGGACTCCTTGGATCCCAAGAAACTCTATGATTTAGAAATCCTTTTTATTGGATACTCATTATCCTTCTAGATGCATCTAAATGCATTATTCTTTATTATTTCTCATGATCTTGTTTATTTCTTAATAAAATAGCTCTTTTTAAGGATTTCTCTTTATTTCTCTTTTATTTTCCTCGTTGGTATTCCTCTTATCCTTAGGAATCCTTGGGATACTAAATTCCACCAAGAATAGCTCAATTTTACCTCTTTTCACTTGTTTTCCACATTTTACCATTATTTTTAATTTCTTTCTTAGTAAAGAAATACTTAATTGATCTTTTCTTTTCTTATTGATTTTCTTTGCAACTTTGGACTTATTGGAACCGAAGGAACCCAAGAGGCACAAAATCCATCTTTGGATTACATTCTTTTGCCTTCTAGAGGTTTCCACATCTTTCTTTTCTCAAATTCTCAATTATTCATTAATTAATTGAATTTCCTTGATATTGGGCCCAATAGCCAATAAAGCCCACAATACAATCATCAAGGCTATTGTAAATGAAATTACATCATTATTTGTACAATATGAGAGTTTACATTTCTCATCAGATGAACCCAAAATTGGGGTTGTAACATCCTTCCCCTCTTATAGGAATTTTGCCCTCAAAATTCCACCAAGCAAACAAACAAATCAGGATAAACCTTTCCTATGTCCATCGTAGCTCCCATTTGGCCTTACCCTTTCCATGGTGCTTCCCAAGAACCTTCATCATCTCATATTCTTCCATCCGAGTTCTTTCTTACCTTGGTATATCATACCCTCATACGTGACTCAGGACATTTCAGCCTCTTAAAAGTTGAATAGGTTCAGGGCTCAACACCTGGCTTGGGTACCTCACATAGTGCTCTAGAATAGACTCATGTAACACCTTATACATCATGTTATACTAAGGGGCAAGACTAAACACAACCATCTCCACCAATCCATCTCAAATGGACCCATACATCGGGGACTCAACTTTCTCATCTATAGCTCAGAGGGGTCAGATTTTCACATTATATTCTCCCACAGTGAACTGCATGTCAGTCTGCTTTGCATCATTTCGTGACTCATGTCACCATTGGGCTCTCTCTCAGCCATTGCACGATCAAAGTGACTTGATCTGCACACATTGTGGTTCTTTTCTGACCTTCACGAGGCCTCCTTGACCAACATCATCTTAATGAAGTGGTGACCGACACAACCTCCCTATAGAACTTCTTGCATCCCGATAAGGCTATGGTGGTTAACATCACATCTTAAGAACTGTCTCTTTGTATCACCCTGAACAAGCACACTTGCTCTCATCAGACCCTCTAGTCTGGATCAAACTAACCATTAGTTAGGGGTGATAAACTATACTATCATCACATTCTTTATGTATCTACTTCCACCTCATGGAAGTGAACCTTTAGGTCATAGTCAAGAACATTTGAACTTGCATCATGGTGTAGTTGAACCATCTTTCTCTCTTAAGTAGTTCAACTGAATCTGTCCCTTGACAACATTCTTTCTATCTCATGTCATCTAGGTAAGGCGATCTACCATAACCCATATTACATCTTGACCTTCTTTGGTCTAGGGAAGACTTACCACCACATATGTAGTGATGAATTCCCATTCCCCTCTTGGGGATTCTTTAACCTCTAAGTCAAAGCACTGGGTTACTGGTGTTCGTCCTTCACTCTTGGCTTGCATGACCACATGCTACATGCAACTTCACATCAAGCAACCAAAGTTCTACTATCACTTACTATCTTTGTAATATCACAGTGTTTGGTGATCTTAAAATCATGATCTCCTGTATGTCATGATTACTCAAGATCGATTCCTCAAAAACCCTAAACCACTCTCAATAGGGTTTTATTACCTTCCTATCCAAAGAAGTGTATCCAGGGTTCTACAACCATCCTTCTACCACGTCAAGGACTAGGCTGGCTATCCAAACAACCATTAATCTTGTTCAATAGATCTCGTTATATCTGAGTGTTAGCCAAACTTATCTCTTTTTCTCAACTTAAGGTTAGCCTAACAGCCTCAACTTCTTCTAGCTTCCAGATAAACTAGGCACTATATCTCAACCAGAGCATTCATTACCACTTCTTATCCTTAGGTGTTAGGTAACATACACCTCCATGTATTATACTTATCATCTCATCTCAAACTCTAAGTTGGTCTTCATCAAGAAGCTCTAAGCTCATCCTCATTGTGATCAAACACAACCTTGGTTCACTTGAAAATTCCACATAGCTCATGCTAAAAACATCCTTATAAGATGACAACCTTATTCCTCTTTAGTGTCGGTAAACCATCCAGGTATCGTTCACTCCACCAGGGTATGCTATCCTCTCTATCCTCATACCTCGTAGCAACGTTCCAACTCACATCATCTTTTATCCTTGATGTATGACATGCGTGTTGTCCTATCTCTCACCCCCATAACAAGAGGAAATAAGTATTTGGCTGCAGTCTAAATACAGAGTTCTTCCTGTTCCAAGAGTAGAGATGGTACATCCCACCTTACCAGTACACCTTTAAATCCAAGTTGAGACGTGCCACTTATGTCCCTACATCACAATCATCTCGATATCAAGGTTACTTCCATGGAAAACTAGTCTTGAACCTACTGAGGTTTACACACATCCCTTCTCCATCTCATCTAGGTCTATAGGGTGCCGAAACTTTTGGGGTCATCCCTCTTCCCTCATGCATCAAGAGAGTGCCCTACTCATCTGCCCTTTGGGTCCCATGAGTTCATGAAGGTGATCAATCTCCTAACCCATGGCCCTCAAACAATGATAGTTTTTACCTCCCGACCCTATGATCATGTGCAAAACTTAGGGAATTAGGTAACTCCTACTTCCATCGGTCTTATCCCTACCTGACCCTAGGATAGACTAAGGATTCTATTATAGTACATGTCCAACATAGAACCTTACCCAAGCCTTCATCATCTCTCTCTGCATTCATGGGTTGTCTTTCATCCTTTCATAGGGATCATGGCGACCTGCCTACCTTGGTCAGGCTCCATACCGGTTACCTTCATGGTAACACATCCACATGCACGTAGAGATGGTAATCTGTGGGCCTACATGTTCATTCTCATGCCATGTACTTTTCACTTAGCTTCTCAATATCCTATGAAACCTCTTTAGGTTACCTCAAAACCAACAAAACTGGTATACACCCTACAAAAGGGTCCCTCTCCCAGGATGGGAGGAAACTACATCTTGATAACAAAGGTCACAAGCATCCTTATGTTTATGGTCTACATCCACACGAGCATGCTTAGCCCTAGCAAGCTACTAAGGTACAAGTGGACACCTACAAAACCATGCTAGGTCACACTTTATCATCCTCATCATTAGACCAACTTAGTTGTGAGGGATTCATCACTCATACCTTTAACTTAAGGGGTTTCTTTCACCTCAACACATGAGGAACACCATGCTCAAAACTATAGAGACTCAAATCTCGTCATGAGGTTTAGGTATACCACTTCCCCTCTTAGGTCTAGGAACCCTAGGTTCACCTTTTAGTGTCCAACTGCATGCTCAATCTCATAACCATGAATCAAGCATGTCCAACATATGTCATGTACTCCCATGATCCTTTTATATGAGCAACACCTCATAGTTGAGTTCTCCTCAAAGAAAACCAACTAGGTAAAAAGCCTCACAACTGGTTACCTAAACCTCCTCAGGGTCTAAGGCACTCTTTGTCTCATCTCAGTAGGTAAACACTTATACCATAGGCACATAGGTACCAAAATCATCATCCTCTCTCTAGGGTTTGGTTCCTCTAAAGGAAACCAAGATATCATCAGCCTCCAAGGATCGAGCATGAGGCATCCCCTATAATCCACTTACGTCGCATCATCCTCAATTCCCCATTGTTCCTCATGTCTTGGAATCTAAGCTTCCGACCTTTTTGCTTGGATCCTGCTTTCTCTCTCTAGAGCTAACTCCACATCCAGCCTTCCCACTAGAGGTCCCTTCCTCATGAAGGCTCAAGCTCACAAGCATACCCCTATGTGGGTGAAGCCTATGCTCAAACTTATGTTTGCTCAAGATTATCCAATCCCCTTATGCTTATCTCATAAGTCATCCATCATGATCCATTGTCTAGGGTTTCATCCTACTGTCAGCACTACTGACGTACTTTGGGTGCAAGCTATACCCTACTTTCACCAGCCCATAGGGTTCTATAGGTTTTTCTCTAACTTCATCCATGAAGGAGCTATCCTTCGCTCAAACACGCACGACCCTTCCCAGGGTTGGGTTTCCAAAAGTGCTAGGTCATCCAACCTCTCATGGCTCGTATGGAAATCCAAAGGCATGTCCATCCAAACACTGAGTCAACCATGGCATCTAACTTACCATGTCATCTCTCTCTCTCTAACCTCCACTTAGGGTTAGGGTTAACATCATCCTCAGAGGATGTGCTAGGTCTCTACTTTTAATGGAGGTCTCTACCTGCAAGACTAACTTTCTCTACTCATCCTCCTGACAAGAAGGTCTAGCCTCATGTCTCTCCTGAGGGCAATGACAACTTAAATCATACGACCTAAGCATGTATCTATTATTTTACGTTTACTCTATTAATCTTATGTCCATGACATCTTATTTACATGCTTTTTATTAATTTGGTAGAGGATTTCCTTAATCCTTATCAACCTTACCCATACCTCAAGAGGGTGAGGATAAGAGAGGAAACCCTAATCCTTAAGGTCCTTAACAGAATTTGAGTTGAGAAGGGATGAACAAGATGAGATAGTCCTAAAGGTATCTTATTTCAAATCATACCCTAAGACTTTGGCCAGGAAGTCACACGGATCCGGCAGTCCTCATATTTCGACTAGCAGTGCAGAGGAAAATATTGCCAGCCCCCGATCGTGATCCTTTTCTAGACACCTCTGTTTTTCGGATAATCCTCTAATAACTCCCTTGGGTTCTACAGAATTTGTATTTTTAATAATTATTAAAGATTAAGTGAGGAACCTTCGCTCTGATACCAATTGTAACGACCCTGCCTCTCGGTAACCCCCAATTAAGGGAGACCGAAAGGTCAGAGCCATTAACCAATAACCCGGATCAATGGTTCGACAAATAATCAATAACAATTAACAAATTTTACTAACTAAACTGAAAACTGGTATAAAATAAAACTTTGCATACCTTTTTCGAAATTGGGATATCTACATCTATCCGCATCAAGAGTCTACTCTAACTAATCCTCCTTTGTACTTTAACTCTTAATTAATTTCACATATGCCACTTTACTGTTTGTCCTTTTCAAGTTTGTATCTAAAACGCCGACAAACAAAACGTCGGTCAACATATCAGAATATGCCGGTATGTGGGGACAACTGAAAGTTTGCACATATGGATAACAATCGAATTATCATAATCAAGTTAATTAACAAGCCAATTTACACTTTTCAGTATGACATTCTCCACCGCTTTTGCCCTAACCCTGGCATACCCACCTTAGGGTTTCTTTTTCCAATGACTTAAGGCCACCTTCTCAATCCTGAGCTTGGTGCTTGGGGTCACCCTTCATAGTGCCCGTTCGTCATTTAATATCATAGGCCACCTTCTCATTCCCGAGCTTGGTGCCTGGGGTCACCACTCATGGCGCCCATTGGTCTACCCATTTGGGCCTGACCTTTGGCATCATCCATCGGGGTGGCATGTAGAGGTGCGAGAATACATACTTCTATTATTAATGTGATAATCATAGTGACTTTATGATTTGCAAGTATGAACATCCAAACTGATAACTTTCATTCAATGTGATTTAACCATCTGGAAAATCCTTGGGAAACTAAGGCAGTTATTCATAATTAACCACATACCTGTACATGCAGATTTGAGACAGAGTAGTCTAATCAATCCAATCAAGCAAGTACAAGATTCCTGAAATTACATCCAATTCCTTTTTATCAAAATCGATCGAAACCATCTTGCTACTTATGGTTTCTATTCCTTTTTAGGATTTCTACCTCTTTTATGGTTTACTTTACAATTAGGGTTTCCCTTCATCTTTGACTATTTTAAACTCTATTTTAACGCAATTGATCACAAACCCTAGTTATCTCAACATCTAATCCTCAGTTTCGGATTAAAGGCATAATTAACCATTAAATAAGTTCATTAAGCCTCTTTTACATTAAAGCTACCATTTTTATCCTTTTTGTCCATAACAAGATCATTATGCTCATTCATCATCAACTCAAAGTTCATTATGATCTAATTCACATATAAACTTGATTTGCCATTAATACTACCCTTTATTCATGAGAAAACCATAATTATTACATTAAGGGTATTTATCTATAATTAGGGACTTTTGTATTCAAAATAACTTAGAATCATCATTTTGCAACATATTTTCACATTTTTCAAATTAAATATGCTCTTATCCTCTTTTACCCTAAATTAGTGTTTCTAAATGCTTAATCATTCTCATATGAGGTAAAAACCCTAAGTCATGCAAATTCACATCTAGATCAGGTTTTAATTTAACAATTATCATTCAATAGGTTATTAATACTTAAATTAACCCATTGTGCATACTAGATTCAACCTCTAATCACAAATAGGGTTTTTAACTTAACTTTAATGCACTTTTCATCAACTTATAGTACTTTTGCAACTACGAACAGAATCAATATTTAATATCATTTTTATTGGATTCCTCTTGTTCTCCTGATCAAAATTCATGTATTACTTGCCCTAATAGGAGTTAGCAATATGGAGATACGATTTTTGTAAAAAATCAATTACTTGGGCCAATCAGAGGGCGCCACGTGTCCCCCTTTCCATGCAATGTGCTTTGTATGTTTGGAAACATAACTGAATGTCAAAAATACCCCCATGTAAGTTGTCACTGCTTCATACACCAGAGGGATAGAACGGTCCAATGTCACCTTCGTCATCTTCATCCTTGCGCAGCCGTGCAACACTGCCCTACCTGGCCTTGCACGACTATTCCTTCACACTTGGGCCCTCGACGGCCTTCGGGGACAAGTCCCCTACCTTCTTTGTGCCCTCTCATAGGTGGGGCCACCTTGGGTTTGGCCATAATGGCTGGGAGTAGGCTCTGCAAGCCCGCGGTTCACAACCTTGCTGCAGCCGTGCTACAGATGTACCGCAGATGTTCGGGTGAAGTCTGACTGTGGCGACACATCCCACTATCACACAGAGAACGAGGTGCCACGTGGAAACGTGCGGAAAACACCATAAACCACTTATTACGAAAAGCACAGATTAATTAAAACCGATTTTGATAAATAGATAAACTAAGAAACTATTACATTTAGATCCTCATCCTGCAAGAAAATAGGTTATAAAAATATTTATAAGTCTTTATACATGTCTACAGCTTAACATGGCAGCTGTCTTATCATCACATGAGTTCATCACCTATTTACATACATAACGGGCCACATCTGGCCAACAGCAGGATATACAAAGCTTCATCATCTATTCATCGTGAAACAACGTCAAAACGCCTCCGAGGACCTAAGAGTACAGGGATGACTCTAAGACTCTACTACAAAACAACCAAAACAACAACATATCCATATGTTGCCTTTTCTTACTCTTCTTGCGTCTCGACCGCCACTCTAAGACCACCACCACGTCTAGCGCAAACACCTAAAAAGGTTGTAAACCAATGGGGTGAGACACACAGTCCCAGCGAGAAACATAACTCCCCGCCGAAACCATAAAACCTCAGAAAGATTAAAACAATAACAATAGGTAACTGATAACGCGTAGAATAAGAGCAGCATACTAAGCAAATCTATTCATACCATCAAGCTTACCAAGATGTACGAAAGGCATATAACCAAGTATTTCTTTATGGAACATGATTGACAAGATAAGGTTTATAAGATCTTACCACATAATATAAGGAACATATAAGTAACTGCAACATATAATAAGATCAACTACAAAATCAAGGCCTCAACCAATGTTCCGTGTTTTGCCTTAAGTAATAAATACTATTCAGCTAGATTACGTATTGTTATGCCCTGAGAAGTGAGCCGTACCACGCAAATCCAACTGACGACTGTTACGACCCCATTTGAGCTTAATTGGTAAACTAGGGTTTACCTAGACAATTGCAAAGATTAATTGGAATAATCATTCTTGAAATCTAATTAATGACGATAACAAAATTAGGATGTTTTAACTATGATAATAAGTTTAAATGGTCTTTTGTCTTGAGAATTAGGGTTTGAGAAGCATAGACCCTAATCGGCCCAAAATAGGGTTTTGATGATACATGAATACAGAATTTGATAAGTAGAATGTCTCACTAAATGATTTTTAGTATTTTATGTGTAACTCTGATTTACTTAAAATTTGGATATGATTTGTATATATACAATGTGAACAATATTGCTAAATATCAGAATTTTTGAAGAATGTTCTGACCTGTTTATCGGTCGAGTTTCAAACTCGGCCGATCACATTTCCAGAATTATACAGCAGTGTGGTAATTGAATTTTATCTTTTTATTGGTATATCCAATTGATCTCAAATTTTAACTATGCTTGAAAAACACAGTTTTAGACACTTTTTTAAATTTTCATAATTTTTGGATTACTTTTGATCTCTACAGTAAGGGTGTCGGTCGAGTTCTGTGCAGGACAAACTCGGCCGAATATTCTGCAGACTGCAATATAGCAGTGCACTGTTCTATTTTTAGTTATTTATTGGTAACTCCAAATGATCTCAAATTTTAACTTAAGCTTTATAGATCAATTATAAACAACATGATAAATTCACATAATTGTTGGAGAATGTTTTATCTCTGAAATAAACGAATTACAGTAACTTTTGTATAACTAAATATTCAGCTAATATAATTAAAGTTGAGTGTTGGGTCAATATGCAATTGACCCAAGCAGCTCAAATGGTCTATATGAGTAACCACACACACAAGTAGCTCTCATTCTTCGTCATTCACTCCAGAGAAATGAAAATCTAGAGAGAGAGGGAGAGTTAGGGCTTGAGTGGAGAAAGAGGAAGAATTGCTGAATTAGGGTTCTGCGGTCCCAAGAATGGTGAAATCAAGTAAGTTTGGATCCTTTGCATAGACTTTTATGGTGAATCTTCTCTCTCATGTCAAGATTCCATCCATGCTCTGATTTGATCCAAGATGATGTCGAAATTCCCTCTTTTCTCACCCTTTCTTCATAATCCCTCATTTTCAAGGTTTCCGAGTTGAATGGAAGAAGAATTGGGAGATTTGCTAGGGATTTGATAGGAATTTGAGATTCCCTGAGTTGAGATGCAGTTGTGAGGTGTTTTCACACCTTAGGGTGAGTGGGTTCTTCCTTCAAATAGTGTAATGCACGAAATTTGATTATAGCATCCAAATCCCTAAATGCTTAGTATGTGATTCTAAACCCTGAAATGTCCGTTTGATTTAAGATTGTTGCAAAGTGATATGATATGGATTCCTTCTCTGTTTGAATGTTTCCTAAATGGTAGATTCATACCAGAAACGTATACAACACTTCCTAGTGAGAATGTTTTTCATATTTATATCAAATGATGTAATTAGGGTTTAACCTAATTGTGACATCACTAGAGTTTCAACCTTATTGAAAGGGACTAGTAATCCTATAAGTGGTTAGGATGTACCTCATGGGTTATCTTAATTGAATTTTATTCTGGATACATGATATCGCAGTGAATGATATGGAAAACCTAAATTTAGTTAAATATCCATGGTTTCATGTCTATATTGATTGCATATGATTTGTTGGAAACAATCTTTATTTAGTGAATGCTTATATCCTATGAAATCCTTATGAGAGCCATGTGACCAGTGAATGAGGTAAATGAAAAAGTGAATGAGGCAAATGCAACCCTAAGAGTAGGGTGTTGGCATGTGATGAGTGAATAAGGCAAATGAAACCCTAAGGATAGGGTGTTCAATGAATCATGCTATGGTAATATGAAAGGTCTCGATATGAGATGTGGTGATGCTTAATTGTTGAATTGTATGTTTCTAGTGCATTTAACTTTATATGCTTGTTCTCTCTGAGATGATATCTACATACTGCAGGGCTTCTTATATTTCAATACATATCTCGTAAATTGCAGGTGATGAGATATGACATGCCCTAGAAAGGGATGTTACTGAGTCACGTTGAAGATGACAAATGATATATATGTGTTTTCAAGTGATACCCATAATGTGAAATAAGTATGAAATGTGATATTCCTGTTTAATTGTTTATATGTTAATCAGTTAATAGACTTAGGTGCCCTAACACCGTAGAACCCCTTTGAGAGGTCTGCAACCAGGGGGTGAAACTCGTGTCCAACATCAACGCGTGCGATGTCACGGTGGCACGAGGATGGAAAGACAGTGTTCAACAACAACGAGTGCGATGTCACGGTGGCACTGGAGTAAATAGGGGTTATTCAACAACAACGTGTGTGATGTCACGGTGGTAACCCAGACCTCCTGAGCCTGTGTACTCAGGTTAGAGGAGGAGTTCAGAGCACTCGATGTAGTGCAGTGAGGCCGATGAGCCTCGAGGCCGATGAGCCTGAAGGCCGATGAGCCTGAGAGTCCTGCAGCAGACCAGGGCTGGCAGTCAGACTTAGCATTTCCCGGGTGTGTCGCTAAGTCTTGTACGGTGGGATCGTAGCTCATTACAGATCTTTATATGCAGAGTACACTGCATATGATTAGGGCATAATAATAATAATCTAAAATATGATCATATAGGTTCACAGAGTTCCTTATAAATGAAAGAGTTAAGGAAGACTAGAAGCATAGTCTTCTAGTAGTTATTCTTTGGATGCAATATTTACATTCTTTGTTATTTCAATTATATTGTTTTAGAACTGCTCAGTGTAGTATTTATTGTTGTTAAATTTCATATCGTTTATTCAAATTATATCTGTAATCACACTAGTGCATTAGTCTGTTTCCATGAAGTACTCATTCACTGAGCGAGTAGGCTCACCCCTCTACTCAAACATTTTTAGGGTTAACCGCGTGGAATTGAAGATGGTCAGAGCATCAGTGTAGACCTGCCACAGGAGTCAAGTACGAGATTAGTTGAGTCAGTTGGTCCTTGTCACTCTAGGTCCTCAGTAAGAGTTTAGAGAGAGAGTTGTATTTACAATGTGTAATATTGTTCCTCTTTGATATGTATGCTAATTTGCAAGTTTCATGTGCATAATGTGTGAAAGACATCGTGAATGCTTATACATGTATCTTTACTATTAAAGTCTGATTAGTAGAAGAAATGTTCATATTCCTTCGTTAAGATGATATGTGGTTCAATGCGGGGAAACAAGAGTTTAAAAGAAAAGAAAAAGTTAAGGGTGTTCTTTGTGTTGCATACAAATCCTATCTTACGCCCTAATCTCATGATTTGAGGAAATCGTGAGATCAGGGTGTAACAGCGACTGTGAAACCCGGAGCCAGTGCCATACAAGGTCAATGGAAGAGTCGGACTCCACGACCTCCCACCTCGTGGTTAGTGCACGAGATCCAAAGCAAGACCGTAGTCTCATTCTTAAGTGGCCTCAGCCATAGGGTCAGCTCCCGTAGGCTACCCTTTCTCTGGACCACCTTGGTATAGGTCACAACGCTAGTATATCTGAGCCACGAGCCAGTTCACCATGCTCCCTGAGCCATGAATGCATTCATGCTCTATCACACTGATCCATGTGCATATTCACAATGCTCTATCCATCCCGAGTCTGCAACCACAGCTGCACTCGAATCCTCACTATTTTAGGCTAGGAGAAACTCCACATATTCAGCAATATGCGCTCCGGGTTAACCCGCAAGAGAACCAATTTCACCATCACCAGCTACTGACGATGCTGGATCTATGGCCAGGGAAAACTACATGATATGTTCCACTGTAATTAGTTAGCATATTTTAAGTGAATTGTTGAGGCAACCAGGTTATAACACATGCATAACATAAAGTTACCTTGTTATCACCACCATCACAATATCCCGGAATCTCAATCCCTCATCACAAGAAACCACTGCCTCTTAAGGAATTCTCATCACTGGAAATAACAATCCCAGATCTCATCATCAGAGGATAACACCTCAACTAGGCACTTCAGCCAAACTCAGGTCCTTAGACCAAAACACATCATATAGGTGATGCATGTTATCTCATCATCAAGAGTGACCATCAAAGCAGTGTTATTCAAACATATATACCTCATAGCCTTTTTCCTGGCTATGCATCTTCATGAAACACCTGCATGGTTAGTATACACAATCAAAGAGATAACTGAAACCCTCATAGATTAACAGAATGATTACATTGTCAATATAGGACAACATTGATGATTGCATGCTTTATCGTTCATGCCTCAATTGTGACCATATATATGGATCATGTCATTATGTGAAGCAAGTCATATACTTCCAAACTTGTCATTATATATATATATATATGATTTCAAGAAGATCATAAGCACATTCAGATATGTTATGGTTTTCATAGGTGCGTTCTACCATATCAAACACCTTATTATCACCACGACATGACAAAAGGTTTACAAACCACAACCATAACAACAAGAAGGTGATCACACGACAAAGAACTATCATATGGGCTTCTAGGTGGAAGGAGGACCCTCAATAGAAGTACCCACTATCCTCACAAGAAGTGTGACGGGTAGGGCACCCTCACTAGAAGTAGTATCGGGTAGCATATCGGCCCATCACATCAAGGGTGTCGGGCTACCACCTCAAAGCATGACGTGCAACTATGTGTATCGTGCATCCATGGATGTCGTGCACCTATGTGTCATGCAACCAGGGGTGTTGTGCACTTATGTGTCATGCAATCAGGGTGTCGTGCAACTAGGTTTAGGGTTACCATCTATCACTATATTGGGCATCACCACCCAACCATGATGCCCAACACAAAGCTAGCCCACAGCTCCATAACGTCAAGGTATATCGGGCACCAAGCCACTACCCAAGCTAGGTGTATCGAGCAAGGTACTCAACAAGGTATAACGCCCAACACACAAAGGTATCACTCAACACACACTAACCTCATCCTATCAGCCAACACACAAGGCAAGGACCAAGGTGTATCGCCCAACACACACTCATCATATCAACCCAAACTCAAGATACAACCCAACAAGATCGTCACCAACCTCAAGCACATGGGCACCAAACCTTAGATTGATCAAGAAGATCGGCTCACCTCTCAACAACCAAGAGAGATGGGTTTTACACAACCTCTATCACAACTCGGGCAACCACAAAGATCAACCTCGACATAGATCTACATCTACCACAAAGCTCACCTCTCGAATCCATGGTGAGAAGAGGGTGTTGCTCAAGCAACTAGAACACAAGCTCACCTCTCAACTTAAACGAGAGAGGGGTGTTTCTCATATCACTAGAGCTCAAGCTCACTTATCTAGACCAAGGAGGGAAAGGAGTGTTGCTTAACAAGGAAACCCTAAGACATGGTTCGGCCAACTAGGGTACAACTAAGAAAGAAACTTAACTAACAACATACATGGCCAATTATGATCATAAGAAAACATACAAGAACATAGAAGAAGGTAATATGATTAGGGTTGGGAGTTATGTAACCCTCCTTAAGCAAGCTCCAAGCTCCTAGCTCCTAGCTCCAAGCACCAAGATACACCTTCGGCCACCTTAAGAGGAAGAAGAAGAAGACTCCAAGATAAGGATCGGCCACCAAGCTTGCAAAGGAAGAGGTGTCGTGCAACCAAAGGGAGAGGTGAACTAAGGAACTAAAGGGATCCTTAGCAAGAGAAAGAAGGTACATATATATGAGAGGATGGAGGAGAAACCAATGTAAGACAAGGCAAGGTGTCGCCCACCTAGGGACTCTTGTCCATTGGCAATGCCACCACTCTAACTTGCCTTAAACACATGTCCAAGGCCATTGCCACATGCAAGAATCAAGCACCAAGTGTCCACTAGTGGTGACACAAACAAGGTCAAAGAGGTCAAAGGGGTCCATGGGCGACACACCCCAACTCCATGCCCGACACACTCCCTAGGCGACAAACCCAAGTCGATACAAGGCACTCCTGCCCGACACAAGATCCAACAAAGTAAGGGCAAGGTTCAAGTAAGGCATCTCAAGGACCAAGAAGCTCATCCTAGCCCAAAACAACTCAAGCAACAAACCCAACCCTTCCTCTCAACACTAGAGGAAGCAAAGAGAGAGAAACACTTATCAAGGTGACAGACTTGCTCAACAACCCTAGACTTGGGTTAATTGCAAGTAGCACCTCCAACTCTCAACAAAGCACAAACAAACCCTAATCACCACTAAAGGTGATTAGCAAGCAACTAAGCACCAAGGTTAGGCAAAGCAAACAGGATAAGCACTAAACGGAGGTCAGGGTCCTTACAAGCTATAACCCTCTACAAAGGGATTTCATCCCCGAAATCTGAAGAGAAAAGCGAGGGATACTTCCTCCTCATCTCTTCCTCAAGCTCCCACATGGCTTCCTCAATGCCACGATGATGCCAGAGAACCTTCATGAGAACCAGGTCCTTCCTCTTCAGCTTCTTAACTCTTCTATCAAGGATCATCACAGGACCTTCCCTGTAGGTCACATCTTCATCAAGGTCAACCTCGACTGACTGTATCACTGTCCCTGTATCTGGATGACTTTTCTTCAACATGCTGACGTGGAACACTGGATGCAACTTGTGCAACTCTGGTGGCAGCTCTAACTTGTAAGATACCTTGCCAACACGTCCTATTACTGGGTATGACCCCATATACCTGGGTGCTAGCTTTCCCTTCTGGCCAAACCTTAGCACGCCTTTCCAAGGTGAGACCTTGAGGTACACTTTGTCTCTAACTTGGAACTCTAAAGGTCGCCAGCGATTGTCTACATAAGACTTTTGCCTATCTTGTGCCGCTTTCAACTGTTGTTGTATTACTTTGATCTTTTCAGTTGTCTGTTGTACTAATTCAAGACCCAAAAGCTGATACTCACTAGATTCATACCAACATAAGGGAGATCTGCACTTCCTTCCATACAAGGCCTCATAAGGAGCCATGTCAATGCTCCGCTGGTAACTATTGTTGTAGGCAAACATGATCAAACTGAGGTGTACATCCCAAATGCCTATGAATTGCAAAACAAAAGCCCGAAGAAGATCCTCTAAAGTCTGAATAGTCCTCTCAGACTATCCATTTGTCTGGGGGTGGAAAGCGGTGTTGAACCTCAACTGCATTCCCAACGCCTTGTGCAACTATTCCCAGAAATGACTTGTGAACTGAGGACCTCTGTAGGAAACTATCATTGCTGGTATGCCGTGCAAACAAACTATCTCATCTACATATACTCAAGCGAGCTTCTCAGCTATATACGTTGTCTTCACAGGTATGAAATGGGCAGACTTCGTCAATTTGTCCACTATCACCCAAATGGAATCATGATTTCTAGCTATCCTGGGCAGACCAACTATGAAATTCATGGTTATATGATCCCATTTCCACTACGGTATTGGTAGGGGTTGCAACGTACCTGCCGACTTTTGATGCTCTGCCTTGACTTGCTGGCAAACCACACACCTAGCCACAAACTCGGCTACATCTTTCTTTAAGCCTGGCCACCAATACAAGTCTTTCAGATTGTGATACATCTTGGTGACTCCTGGATGCATAGCATACATCGATGTGTGTGCTTCCTCGAGCACTAGCTTCCTTAGACCATTAGCATCGGGGACCACCATTCTGTCATGATAACAAACTAGTTCATCTTCGTACTCATGAAACCCATCACGCTTTTCGCTACCGATATCTGACTTGATCAACTGCATTGTATCATCTGTTTGTTGTGTGTCTTTGATCTGCTGTCTCAGCGTAGGATTGACTTGCATCTGTGCCAAAAGACCTGGTAACAAAGAAACTTCCATCTGGACATTCATCTGTCGTGAGGAAACAAGCATATCCCGTCTATGGAATACCAAGGAACTCAACTGTGCCTTCTTTGTAGAAGAGAAGAAGACTTTCAGCTAAGTGTGTCAGCTAATACGTTCGCTTTACCAGGGTGATACTCAATGGTGCAGTCATAGTCATTGATCAGCTCCATCCAACGACACTGTCGCATGTTTAGCTCACTCTACGAGAAGACGTACTTCAGATTCTTATGATCTGTAAAGATCTGACACACTTCCCCATAAAGATAGTGTCTCTAAATTTTTAACGCAAGAACCACTGCTGCCAACTCCAAGTCATGAGTTGGATAGTTCTCCTCATGTTTCTTAAGCTGTCGCGAAGCAAAAGAAACTACATGGTCTTCCTACATCAGCACACATCCTAAGCCTTTCTTGGAAGCATCGCAGAAAACAACATAGCCTTTCCCAGGCTCTGGCAGCACTAACACTGGAGCACTAGTCAACTTCTCCTTCAAACCTTGGAAATCTTGCTGGCAACAATCATTCCAAACAAAAGGTACACCTTTCCAGGTCAACTTCGTCATCGGCAACGTAATCACAGTGAAGTCCTTTATAAACCTCTGGTAGTATCCAGCTAATCCTAGGAAACTACGAACTTTAGTCGGCGTCTTCAGATGTTCCCATTCTACAACGGACACCACCTTCTTCATGTCCACTTTAACTCCTTCTACAGATATCACATGACCCAAGAAAGTTACTTCTTTCAACCATAACTCACACTTACTATACTTGGCATACAACTGGTGTTGGCGAAGGAGAGTCAACGCTTGTCGAAGATGCTGTTCATGCTCTTGCATGTCCCGACTATAGATCAGAATGTCATCTATAAAGACTAAAACAAACTGATCTAGAAACGAACGGAACACCCTGTTCATTAATTCAATGAAAGCAGCAGGTACATTGGTTAGCCCAAACGGCATAACCACAAACTCGAAGTGACCATACCTCATCCTAAAAGCTGACTTTGGTATGTCATCCGCCTTAATCCTCAACTAATGATATCCAGACCATATATCGATCTTTGAAAACACTGTAGCACCATCCAACTGATCGAACAGATCATCTATCCTCGGCAAGGGGTACTTATTCTTGATCGTGACTTTGTTAAACTGTCTATAGTCTACACATAACCACATCGACCCGTCCTTCTTCTTAACAAACAACATTGGAGCACCCCAAGGTGATGTACTCGGTCGGATGAAACCTTTCTCCAACAACTCTTGTAACTGCTTCTTAAGCTCTTCCATCTCTACTGGAGCCATCCTATATGGTGTCTGTGCAACTGGTTGTGTTCCTAGAACCAGATTGATCTTGAAATCAATCTCTTAGGGTGGAGGAATATTGGGGAACTCATGCACATCCGCAAACTCTCAGAAAACTGTCACCTCCTCAAGACTAGGACCCTTTACCTTGGTATCCACAACGTAAGCTAAGAGCGCCTTACATCCTTGTCATAACAACTTTTCTTCCACCATCGCTGACACTAGACACATCGAAAGAATCTTCCTATCTTTTTGGAAGATCCACTTCTCTCCACAAACCTCAAACACAGCCTGCTTAGAACCACAATCCAACACAACCTTATACTTCTCTAAGGTATCCATCCCAAGGATCACATCGAATCCATGCATCTCAAGTGGTATGAGATCCACTTGAAACATGTGTCCCGAAAAAGTTAGAACACGGGATGGACACTCCTCTCGAAGCATCGAGGAACCATCAAAAGGGGTTTCTAACAACAAACTATTTTTCTTACAGCTAACAGGTAACAGATAGTTATCAAGCATAGAACGTGTGATAAAAGAGTGTGTACCACCCAGGTCAACCAGAACAAATACAAAGCAAGAAGAAGACAAATCAAAATGAAATAACTCCATCTGACCTGTCACCACTCGCGGGTTGACTATCACCTCCGGCTGACTCATAGCATAGAATTGAGCCATTTCTTGTTGTCCACGTCCTATGCTTCCTTGAGTAAATGATCCCGCTTATGATGCTTGGCTGCGTCCTCGCCCTCTGCTACTATTGGGTTGCAGTCGGTCTGACCCTTGTTGATTCTTCCCCAGCTGTTGGGTCACTTCAACATCTTTACTTGGGCAATTCGACTTGAAATGCCATGTCTGTCTGCAGATATAGCATGCCCTTTCCTCAAACTGTGGCCTACATGGCCCTGTCACTGCCACTGAAGCTGTACTATGTGCCTTTGACGGTGAAGAACCATATCCTCTTCCCTTACTCGGAGACCACTGTGATGGTGCACTGGAACCTCTTACCCCAGAAGGTGCTGAAAACCTCGGCTTCTTGAAGCCACCAAACCTCTGTCCCTGGAACTGAGAAGGCCTCTTCTTAGACATGGATTCTCTTTTCTCCCTAACCGACCTTTCGATCCTCTGGACAGATTCCACAAACATAGCAAACCACTCTCGGTTCTCCAACGGAGAAGTAGGTGTTGTCAGCTCAGCACTCGGGCCTTTCTCAAAATGTCTGATCCGTTCATCATCTGTTGCTGCCATGTGAGGACAAAACCTCAATAGGTCCATGAACTTGGCTTCATACTCGGTGATGTTCATCGCTCCTTGATGCAAGCGCTCAAACTGGTTGATCTTCTCATCCAAATAAGTCTTCGGAAAGTATCTGCTGACGAACTCACGTCAGAAAACCTCCCAACTGATCACCTCACCGGGTCGCTTCTCCTCCTCGATGGTCCACCAGTGACCAGCACTACCATTCAAAAGGTAGATAGCATGCTTGACTTTGTCTTATTCGGGGATGTTGAGGATCCAGAAGGCCTTCTCATGACCTGTCAGCCACAGATCTGCATCCGTTGGATCAGCCATCCCAACATAATCCAAAGCTCCGACTCGGCAAAGCAGCTCAAAGGTCTTCCCAATACCTGATGTTTCACCATGGGGAGCATGTGCTCTCAGCGGAGGCACTTGCAATCTTTCTACCATGAGATTCATCGTAGCCATCATCTGCCCCATAAGCTATTGGTAGGAAGGGTTTTTGAGAATGGCTGGGTCAAGTTGGGGAACCTCAGGCACCCGATCTCCATGTGCCTGCCCTTCAGCTCCATCAACTGATGAAGCATCGCTGCTCTCGGTAGCATGTTCCTCATGGTTTCCAGACATCTCGACTTTCTCTTCCACTGAGGGCAGAAGATAGTTGTAAGAAAAGCTGGAAAACTCACAAGAACAGACATGACCTAGTCCTAAATCCCTGTAGACTCAGCAAACCTAGAGCTCTGATACCAAAAACTTGTGGCGACACATCCCGCTATCACACAGACAACGAGGTACCACACGAAAACGTGCGGAAAACACCATAAACCACTTATTACCAAAAACACAAATTAATTATAACCGATTTTGACAAACAGATAAACTAAGAAACTATTACATTCAGATCCTCATCCTGCAAGAAAACATGTTATAAAAACATTTATAAGTCTTGATACGTGTCCACGGCTTAACATGGCAGTTGTCTTGTCATCACATGAGTTCATCACCTATTTACATACGTAACGGGCCACATCCAGCCAGCAGTAGGATATACAAAGTTGTATCATCTATACACCGTGAAACAATGTCAAAATGCCTCTGAGGACCTGAGAGTACAGGGATGACTCTAAGATTGTACTACAAAACAACCAAAACAGCAGCATATCCATCTCTTGCCTTTTACCACTCTTCTTTCTGCTCGGCAGCCTCTCCGCGACCACCACCACGTCTAGTGCGAACACCTAAAAAGGTTGTAAACCAACGGGGTGAGACACACAGTTCTAGCGAGAAACATAACTCCCCGCCAAAACCATAAAACCTCAGAAAGATTAAAACAATAACAGCAGGTAACTGATAATGCGTAGAATAAGAGCAACATATTAAGCAAAGCTATTCATACCTTCAAGCTTACCAAGAAGTACGGAAGGCATATAACCAAGTATTTCTTTATGGAACATGATTGACAAGATAAGGTTTATAAGATCTTACCACATAATATAAGTAACGTATCAGTAACTGCAACGTATAACAAGATCAACTACAAAAGCAAGGCCTCAACCAATGTTCCGTGTTTTGCCTTAAGCAATAAATACTATTCGGCTAGATTATGTATTGTTATGCCCTGAGGAAGTGAGTCGTACCACTCAAATCCAACCGACGGCTGCGAAAACCGGAGCCGGTGCCATACAAGTCAATGGAAGAGCCGAACTCCGTGACCTCCCACCTCGTGGTCAGTGCACGAGAACCAAAGCAGGACCACAGTCTCATGCTTAAGTGGCCTCAGCCACAGGGTCATCTCCCGTAGGCTATCCTTTCTCTAGCCCACCTTGGTATAGGTCTCAGAGCTAGTATATCTGAGCCACGGGCCAGTTCACCGTGCTCCCTGAGCCATGAACGCATTCATGCTCTATCACACTGATCCATGTTCCTTTTCACCATTCTCTATCCATCCCGAGTCTGCAACCGCAGCTGCAATCGAATCATCACTATTTTAGGCTAGGAGAAACCTTGCATATTCAACAATATGCACTCTGGGTTAACCCGCAGGAGAACCCGTTTCACCATCACTAACTACTGACGATGATGGATCTATGGCTAGGGAAAACTACATGATATGTCCCATTGTAATTAGTTAGCATATTTTAAGTGAATTGTTGAGGCAACCAAGTTATAACACATGCATAACATAAAGTTACCTTGTTATCACCACCATCACAATATCCCGGGATCTCAATCCCTCATCACAAGAAACCACTGCCTCTTAAGGCATTCTCATCACTGGAAATAACAATCACAGATCTCATCATCAGAGGATAAAACCTCAACTAGGCACTTTAGCCACACTCAGTTCCCCAGACCAAAACACATCATACATGTGATGCATGTTATCTCATCATCAAGAGTGACCATCAAAGTAGTATTATTCAAACATATATACCTCATAGCCTTTTTCCTGGCTATGCATCCACATGAAACACCTGCATGGTTAGTATACACAATCATAGAGATAACTGAAACCCTCATAGATTAACAAAATGATTATATTGTCAATATAGGGCAACATTGATGATTGCATGCTTTATCATTCATGCCTCAACTGTGACCATAGACATGGATCATATCATCATGTAAAGCAAGTCATATACTTCCAAACTTTCATTATATATATATATATATATATATATATATATATATATACGATTTCAAGAAGATCATAAGCACATTCAGATATGTTATGGTTTTCATAGGTGCGTTCTACCATATCAAACACCTTATTATCACCACGACATGACAAAGGTTTACAAACCACAACCATAACAACAAGAAGGTGAGCACACGACAAAGAACTATCAGATGGGCTTCCAGGTGGAAGGAGGACCCTCACTAGAAGTACCCACTACCCTCACAAGAAGTGTGATGGGTAGGGCACCCTCACTAGAAGCACTATCGGGCAGCATATCGGCCCATCACAATAAGGGTGTCGAGCTACCACCTCAAAGCATGTCGTACAACTATGTGTATCGTGCATCCATGGATGTCGGGCATCCATGTGTGTCGTGCACCTATATGTCGTGCAACCAGGGGTGTTGTGCACTTATGTGTCGTGCAACCAGGGTGTTGTGCACTTATGTGTCGTGCAACCAGGGTTAGGGTTACCATCTATCACTATATCAGGCATCACCACCCATCCATGATGCCCAACACAAAGCTAGCCAACAACTCCATAACATAAAGGTATATCGGGCACCAAGCCACTACCCAAGCTAGCTGTATCGAGCAAGGTACTCAACAAGGTATAACGACCAACACACAAAGGTATCACTCAACACACACTAAACTCATCCTATCAGCCAACACACAAGGCAAGGACCAAGGTGTATCACCCAACACACACTCATCATATCAACCCAAACTCTAAATCAAGAGAGGGTATCGGGCAACACCAACCCCAAACCATATCATGCAAGATACAGCCCAACAAGATTGTCACCAACCTCAAGCACAAGGGCACCAAACCCTAGATTGATCAAGAAGAGCAGCTTACCTCTCAACAACCAAGAGAGAGGGGTTTTACACAACATCTATCACAACTCGGGCAACCAAAAAGATCAACCTCGACATAGATCTACATCTACCACAAAGCTCACCTCTCGAATCCATGGTGAGAGGAGGGTGTTGCTCAAGCAACTATAACACAAGCTCACCTCTCAACTTAAACGAGAGAGGGGTGTTGCTCATATCACTAGAGCTCAAGCTCACTTATCTAGACCAAGGAGGGAAAGGAGTGTTTCTCAACAAGGAAACCCTAAGACATGGTTCGGACAACTAGGGTACAACTAAGCAAGAAACTTAACTAACAACATACATGGCCAATTATGATCATAAGAAAACATACAAGAACATAGAAGAAGGTAATATGATTAGGGTTAGGAGTTATGTAACCCGCCTTAAGCAAAATCCAAGCTCCTAGCTCCAAACACCAACCTACACCTTCGGCCACCTCAAGAGGAAGAAGAAGAAGACTCCAAGATAAGGATCGGCCACCAAGCTTGAAAAGGAAGAGGTGTCGTGCAACCAAAGGGAGAGGGGAACTAAGGAACTAAAGGGATCCTTAGCAAGAGAAATAAGGTACATATATATGAGAGGATGGAGGAGAAACCAATGTAAGACAAGGTAAGGTGTCGCCCACCTAGGGACACTTGTCCATTGGCAATGCCACCACTCTAACTTGCCTTAAACATATGTCCAAGGCCATTGCCACATGCAAGCATCAAGCACCAAGTGTCCACTAGTGGTGACACAAATGAGGTCAAAGAGGTCAAAGGGGTCCATGGGCGACACACCCCAACTCCTTGCCCGACACACTCCCTGGGCAACACACCCAGGGTGATAGAAGGCACTCCTGCCCGACACAAGATCCAACAAAGCAAGGGCAAGGTTCAAGCAAGGCATCTCAAGGCCAAACAAGATCATCCAAGCCCAAAGCAACTCAAGCAACAAACCCAACCCTTCCTCTCAACACTATAGAAAGCAAAGAGAGAGAGATAAACACTTCTCAAGGTGACAGACTTGCTCAATAACCCTTGACTTGGGTTAATTGCATGTAGCACCTCCATCTCTCAACAAAGCACAAACAAACCCTAATCACCACTAAAGGTGATTAGCAAGCAACTAAGCACCAGGGTTAGGCAAATAAAACATGATAAGCCCTAAACGGAGGTCAGGGTCCATGCACTGACACTCCAAGACATTCACTGATCACCCACTAGTCATCGGGGTACATCAGGCCCTCTTCACTATGGCTTCACATCTCTCCGTTGCTCCAGATAACTCACAACCCATGGTTTAGGGTTAGCACGAAAGGAAGAAGGAGAGGAGGTTAGAGAAACGGGGGGTTCTCCTTCTCTTCAAACCAGAGTTCTACCCATTATATAGGGGTGAGAAAAAAAGCCCTATGTAGGCTTATGCACGACTCAAAGAGTCCCTTTCCGAAAGGATTCATATTCCTTCTCGGAGAAGTATTCTTCTCTCTCCTCATTATCCTTTTGTTAAGTTTTATTTCATGGATAATTGGATAAACGAAAATCCTCTCTCTTATTATCATTATTCTTGCATTTTAATCCATTAACCACGAAATTCTATTTCCTTTTGTTGAAACAATACTTCTTTTTAACAATACCTCATAATTATTCATTATGCATCATATTACCTTCTTATTTGACTTTATTGGTATTTTCTCTTTCCTCTTTCTTCATTGGGACTCCTTGGATCCCAAGAAACTCTATCATTTCGAAATCCTTTTTATTGGATACTCATTATCCTTTTAGATGCATCTAAATGCATTATTCTTTATTATTTCTCATTATCTTGTTTATTTCTTATTAAAATAGCTCTTTTTGAGGATTTCTCTTTTATTTTCCTCATTAGTATTCCTCTTATCCTTGGGAATCCTTGGGATACTAAATTCCACCAAGAATAACTCAATTTTACCTCTTTTCACTTGTTTTTCACATTTTACCATTATTTTCAATTTCTTTCTTAATAAAGAAATACTTAATTGATCTTTTCTTTTCTTATTGCTTTTCTTTGATACTTTTGACTCCTTGGAACCCAAGGAACCCAAGATGCATGAAATCCATCTTTTGATTACATTCTTTTGCCTTCTAGAGGTTTCCACATCTTTCTTTTCTCAAATTCTCAATTATTCATTAATTAATTGAATTTCCTTGATATTGGGCCCAATGGCCAATAAAGCCCACAATACAATCATCAAGGCTATTGTAAAAGAAATTACATCATTATTTGTCCAATATGAGAGTTTACATTTCTCATCAGATGAACCCAAAATTGGGGTTGTAACTAAAAGAGTCCAGACAACCATCTTTATGGAGTCTGGATATGCATTTCTCATTTATGTTCCCTAGATAAAAATGCCAAAGGTATGTTTGGTTTGATCCATTGAGTTTTTGTCTTTTGGTATTTACATTATATACGCTTGTCTCTAGATGTATCAAGTGTAGACCATAGGACATTGGAGCACTACCATAAAAGATCCCATCTTTACTAATAGAATATCTTCCATTCTTTATAAGAAATTTGAATCCATTCTTGTCCAAACAAGATACATATATGATGTTCCTATGAATGGCATGTACGTAATATCGATTCTCTAACTCTATTACTATCTCACTTGGTAGGGATAACTCATAGGTTCCAACTGTGCTAGATGCAATTCTTGCGCATTTGCAACTCACAATTCTACCTCAACTTTCTCTAAAGGTCTACTTCTTTTCAAATCTTTCACATTTGAGCAATTGTGTGATCCACATCCAGTATCTAGTACACATGATGATGAAGTAGTAAAGTTATCCTCATTAATGTATATACCATAAATAGAGATCTCAATCCCTTTCTATATCTTCCTAGGTTCCCTTATCCTTCAACTTATTTTGAATGCAAAAGACTTGGACTTTAGCTTAGTCACAAAACACTTATTGTCTTTGCCTTTGTCCTTGGACTCAACTCCACTGATTATCATCATCGATTTGTCCAACTTCATTTTTTCTTTGACACTTATCAAGATGTCAAGCAATTCTGACAATGGTTTATCCATGTTACTCAAGTGACAACACTCGATAAATTGGCTATATGATTAAGGCAACGATTGCAAAATCATATCCGTGTTTAAATCTTGACCTAAAGGAAATCTCAGTCTTTCAATTAACTTCATATGCCCAATCATATTGAGCACATGAGGTTTTACTAGATTTCCCTCTGTCATTTTGCACTCAAATAAAGCCTTAGAAACATTATACTTTTCACACTTATCATGTTGTTTATGCAACTCATAGTCCATGCAGCCCAACAGAAGGTTCTTGATGTATAGAACATCATTGGCATGCTTTAAAGAAGCATCCATGTCAATCTTAGGCAAATATAGAGTGAATATTAGCATTGGGGTTTCAGGATCATGCAGAACACTTCACAAGGTCCTTAACCAGTTAAGGATATAAATTTTGTTTAATTCATCTTATAGAGATAATTGTGTGTTTTCCATTTGATTCTAAAAGAGAAAATTTGCATTTGTCGAAAACCATTTTTTATTTGATTTGATTTGAAAAGTTGATATTAATTAGGTCTTTAATTACCTATATATCTCAATATCTTATTCAAATTGAAAGCCCTCAATATCAATTCAGAAGATTGCAACATACAATCTTATAGTGGGATAAGATCCAAATTCATTCAGTCAATACCCAACCAATGTTGGTGCTCATGACCAATTATTAAGGTAGGTAACATTTTCCAATTGCATCTTATGCAACTCTCAGATAGATGATATGTGCAAGTCCTTGCCATAATCATCTGCATGATTCTAGGCTTAGACTCTCTAAGAATCACCAGTTAATCTTGATACATTAGCCAACATAATAATAATACTACCTTCATGGCAGGCCCACATTATTACCATCACACTTCCACGAGATAAACGACATACCACCCTTGGGGTGCCCATGCTTGGTTGATCAAGCTTTTCATCTGTGCTTCTAAGGGAAAGTAACTCAGACTTAATATTTTATTGAGGGAGTTTGTATAATATATATATATATATATATATATATATATATACATTAACCAATCACCACATATATAATAGATATCTTAGACATGTATTATAGGAAGGAAATACTCCTCCCGATGGCTCCCGAGCACTTCCCTACCTTGGGAGAAAAGACAACGACGGAGGTGGCGGTGCTTCGCCGACCGACTGACCGGCTAGTTTTCATGAGAGGAGAGGCTCCAGTGGTAGGCATTGATTATCACAATCATCTAAAACAAATTGCAGATCAAGAGGCAAATCCATATCGGAGACCAAAGAAATGGGAAGAACTTACTGGTTTTTCTGCAGGGGGTCCATCGACATTAAGTTTGAAGGAGATTTCTATCAATGAAGGCAAGATTGTCTATCTGAAATAGGAGGTGATTAAGAAAGTCTAACGGTGGAGGAATTGTCTGTTGGGATATGTGATCGACTTCAATCCTCATGTTCCCACCTTGGTAAACCACTTCGTGGAGATCTGGCGCACGGTGGGTTCTTTCGAAATATTTGGTAGGAATGATGGCTTCTTCTTAGTCAGGTTCGATAAACAGAGTTATCTAGAGATGGTGTTGAAAGGAAAATGGTTTGTTCTGAGTAGACCTATTGTTTTGAAGAAGTAGAAGCCAGGAGATGGACAGATGAGGACGACGCTTTCTGAAGTGCCAGTTTGGGTTAGAATATACAATCTACCTTTAGAAATGTGGGATCTTAGTTTTGTTCAAAGGAATGGATCCTATATTGGAAGGTTGTTAAAGATGGATGAGAATATGAGATGCCTGAAACGTATAGACTATACTCGCTTCTAGGTGCTTATGAACTATTCAGCAAAATATCCAAATAAAGTGTCTCTGATCAGTGATGATAACATACTGTCGATATTAGTTATGAATGGTTTCCTCACAAGTGTTCACAATGTGGTTTCCTGGGACATGGTAATTGTAGTTCTAAACAGTTAATGTCTAAGAGCTCAATAGTAGCTCGGAATATATCTTACAAGATGCAATAATGGGTGGAGAAAAAGGACTCTTCTACTTTAGTTCCTTATCAGGCTGTTGGGGGTGATGCTGAACCTATATATGTTGTGGAGGAAATAGTGGATGAAGCTGAAATAGCCAAAATGGAAGCTAAATCTCAAGAAATTGAAGCTATTGAAGACTTAAAGCTATCACAGGAGGTCAACAAAGGCTTTGGATAATATGATACTAAAATTGAAGCTACTTTACAAAATGTCCCAATGGAGGTATTTTCCACATTTAGACTGGAATTATCTACTCCAGCATCTAATCTAGTCACTCCTAGTGTCTCCCCTACTAGTGACAGCAACCTGCAGGTTTACTCTTATTCTGTGGTGAACAACAAAGGGAAAAATCCAAAGAGACCCCCTAGATGCCAAGTAAAACTTAATTTTAGTATTTATGATAGACTGGCAAGTTCCTAATTATCATCTATTCCAAGAGATTTTCACCTATCACCTTCGAACGCTGAGGCTGTCAGCTCAACCGCTGAGGTGGAGCCATGAATCATCTTCAGATTACCTCTTGGAAAGTTATAGGTATTAGCAATAAGATCTCTGATGTTCAGGAGGAATTGAGGAGGGTGAAGGGACACATTATCATCCTCATTGAAACCAAAATTAGAAGGAAGAAGGTCAAGTCATTTATGAGAAGATATTTTCCTTTGTTTGATTTTAGTACCAACTTGGATTCCCATCCTCTTGGTAGAATTATCATTATGTGGGATTCTAATGTATGCACGATAAACAAAATTCAAGAAACTGATCAGGTTATTCATTGTGAGGTCCTTTCTGAGAATTATAACTTCTTTCTTACTTTTTTGTATGGTCATAATGATGATTATGATAGAAAAGGTTTATGGGAGACCATTCTCAAGAGTAGCTCCACCATTTCTTCACCTTGGATCATCATTGGTAATTTTAATGTTGTTCGCAAAGATTATGAGAAGTTTGGTGACAATCCCCCCTCTTCTAAGTCAATGAGATATTTTAACAATTTCTTACTTGATAGTTCTATCCTTGATCTTGATCTAAAGGGTCTGCACTTTACTTGGGATAACCATCAACTTGAAGAGAGGCATATTGATATGAAAATTGACAAGATTTTGTACAATGCTAATGCTTTTAACTCTTTCTAGGAGTTTTCTAGAAATGTCATCTCTAACACTGTCAGTGATCATAGAATTCTCAGTCTTGTGTTGGGTAACACTCATCATATCAAGTCCCCTTTTAGGTTCATCAATAATTGGACCTTGGAATAGGATTTTCTTAGAATTGTTGAAGAAGCTTGGAGTTCTAATATCGAAGGTTATTCCATGTTTAGAGTTTATAGGAAGCTCCATATCCTTAAAAGAAAGTTGATAAGTTGGAACAAGAACATTCTATGTAACTATCTTAGTGATGCAAGCAAGAAACGTCAACAGGATCTGAACCTATAGGAGCAGGCTGATGCTAACCCTTTTGATGTTGAGCTTCAAAAGGATGCCATTGAGGCTAGAAAGTTGGCTAAGGAAGCATCTCTGAAGGAGGAGTTGTTATTCAAACAGAAATCCTATATCCAATGGCTCAAGGAGGGGGATACTAATTCTAAGTTCTTCTACTTATCGATGAAAACCATACGATAAAGGAATAACTTATATTCTCTTAATGTCAATGATTCCATCACTACTAATCCTATAGTCATCTAGTCTTTTCTCTATGAGTTCTATGACAATCTCTTCAATAACAATAGTCCTATTGGTATCTTCAAAGGTGAATGCAAAGGTGCAAAAATCTCAGAGGCCCACAGAGCCATTCTCACGTCTCCTATTTCTCAGAAAGAAATCAATGATCTCATTGATACTTTAAAAACTGAGAAGGTGCCTGGGCCTGATGATTTTAATGGTTTGTTTTTCAGAAAGACTTGGCACATTATTAAGAAGGATCTGAGTGAAGCTATTATAGAGTTTTTCAGTTCATGTTCCATGCTTTAGAAAGAAAATAAAACTTTTATAACTCTTATACCTAAAGGTCAAGACAGCAGTGACCTTAAGAATTGGTGGCCTATTGCACTCTGTAATACCACCTACAAACTGATCTCTAAGCTCATGGCCAACAGACTTCAGACTATTTTCCCGGATATTATAAGTCCTAACCAATGTGCTTTCATCAATAATAGGAGTATTAAAGACGTGATTATGCTTACAAATGAGCTCATCCATGACTTTAATAGACATAATATCAGCAAAATGTGTGTTAAGGTGGATTTGATGAAAGCTTATGATTCTGTGAAGTCGAGCTATCTCTTTTCTATTCTTTACAAGATGGGTTTCCCTTTGAGATGGATACGTCTTATAGAAGCTATATTCAAGTCTACTTCATATGAAATTCTTATAAATGGAGAACCTGGTCCTAAACTTAAACCTTCTAATGGCATAAGGCAAGGAGATCCCTTAGCTCCTTACCTTTTTGTCATCATTATGCAAGGTTTTACTGAGATGATTAAGGCATCTGTTGAAGATAAGAGTCTCAGTCCTATCAAGGCTTCTGATTCTTTGTATGCTTCACACATCATCTTTGCTAATGACCTCATGGTGTTTTTTGAGGCTAATGAGAATAATGCTAGAACCATCAAAACCTTATTTGACAGATTTGGAGATTGCTCTGGCTTGAAAGCCAATACTGGAAAGAGTGCTATTCATTTTAGCAAAAATGCGCCTAAATAGGTTATCATGGATATTACTAGATTTTCTTCTTGTTCTCTTCCTGTGAAGTATTTGGGTGTTCCCATGTTCATAGGGAAGCTCAAGAAAGGTGATTGTGCCCCTCTGATTAATGGACTTGATGGCTAGAAATCTAAGTTCCTCTCTTTTGCTGGGAGATGCGAGCTCATAAAATCTACTCTTAGTACCATCCACCTTTATTGGTCTTCGTCTATTCCTCTACCGATGTCGGTCTGTAATTCCATTGATTCCATTTGTAGGAATTTTTTATGGAGCAACTCTGATGGTAAATCTACCCTTCATCTTATGCCTTGGGATAAAGTTACTCTTCCCAAGGATGAAGGAGGATTAGGTTTTAGGAAAACCAAGGAAAATTCTCTTGCTTACACTTGATTTAATGTCTGGAATTTGGCTAGCAAGAAGGACTCTCTCTGGGTAAAGTGGATTAACGAGAGATATTTCAAGCTTGACTCTCTCTGGTCAGAAATGTCTAGCTCCTCTTGGTCTTGGCTTATGAGAAAAATTTTCAAGATGAAAGACAATCTTCTCCCACATATTAACTTCATTATTGGGGATGGTGCTAGAACCAAACTTTGGAAGGATCCCTGGATTGGTGGAGGTAAAACTATTGAAAATATTATTGGGGAAGATGGCTATTTAAAATTTGGTCTGAGCCATGATTGTCTTGTGAGCACTGTTGTATGTGATGGGAACTGGTCTGTTAAAGATAACATGATGAATAGGAAGCTTAATGAGATCTTTGCCATCCAAAAGACCCCTCGAGGGGGTGAGGACTTCATTACCTTCAAAGAGGTTATTAACCCTACCTTGAATCTTATTTGGGATATTGTTCGATCTAAAGGCATTTATAGCAATATTTTCAATTGGCTTTTGGACAATAAGATTCCTAAACGTTTTTCTTGTCACATGTGGAAAGTTATTCTTAACAAACTACCTACTGATGATTACATTAGAAGGGTTGGTATACAAGTGACCTCAAGATGTTATCTCTATTTTAGTTCTTATGAAGATACCAATCATATCCTTTTTGAATGTAGTTATTGCAAAGATTTCTTTGGATGGATTTCTAGCTACAGTACTCTTCCTAATCTACAATGTATATCTGATTGGAATAAAGCCATGCTCCTTGAGAAGCATGTGAAAATTCGATTATTCATTTATCATTATTATTTATGGGATGAGAGAAATAGAAGGTCACATGAAGGATCCACTCTCTCTGTTAAAAGTCTTTAGTACATAATTAAAGGTGACTATTTCAGTCTCATATCCAATCTTTGAAGGGTGGTGGTTTTTCTTGTTCCTTTGACTAGTGATGGTGGAGTCCCTGTGCTCCCCTCTCACTAGTTCTCTGTGTTGTGGCTCTAGTTTGTTTCATGGTTTTATCTGAGTATTCCTGGGTCTTTCCTGGATATGCTGGTTGTTTTGTTTCCTAAGACATGAGGTATTCTTCTGTTGGGTTGATGGTTGCTGCATTTCTTGCTCCCCCTGCTCCCCTCTCACCTTAGTGATGGTTGAGTCTGGCTGTCCTTGGTGTTTCCTATTGTGGCTTTTGTTCAGAGAGTACCTGAGGTTGGTGGCCTGTTGGCGTGTAGTGGCTGATGGTTTATGCTTATTTTAGGAAGCTGTCTCAAGCTTTGGCTACATGTGTCTATCTTCTACATTTGATTCGTGGCTGATAGTTGGTCTTTCGGTTGTAGCTTTTTTTCTACTTCTTTTGCTCCCCTCTCACTTATTAAGTGATGGTTGAGTTTGGGGGATTTTTTTTGGCTCCCCTCTCAGAGGTTTTTGTTTCACAGCAAGTGGTTGTAGGATTGCTCCATTTCTGCAGATAAGAAGTTTTGTAGTTCAGGCTCTGTTGGCTACTGTGGTTGTTATTTTAGTTATAGCATGTGCTTCAAGACTTGTTCGCTTGCTGCAGATGAGAAGAGTTTATAAGCTCATGGTTGTTCTTCTTTTTTCCTATTGTCTGTGAGCTTTCACTGAAAGAGAGTTGTATGTGGTTGGATGATGATATGTTCTGGTGGGCTTGTGGTTTTGATGGTTTTTCTGGTCTTGGTTGGTGTTCCATCTATGCTGTGTTTGATGAGTTGAAGACTGGTGTCACCTTGTTTTGTTGAAGGCAGCTATTTTTTTCTTTTCTATTCTCCTCTCCCATGTAGTAGTGATGGTCTAGTTTGTATCTCCTTTTCCTGTGGTACTCTTACAGCTTTGAGCCTTCTAAATTCGAGGCTCTTTTTCTGTCGAGGGCTCGCTAATGTAAATATAGAAAGACAGTTTTCCTTTCAGTTGATTCTTGTTTGGGAATCAACAAGCATTGTACAATTACACAAAACAAAAATGAAAAAAAGCAACAAAGTTTTGGTCGACCAAAAAAAAAATCTTATACATGTTATAATCACAATGAAAACATGAAATAACAAAAATCGATGGTTATGGCCATTCTAATGTAATTCTTTGGTGCCACATGGAATTACCACAACCTAGGGTCTACATCACATGCACAAACATGTTGTTGAGGAATATTTATCCTTGCCAATCTGGGTCGATTGGCTCAACCCTTGAATCGGTCATCTTGCCTCCTAGCTGGTCGATTGGTCTTCACACCGATCTCTTGGCCATCAGTTCTACCATCTTCTGGGTCCTCCAGTCAATTGATCGGGTCTGCTAATCGATCGGTTATCTCATCCTCTTTAGTCCTTCTCAGTCCATCAGTCAGTCGGTTCACCACCTAGACGGTCAGCTAGCCTGGTGCAGAGCGTCTTCTTATTTGTCATAACAAGAAAGTAAACTATCCTACTATTACATGATTATAGAGAAACCTCAAGTTACATTCGAGGGGAGCAAAGGTAAAAGAGAATAATACTTTTACATTGGGAAGTTAAGAGAGAGGCTCGAGTCATAGGCTGAGATATCAAACACACAACCACCATGCTCAGAAAAAGGGGTATTGGCAATAACCACGACGACGCATGTAATTTTCATATATATATATATATATATATATATATATATATATATATATATATATATATATATATATATATATATATATATATATATATATATATATGGGTTCTTATGTGGTGATTAGTCGGGCATTTACATCAATACTTTAACTATTCACATTGTATGAAATAAATAAACATGATAAAATAAAAATCTAACAATATCAATTATCCCAAAATATAATAAATTGGTGTAGATTTGATACCGGTATAGGAAATATGGCATCGGATAGTCAGTGGAAAAATAACTTTTACTGATTTATTTCACATTAACCAGTGGAATGTCTTAGTAACTATGAATGGGAAAGATGGATTAACAAATATATACTTGGTCCTGGTGCAAGTCTAGTGATAATCCTCATCGATGTGGATGCGCACTCTATCTTGGATGGTGTATGTGCAGCTCCTGGTTGCACTAGGGCTCATCTAAGTGCTCCTTTGTGGACAACAAACTCAAATGTCGTCGTCTGCAACAATTCCTCTCATCACAGACTGTTGGTTGATGTCGTCCTCCTGAGCGACGGGAAAAGGATGCGTCCCCTTTAGATACGTCTACATGGACCAACTAGAACTCATGTCATCCTACTAGAATAGACAGGAAGGATTTGTCCCTCCCATTGGTGCACTAGTCACTAACCTGCTCTCCCACAACAATGATCCACAGTTGTTCTCTCCCGTTGCTATCCCTCCCTAGTCGGGTAGGACTTGCTTGGGCTCTCTTGGTTATTGCAACCAGAGAGGACAACAATTATTAGAGAAACTAAGTCTCAATTGTCTGTGTTGTTCTCTGGGAAGCACCCAATACCCCTCTATTTATAGTCGGGGTTAGGGCCATGGTCTCCAATCTGTGTTGGAGTGGAAGGGAACAAAAGATCTTGAATTTTCACAATAATTCTGGAAATTTCATAGCCTGCGACATCCGAAATAGTCATCTCATGTGTGAGATAGTCGTCTCACACTGCTAGATGGTTGTTTTGTAGTATCCCACTTTTATACATGTTTCAGCAATTCAATTCCAATTAATGCATAACATGATGTTAGCACCAATCCTTGATGCAATCAAATTTTATCCCCAAACTATCTATTTGGTGAAGACGAGAAAGTCATCTCACACCAAGAAAAACTATTATCTATCATCTCGTAGCCTGGGTCGGGCTGAATTTTAGTCAATGTACAATACAATCAGCTTGACACTCCAGACGGCTATGTCAACACTTGAACTAATTGTGTGATAGTCCCGTCAGCTAATTTATTGTGTGAATTGAATTCCTAAATACTTTAGTAATCAATAAAATCATCATTCAAGATCAAACTCATCTTCTGTATGAGTTCATGTGTGTTTGATCCTATAGGTCCCATATTACATTGGTCGTGAATGTCCATATTAGCTTAATACATCACAATTAATGAGTGGTGCCTAGTCACACATCTTTGCTAACCAAGTAAATTGAAAGTTAGAGAAAAAATCAAACCTACAATCTATTTATGGTGTTATAGTATTTGTATAGATCCTTTGTCGTTAATATCCATATTGAACTTGAGGCATGGATCTGTCAGTCTCTTCAATATCCAATCTATGTTTCTTGCTATAGTAGACTGTATTAGATATGTGTAAGCTCAATATAATATATTGACTTACATCTTCATGGCCATGTGTTTCTCATTCTCACTAACTCAAGTGGCCTTGAATATCATACTCCTGTAGGAGTGAAAAATTCCATCTCTATCACTCACAGTCAGTCCCCATGTGTCACAATCACCCAATAATCATCTTTATAACAACCCATGTTTCAAGTTTGCATTTGATGATGTCAAAGCATACTGGATGACATGTGACGAGTGCAGTGATTTTAGGTCAAAGAACCACAAACACCAACATTACTATGAGAACTGACTATGACTACCATAGTAATTGTTTCCATGTGTCAAACTCATGGTGAGTCTGTATGATACATTGTTCTCTAACATGTATCTATGTGCTTGGTTTGATATCTCCATATCATGACTAATGAGATTCTGTCATCAACCAACTCACATTCAAATCTTATGTGATATTGTTGTTTGTCAACCTTCCATAGTAACACTTGATCAGGGACATAACGAGAATGTATATACTCTTAGCATCTATATGATCTCACTCTTCCAAGTCACATACTTAAAGACATACATCATTGAGTAATATCATTTTCTAGAATTTATTATGTTATTTGATTATCTCAAAACTAAATAAACAAAATATATTGGAAATTTTCCTTAATTAATAATCAAATCATTTACAAGTTATGCCATTACAATCATCATATGATTTTCTCTCTAGGATTACATACCAACACTTATACCACTTGATATGCATGGATTCGATGTGATCCTTGGAATGGATAATTTGGAGAAGTAACGAGTGGTCTTGGACAGTAGTTCTAAGGTAGTGACATTCTTTTACAAAGATGTCTCATGGATCTTCTAAGGAGATAGGAAGATTCTCCCAACACGTCTGGTATCAGTGATGTTGGCAGAGAGGCTGGTAAGGCAGGGTGTGGATCTTTCTTCAAACATGTGGTGGATACTAAGGTGAGGAGTCCTAGTATCTAGGAGGTGTCCATTTTCGAGAGTTTGAAGAAATGTCTCTGATGAGTTTCCTGGTGTTCCCCCTCATAGAGAGATTGACTTTGAGAACAATCTAGTTCCTAGTACACATTTGATAGCACAAAGACCATATACGAGGGCACCAACAAAGATGCATGAGTTGAAGAAGCAGTTGAAAGAGCTTCCAGAGAAGGGCCTTATCAGACCGATCACTTCCCCTTGGGGTTCTCCCATGTTGTTTGTTAAGAAGAAGGATGGATCTATGAGGTTGCACATTGATTAACAATAGTTGAACAAGGTGACGACCAAGAACAAGTACCCATTGCTAAGGATAGATGATCTACTCGATCAATTCAGTGGACCTACAATGTTCTTCAAGATAGATCTCAGATTAGTATACCATTGGTTGTGGGTCAAGGAAGATGACATACTCAAGTCAGATTTTAGGACTAGGTATGATCACTACGGGTTTATGGTTATGTTGTTTGGGCTAACCAATATACTGACAACATTCATGGACTTGATGAATAGGGTGTTCTGGCCTTATCTTGATTGATTCATGATTGTGTTCACTGATGACATCTTGATATACTTCATAGACATCCAACAACATGAGCAACATCTATGCCAGGCGTTGACTTTGTTGAGACAAAATAAGTTGTAAGCGAAGTTCAGCAAGTGTGAGTGATGGCTAAAAGAGGTGCCTTTCCTTGGGCATGTGATATCTATAGAAGGTGTTCGTGTGGATCCTAAGAATATTTAGTCACTTTTAGAGTGGGAGCAGCCTAAGACACTGATGGAGGTTTGTGTTGGCTAAATTGGACATTAATGTACCCTTTGTTTTTATGATGAGAAACATTTCACACATGTTGATCTAACATGTTATTTGAGTATTTTAGGTTTCAAAAGAATAAGGAAATCCTGCTAAGTGGGAAGATGAAGATCAATGCAAATTGAAGATCAAAAGCACTTAATTGTATAAATGTTCATAATTGTACTCAAGTTTAAACATTTGTACAAAAATATAATGTACAAGTACATAGACATCATGTAAATCAAGTGTTAGATCTTCCCTACCCACTTATAACCCTTCAAATAGGTTTTCCCCAAAGTTAGAGTCACCAACACACATTGAAACACACACTTAGTAGGTGATTCAAATATGGATTCTTCAATACCTACTATTTTCGATTACTCATGTGGTACTCCCTCAAATTTTGCACGTGTGATACATGTTCCTTCTATTTCTCCAATACATATGTTATCGGCTTGACTTTTCATAAGTGGGGAAAAGATGAAGCATCCATAATAAAGACGGTTACTATCTACTCTTGATTCAACACACTTCCATTGTAGTGTTTGAGTGGATTCTTCTACTTCCTCTCAAACCATACTAGGGTATGGTTTTGTTACCTCTCCAACTGCTTCTCCATTAGGTAAAATTTTGTTGGATAAAGAACATATTTGTTCAGGAGATACTGGTCCAATTCAAAGTTGTTGATGTTTATATTGGTCAATCATAGAATAGAAATTCCGATTCATTCAGATCAAGCTTCCTTCCTGTTAATCTATAAATTTATCTCCGATACAAGGAAATGATTCAGTTCTAAAGACAAAGTTGTAGTTCTCGAATGAGCAATCGAAAGGATTCTGGGGCATCCTCAGGGCTTCTAAAATAGGGACACCCTCAGTCGAAGAACTTGTCGACCGAGACACACTCAGTCAAAGTTCTTGTCGACCGAGAACAACCTTTATGGAACTTGTGATCATTTTTCAACAACTTATACAATTGTTCTCTAAAATAGCCTTCGATCGAATATAATCTTTCCGAGTAAGAAACGGTCTAAAGCTTGCGATCGTCAAACTGAGTGGTTAGTAGTTGAGAGGAGTGTTTCAAAAAAAGGTCGCACGGGCCGCATAAGCGGTCCGCAAATACTTAGTCACTTATAAGGCCAATTAGTCGGCAATTTTTAGATAGACATTCTTTATCTTTTCCCAAACTGGATTATTTATTTATCAATAACATTCTATTGATGTACTATTTTTTTTATGTTTGGTTCACGAGACACATGCTTACTTAATGTTTGTTTGTTTTTATCTCAAGGACATGCATCCAAATTTTTGTATGATTTGGTTAGTATTGATTGTTATGTACTTTTGTCAAACCATTTTGTGTGTGCTTCATTGGAGTTTACATTTAAATAATTCTAGAATGTATTCTAAATGTTTCTTACTTTTCATTGAAACTTCATATTTGAATCTATCTCAAATTTTAGTGTCTAAATATGTAATGTACAAATGAAATATGCAATTTTGTAATTAATTAATTATATATACAAACTAATTATTAAAAAAAATCAAAACTGCATATACTTCTATATATACTCCCGCATACCGCATAAACTATATAAGGTGACCTCTCCGGACGCACAACGCATACTTCTTTTTAAAACTATGGTTGGGATTTGAAAATAGACGTTGCAACACTTTTGCCTTAAACCCAGGCTCGGTCGAAGAAAATATCGACCGAGACACACTTTCAGTCAACCAAATCGTCGACCGAGTATGGTTCTGGATTGTTCTTTTCAAGCACGAACACATTACCAATTCAGAGCCAACTAATGTACACTTAACAACTAGTTAAGCACTAAGAACACTCTTGACACTCCCTACAACATCCCTAATCACTTGTAAACCATTCCTATAAATAGGAGAGGCCTTAGGACACCCAAATCACCACTTGCATACAAATACCTATGCTACACTTGAGCATTCACTATTGAGAGCAACAAAGCTAGAATTCACTTGCCATATTCTTCCTTGTGCTCTAGATGTGTGTCATATAGTTACAATCTCCTAGCTGCCACATATACCCACGTCCATCCTAAGTGGAGAGGAGATCTAAATTCTTGATATAGAATCAAAGCACTGTACTTCATTGGATAAGTATTTTCTTTCTTCCAATCTATTTCTTCTATATTGTAATTTGTTCTCTTTGACTACTCCTACGGTTGGAGGCTTTTGAAAGGAGGTTGCTTGGTGCTACTTCAACAAAGTGAAGGCAACTCCAAGGTGGGATTGATATTACTTCAAGAAGGCTGCTTCAAAGGAGGTTGGAGCTACTTCTAAGTGAAGGCTATCTCAAGGGGTGGAGCTACTTCAAGGTGGTGAAGGCTGCTCCAAGGTGTGCTTGAGTTTGCTTCAAGAAGGCTGCTTCAAAGGAGATTGGAGCTACTTCTAGGTGAAGTCTATCTCAAGGTGGTGGAGCTACTTCAAGGTGGTGGATGCTGCCCCAAGGATTGCTCGTGGTTACTTCAAGATGGCTGCTTCAAGGGTGTTGAGGCTACTTCAAGGTGAATGCTACTTCGAGTGGAAGGTCATTGTATTTTATGTAACATGCTTGTGAGGTAATAAAAGTAATCACTTTCAAAATCCCAATTGGAAACAATTGGGTAGTGGAGTGACAACGTTTGATTCAAAGGTTGGAACCACTCTAAACCAAAGTGTCTTCCTTGTTTCATCCTCTTTCTTTAGTTGAGTGTTTTAATTATATTTAAATTATCAAAAATCTCTATTCACCCCCCTCTAGATCTTTCAATTGGTATCATAGTAGGTTTTCAATGAGCCCTGATGCAGTGATTTTTAGTTGCTTTTATAGACTTGATTCACATGTGTTTTCTGTGTTTATTAGTCACTTTGGTGGTTCATATTGCATGATTCATATTGCTTTAGTCTATAATCTAATTTTGCATCAAATCTCTCATATTTTATCTTTTTGATTATAAACAATTATTATAATGGGTTTTAGCTTGGCTGATTTGGTTTTGTCTTGCAATTTCAGGAAAAATGCATATATACATCTGTCGATACCATCGACATCTGTCAATTGTATCGACACAGTCATAGAGAGATAGCCGCGAGGAGCCAAGCAATGTCGATACCATTGACTGGGAAGTCGATGGTAACGAATTACCTTCAGGTTGCCAATGATCAGCCGGTCGATACTATTGATACAAAAGTCGATACTATCGACATTGTACAACTTCAGTGTTGGAAAGGTGACAAAATCAACGCCTAAAGGTGTCGATACCATCGACCTGTGTCGATGGTATCGAGTCTGCATCAGTCGAGATGTTAGAGAAGAAAGGAAACATGTCGATATTATGACGGGTCAATACCATCGATTCGCGTTGATGGTATCGACGCCATCAGATTAGCTTTTGTTTTAGATCGGCCCGAATCCAACGGTGGTGATATTTTGGCAATCTACGTTGGTGTTTATACCTAATGACGGTGGCCAGGAACCAGGGATCACATCATTAGCCGCTGCACACATCCCAAGGAGAGTTGCAGAGGAGAACGGAGCCCGGAAGCACGCCCTGATCGTTCCGAGAGCCGCATAAGGCATTTTCCACCACTGAAAGGTTGTAGATCGCACACTCTACATCGAGGAATGCTTGGATCTTCTCCATTTAGGGGTTTACATCACTTCATCCACATTTTCTTCATATTTTCCCTTTCTTCCACCATGTCTTGCTTTGAGATGAACATGCGGGGCTAATCCCCTTTGTCTTTAGGACCGGTAGTAGCCTGATTAATTGTTGTATGACGTTTTATATTAGTAATTCATATCTTGTCTCTTAAATCCGTGGTATGATTTCATTTTCTCCAATATATCATTATGATTGATCACCCTAATGATAATCTAATGCCTTTCATTGCTTTGAAAGAAGAATTAATGGTTGAAAAGAGATGAAATTCATATTAACTCATAAGTTCCTTGAACAAGGTGATGTACGGTTAATGGTGGAAACCCAGAGGTTGATTCTAATGCACCTAATTTAGGGTATATGTTACTACGATGGTGGAACCGACCTAGATTTAGCTAGTGAATTGTATCATGATAGTGAACAATTCTGACTACAGACCACTACCCGGAATGAGAGATGAATTTGATTAACTATATAGAAATAAATACAACGAGAACCCACAGTGAAACCACAATCCTAAAGATTCACATCTAATTGATTAAACTCAACATTTAATCGATTGTTTTGTTTTCTTTTATTTTTATTTTATTTTTAATCAACTCTTAAAACCTTTTTAACCAGTCTAGCTGATTGCAAATAGTTAGTAGTAGTCTACCGATAGTTTAGTGTCCCTAAGTTCGACTCGGGCATCACAAAGGCCTATATTACATTGAAGCGTGCACTTGCGTTATACGCACGATAAAATCGTGTCATGTTTTTGGCGCCGTTGTCGGGGACACGGCAATTGTCGGCACTACGAGTGCTGAAACCGGCCACTCTAGGCCATATTTTTATTTTTTTATTATCATTTTTTAAATTCATTGTTATTTGTCATATCTAGCAATCATATAGCACTGTACTGAACCAAATTTATTACTTTGTAGGTACTAGTGCATGGTGAGGGCACGTAGCACAGACTACACACAGCCATTACCAGAGGTTCCATCGTGGGGACCAGATGACGAAGAGAACAATATTCACGATCAGCCTGAGGATATAGATTTAGACTTTGAAGCAGAAGCCATGGATGTAGAACAGACAATCTGGGAGAAGATAAAAGCTTCTTCCTCGTCAGCATCAAAGTGACCAATAAAGAAGCAGGTATTCAACATTCCAACTTATAAGATTGATCTGACACTGATAAACTTGGTCAAGTCTCAAGCATTTCACGGGATGAAGAATGAGGACCCAGTTGCACACATCAGCACATTTGTGGAAAATTGCGATATGATCAAGATAGACAGGTTTCCACAAGAGACACTATATTTGAAGTTGTTTCCCAACTCTATTGCAGGTAATGCATGTGAATGGCTGCATAACCTAGATGATGAGACTGTAGAGACTAGGGATCAAATGATCGAGGTCTTCTTCAAGAGATTCTTTTCACCAGAGAAAACTAATGACCTTGTACGGAAGATCCTCAATTTCTGTCAAAGAGCTGGAAAGACATATTCAGAGATGTGGAAGCGCTTCCTAATAATGCTGTGGAAGTGTCCACATCATGGGCTGGACAAAGAAAAACAAGTGAAGATTTTCTACTTTGCTCTAAATGAGCATGACAGAAGCAATCTGGACTCGATAGGTTCCGGTTTCTTCTTGAACAATACCGACACTAGGTGTTGGGAAATTTTGAAAAATATGGCCAGGAAGAAATCATGGGGCGATAGAGACACAGTAGAGAAGGTCTGAGTCACAGGTGAGTCAAAGGCTACCAAGGAGCTAAATGAGAAGTTGGACCTTCTAGCCAAGAAATTGCTAGCAAAAGAGGATGCAAAATCTGATGATGAAGCACAGGTGAAATTTATGCGCCAGAAATAGGGGTACAGAAACAATGACTATTCTGGGAGGAAAGATAAGAAATTTTCATGGAAGGACCCAAAAAATTTCCTGTAGGACCCCGATGCAAAACTACAACTGTCGGCAGAGGTCAAGAGCAATGAGTTTCTCAATCAAGTAATCAAGCAGAATCAAGAACTCATGAGCACGTTTGGCCAGTAGATTAAACAACAAGGTGACTTTATGAATCAATTTGGGAAGACTGTACAGAGTCATGGGCTCAGATGAGGTCACTCGAGACATCCTTAGCGCAGATGGCGGCATAGATTTCGAGCTTGAAGAAGCCAACACAACAAGGTTTTCCCAGAAATACAAACATTCCAGGAGGAAACCAACAAGCTAAGGAAATTCTACTACGGAGCGGTAAGAAGATTTTAAACCCCAGGGCCGATGAACCGAGCACACCCCAGCCAGAAAACACAGGTGAGGCCATAGAGGAAGTTACAATCACATTACCGGTAGAGGATGCGGTAGAGGAAGCTACACCAGAAATCATTGCTGAGGAAGAAACTCCAAAGAGGACACCATATGTGCTGCCACATCAAAGGGCACAGACAATCCCAGTCCCGTGTCCAAATAGTTTGAAGGCTAAGAAAGTGGACGCTCAGTGCAAGAAGTTCCTAGATAGCTTTAGGAAACTTTTTGTCAACATTCCGCTACTAGAGGCAATAGAGAAGATACCCTCCTATGGCAAGTTTCTTAAAGATATAATTACTGAAGAAGAGGAATATTCCTGATACTGAAGTGGTAGTTCTTAAGGAGCAAGTGAGTGCCTTCATTATGGGCACATTGCCACCTAAAAGACAAGATCTGGGCTGCTTCAATATTTCATGTTACATTGGTAAGGTGAAATTCGGTGAAGCATTGTGTGATTTCAGGGCAAGTATCAATTTGATGCCTCTTTCTACTTTCAAGAAGCTGGGACTTAAAGCATCGAGACATAGAAACATGACGATTCAGTAGTGGATAATTCTGTGTTAAAGTCGTATGGTATTTGTGAGGATGTTCTGGTTAAAGTTGACAGGTTTGTATTTCCAGCAGATTTTATGGTAATGGAAATGCAAGATGAACAAGGAAATGAGCTACTCCTCAGAAGACCCTTCCAAGCTACGGCGGATATGATACTCGAGATGGGACAAGGCCATTTGCCATTGGGAATCATGGATGACCGATTTGAAATGGTTATGCCCCCAAACACGACACAATCAAAAGCAAAGGAGCAGTGTCGCATGGTGAAACATTTTTATCAAAACATTTCTCTCTATCTAGGGAAGCCATTTCTAGATATGGCTAATGTAATGACCAAGGTAGATAAGGGGACACTGGATGTAGACATTATGGAACAAACCAAAGTTGTTTCTCTTTGCAAAGCTTTGGGTTTTCCAAATGATGAAGAGGAGGAAATTCCTCTTTCTACTGAAGATGATGCAATAGCAAGTTTTGTCTTTGAGGCATATCCAGAACCACCCCTTGAGGCTTGCCTTGTTAATATAATGCATGACTGGATGAGAAACAAGTCGTTACAAGAATGTGTCAAGATGCTTCAAGTGTTGTTGTGCTATTATGCCAAGTATTATGAAGATCTTGGGCCACTCCCACCACCACTTCAGTCATCTTTGATCAGTCCACCAGAGTTAGAATTGAAGCCACTACTGCTTCATTTGAAGTATGCATTCTTAGCTGATGGTGAGAGACTACCAGTGATTATCTCGACATATCTGAGTGCTGATGAAGAGGATTTCACCTACACTTTGCTAGAATAAGATCCGACTCGAGAAAGGAGCCAAACCTATAATTCAGCCACAGTGCAGACTCAATCCAAGCATGATGGAGGTCGTCAAGAAGGAGGTGATCAAGCTCCTTTCTAAAGGCATCATTTATGCTATCTCCGATTCAACGTGGGTAAGCCCCACACAGGTAGTCCCTTTTTAGGGGGGGAATCACTGTCACTCACAACTTGTTAAATGAGCCGGTCACGACCCGACTGGTAACCGGGTGGTGTGTGTGCATTGACTATCGTCGATTGAACTCTTCTACATTAAAAGATCATTTTCCTCTTCCTTTCATCGATCAAATTTTAGAGCGACTAGTTGGTCGATCGCATTTTAGTTTTCTAGACGGCTATTCCGGCTACAATCAGATCTCCATTGATCCTAAGGACCAAGAGAAGTCTACCTTCACTTGTTCCTATGGAACATTAGCATATCGCCGTATGCCTTTTGGCTTGTGCAACGCACCAGCAACCTTTCAGCGCTGCATGCTTGCCATTTTCTCTGATATGGTTGAGCACTATTTAGAGGTCTTCATGGATGATTTTTCCATCTATGGTGCGTCTTTTGATGAGTGCTTGTATAATTTGGATAAAGTTTTACAATGATGTGAGGACACGCATTTAGTTCTCAACTGGTAAAAATGTCATATGATGGTTAGTGAAGGGATTGTGCTTGCACATAAAGTGTCTAGCAAGGGGCTGGAGGTGGATCTAGTTAAGATTGAGGTTATTAATTTGGTTAAAGGGCTGAGGAGTTTTCTCGATCACGTTGGATTTTATCGCCGCTTTATCAAAGATTTCTCGAAATTGCTATACCATTATCTGAACTGCTTGAGAAAGATGCAATGTTTGACTTTAATGAAAAGTGTTTGCATGCTTTTAATGTTCTCAAGGAGAAGTTAATTTCTGCACTGGTTGTTCAAACGCCGAATTGGACAAAGCCTTTTGAATTAATGTGTGATGCTTTAGATTTTGCAGTAGGGGTTGTTCTAGGACAATGTTTTGAAAACAAACCCGCTGTGATTTTTTATGCATCCAAGACCTTAAACGAAGCACAACTTAACTACACCACAACTAAAAAGGAACTGCTCACCGTCGTTTTTGCATTTGAAATTTTTTGGCAATACCTAGTAGGGTTAAAAGTTATGGTATGGACAGACAATGCCGCCATAAAATATTTGATGGAAAAGAAAGATGCAAAACCTAGATTGATTAGGTGGATCTTATTGTTACAAGAATTTGACATTGAAATTAAAGATAAGGAGGGGATTAGGAATGTGGTTGCAGACCACTTTTCTAGGTTATAACAGGTAGATGAGAAGGATATTAATATACCCATTACCGAGACATTCCCTAATGAGAAAATCCTTTTTGTAAAATCCAAGGATCCATGGTTTTCATATATTGTTAATTATCTCGCCTGTAAAATAATCCCAGATGATTGGACTTATCAAGAGAAAAAGAAAATTTTCCATTCTTTGAGATATTATTTCTGGGATGATCCCATTTTGTTGAAGCAATGCAGGGATGACATTTTTCGTAGGTGTGTACCGGAGATAGAATATGACAGTGTACTTAGTCATTGTCATACACTACCAACTGGTGGTCATCATGCGAGCTCCAGAATGGCGGCCAAGGTGCTAGAGAGTGGTCTTTATTGGCCTACACTCTTCCAGGATGCCTATGACTATGTGCGAAGATGTGATTCCTATCAAAGGACATGTAATATTTCCAAGCGATAGGAGATGCCCCTCAACGTGTTTCAATAAGTTGAGGTATTTGATCTGTGGGGCATTGATTTTATGGGACCCTTTGTGTCATCGAACTCTAATTTTTACATTTTACTGGTTGTTGATTATGTACCGAAGTGGGTAGAGGCAATACCCACAAGGACTAATGATGTTGTTGTAGTGTGCAGGTTTGTAAAAGATCACATTTTCTGCAGATTTGGTGTGCCAAGGATGATTATCAGTGATGGAGGCACCCATTTCAAAAATCAAAAGTTTGCTGCGTTGTTGAGGAAGTACGGGGTAAAGCACAAATTGGTACCCCGTACCACCCGCAGACACAAGGCAGGTCGAGGTGTCTAATAGAGAAATCAAGCAAATTTTGGAATGCACCGTGGCTTCGACAAGAAAGAACTGGAGTACTTTGCTACCGGATGCTTTATGGGCGTATAGGACTGCATTTAAGACACATATAGGCACTACGGCTTTTAGGTTGGCTTATGGGTGGGCCTGCCATTTGCTGGTATTGTTGGAGCACAAGGCGCACTGGGCGCTAAGGAAGCTTAACTTGGCTTATGATGAGGCAGGGAAGAAGCAAATGCTAGAGCTCAATGAGTTAGATGAGCTGAGGATGAACACCTATGAAAATTCACAGATATATAAGGAGAGAATAAAACTAATTCATGATCGACACATTCAACTGCGTGTCTTCAAAAAGTGAGATCGTGTGTTATTGTTCAACTCGAGGTTGAAGCTGCACCTCGGGAAATTGAAATCTTGATGAAGTGGACCTTTCATTGTGGAGGAGGTACGGCCACAAGGTGCCATCCTGGTGCATGATGGAGAGACGACATTTTTGGTCAACGGACTGAGGTTGAAGTTGTACTTTGGTGAGGACTACATGAGGAAAGTGCATGAGGTCAAACTCATAGCAGTTATAGATGCAAGATGAATGTGATTTTGTCTAGCCTAAGACATTAAAGAAGGGCGCTTGTTGGGAGGAAACCTAACCATTGGTAGTTTCATCCATTTTCTTTCGCATTTACAAGTTAGTTGGTTTAATTTTGTTTTTAGTGTAAAAATGATACCTTGATCATTTATTCAGTGTGCAGGGCTGAGGTAGATTTGATACCATAGACTACTATTTCGATGGTAGAGACATGGGTACAGGTAGGCGACTGTAGAAAATTTTCTGAGTCGATACCATCAGCATCCTCATCCATGGTATCTACCTACCATCAGTAACGCCAAAGAAAAAGCCAGTTTGGGGTCGATAGTATCGACTATGATGTCGATACTCGTGAGATCCCTGAAGATTTACAGACAATTTTGTCTCAATGAAGTTGATACCATCGACAGACATGTCAATGGTTTCGACCCGGCTACAGTCAAAAAGCGGCGGTCGGGCCTCGCGAGGGTGATTGATTCATAAAGAGTTGATACCATCGACACCCGTCGATAGTATCGATACATCACAGATCTGCGAGAAAAGATCAACGACGTCCGCCAATTTCAGAAAGCGATCTGTGGGATGGGTCGATACTATCGACCCGCATCGATAGTATCAACACGTCACCGATTCGGGCCCTCAAGTCTAGCTATTGACAGTCATCAATAGTCGTGAAGTGCGGATCGAACCTCTAGGTGTCGATACCATCGACACCTGTGTCGATGGTATCGACGGGGCAACAACAACGCTGGGTTCAGTTATAAAAGGAAGGGTTCTTTCTCCAATTTCTTCACACCTTCGGAGTTCCTTCCTTCCACTTGTGCATTGAGCATCGCTGTGTGACCGGAGCACCGAGCGGAGATCATCCTCTCCGACCTTCATCAAGCTATGTTTCTTATTCCCCATTCTCTATGTGACAATGGTGCGAACGGCAGGAGCATCTTCTTCGTAGGCAAACCCGACAGAGATCCCGATGTTTGTTCCTCCACCACCCGGATCTGTTCCTCTTCTGAGGATTGTTCATCCTTCTGTGGAAGTACGGAAGGTATATGAGGAGTTGTTGAAAAGGAAAATTGAGGCAACGCGCTACGTAGATCGTACCATGGTTCATGACCTTGGGTTCGAGTCTAATCTTGCTTATGTACTTAAAGGGCAAGTAAGGCATACAGGCAGGAGGCCCAACGAGATGGAGTTCCACGTTGATGGCCAACCCTTTTTTCGGTGAGTGGTCGACATATAGAGAGCTGGTGTCGGAGTTCATGGCATCGTTGGACGTATGCATTGTGCCTAACGACCTCATCGCCACTGATCGAGAATGGATCATGGGCCGCATTTCTTTCCGGCTCTACAACAACAATTACAATCTCACCGTCAAGCAATTCAATTCCATTTACAAGTGGAATCATGGGAGAGACCAGCACCGGAGGCCAGATAACCGGTCAAATTACGATGACATCTTCGCCCAGCTGGTGATCGCGCCTCCAGGCAAGTCTATCAGCTACCACAACGCAGCCGTCGCCGACTTCGAGCATCCGTTTGTGAGGATTCCACACCGCATTTTGTGCACTACTCTTTTTGCTCGCGGCGATCTCTCGCTTAGTAAATTTCAGGAGATAGACTTGTTCTTTTTGTATAAACTGCTGAAGCGAGAAGAGTGCAATTGGGGTGCATTTTTCTTGACGCGTGTGTTGGTAGTGCGGAGGAGTACAAGGAAAGGTCCTATCCACTTTGGGGGGCTTATCACACCATTGGCCATCTACCTTGGGTTGGATTTTTCCCAACTCACTCCGCTGTCCAACAGGAACAAAGTCAACCTGCATCACCTGCACCGCTCCAACCTTCTCACGCTCCTTAATGGTGTGGCCTTTACACAGTGCTATGTCAACCTGGCGTACCAGGAGTGTGCGCTTCCTGATCCCGTCTTCAATATCCAAGGAGCTCAGCATTTTCGGTGGCCCATCATAGCCATCGACGACTCCGATGAAGAGGAAGGTGACGACGACAATAATGACAGTGGTGACGAGCATGAAGAGGAAGAGGAGGCTTTCACTCCTCTTCGTTCACGATTGGCACTGCGGAAGCGTCCCCGCTTCCACCTGGGTGCATCATCTTCTTTGCAACCTCCGCCACCTCAGCCCTTTCAACAAGGAGAGGATTTCTATTCTATGCAGGGCATGTATTCTATGCTGCATTAGATCCAGCAGATGCAACAGCAGCACACAACGTCATTTGCTGATATTCAGGAGACCACCAATCGACTCTATGTTAATCAGCAGGCCATCTACGAGAACGAGCACCTCCTCCTCGCCAACCAAGATAATATTCACGATAGGTTGCATAGGATGGAGATGCAACAATAACCTTTTTCCGACAACTATTGGAGCCAGAACTATTTCGGGGGATATCCTCAACCTCCACCCATGCCCCTGTATGATCCAAATTTTCAGGGGCAATTTCCATCATGGGACCCTACCGCTCTGCATTACCCGCCGCCACCTGACCAATGATCGGTATCACTGTTCCATCTTTTAAGGTTGTTTTTGACTATGAGGCCATAGTCGAATTCAAGCTTGGGGGGAGATGGAACAACTTCTATCTTTTTTTAGCTTTTACTTTTAGTTTTTAGCAATTATTTGCATTTTCTGTTGTTTTAGCAATTTTCTTAGTTTTTAGGATCCACTCTCTATCTAGTGTATCTTTGGATGTCTAATGTAATGTGTCATCTCTTTTTTTGTCAATGGGAATCAGGGGTCAATTTGAAAAATTTAATGAATTTACAAGCTTGTTTTGTTCAAACTTGAGCACATAACTTATGAACATAATTGGGTTTGTCAACTTTAAAATAAAAGACCACAACTGTAAATGCCTCTGAGCCACAGATGGTGGACAGAATTGGTTGTTTGAGCCTAAACTTACCAAATGGTAATGGGACCTTAATCTGAAATAAGAGAGAGAAACCTCTTAATTGTTACACAGGCCAATAAGGAGGGACATATAATATTTTCCAATGGTTCGGTCAATTAATCTTGTGATCTATCCACCCCATTGTTTTCACACTCCACCATAAGAACTGGAAGCACAATACAGTTTTCATCTTTTGATGGCATAGCATTTAGGTAGGATTGCATTTTAGTTAGATTTTGCATAAACGAAGAAAAATGGAAAATAAAAAGATTTTTTTTTGTAGATGAATCATGCATGTAGACATTCTTGAGTGCATGTCATCATAGTTGCATAACTGATCTCATGTAGTTGCATTTTAACATATCTTTGAGAATATAGGACAAGTTGTGCTTTATTTCTTCTGAAAAATAAGAGAATGGCTGACTCGTTCTATACTCTCTAAAATTAAGTTGTAATGCCTCAAGAATAACAGAAGTCATTTTCCACCGCCGGAAGGCTGTTGATCACGCACACTACGTCGAGGAATGCTTGGATCTTCTCTATTCAGGGGTTTACATCACTTCATCCACATTTTCTTCATGTTTTCCCTTTCTTCCACCATGTCTTGCTTTGAGATGAACATGTTGGGCTAATCCCCTTTGTCTTTAGGACCGGGAGTAGCCCGGTTAATCATTATATGACGTTTTATCATAGTAATTCATATCATGTCTCTTAAATCCGTGGTATGATTTCTTTTTCTCCAATATATCATTATGATTGATCACCCTAATGATAATCTAATGCCTTTAATTGCTTTGAAAGAAGAATTAACTGTTCAAAAGAGACGAAATTCACATTAACTCATAAGTTCCTTGAACAAGGTGATGTACGGTTAATGGTGGAAACCCAGAGGTTGATTCTAATGCACCTAATTTAGGGCATAGGTTACTACGATGGTTGAACCGACCTAGATTTAGGTAGTGAATTGTATCACGCACTACTACAGAAATGGCTTATAAAGTCACTTTTGAAGGTGTCGATTGTATACATAAACCGACACCTAAACTCTACAGTGTCGGTTGATAACAAAAACCGACATCCAATCTATGAAGGGTGACCAGACACGGGTACTGCTTTTATTAAGTGTCGGTTACTTATTAAAAAACCGACACCTAAAAGTAACTGCCAAAAATAAAATTTCCAGCGAAAAAAATTGCCTCCAAAAATTGACATACAGCGTCGGTTTTTAATGGAGAAACCGACAACTAAAGCTTTTCTGTGAGACAGAAATTTGTACAATTTTAGTCGTCAGTTTTGTGACAATAACAGATGCCATGTGTTTTCGCACGATTAACCGCAAAAATTTTCACCTCCCTTTAGTGTCGGTGGTTTGTTGTAAACCGACAATAAAAACATTCAGTGTCGGTTTGTAAAAAACCGACACCTAATGTTAACTTAAATCGCGCGATCGAGCCTGACTCTTCCCCTTTCTCTGTTTCATTCATTCTCATGCTTAGGGTTTGGTCCTCCGACGATTTCTCTTCCGCCGGTGCCGCTCCTCTCCTGCTGCTCTCCCTTCCACCGACGCTCCTCTCCGGCGCCGCTTTTTGCCTGCTGCTGCAGTTTCTCACCACTGCCTGCTGCCACAGTTCCTCGCCGGCACCGCTCGCCGCCTACTGCTGCAGTTTCTCGCCGCCGCTCCTCGCCGCCGCCCTCTCCTTCTCTGCTCTGCCGGCACCCTCTCCTTCTCTGCTCGACGCCGGCGCCTCTCCTTCTCCACACTGCTACCAACAGTAGGCCTCCTTTCTTCTTCTTCTTCTTCTTCCTTCTCCCTCTCCTTACCAACAGCAACCACGGCCGTGTGGGCTGGCACGGCCGCGGCTGTGTTGGCCGACCACACGGACGTGCTACCCAACACGGCCGTGTGGTTGGCCAACACAGCCACGGCCATGCCAGCCCACACGACCTTAGTTAATTTAATATGCATACTTTGTATGTAAGACCGTAATCGGGTACTGCAGTATATCCAAGTAAATTACATGTAACTAATCATGACATAGCTAGATTTTAGAATGCATACTTTGGTTAAATGTACTGCTGTAATTTTTGATCAAGTGATGATATGTAAATGTAGCAATAAGTTAGTAAGGTATCAATGATAAGTCTGCTGTAATGTGATGCAAAATAGTTATTGTATCATGCATATCTTAATAATCACCCTAACTTGAAGAACTAGGATTTTAGGTATAAGAATGACAACACATTATTTGTTGGCCTAGAAACCCGTCCAAGATTTACTCATTAGGAGTAAATCTTGGATAGTCCCCGGTTTGGGACTGTTCTTGAACACCTAATATCGCTTAGGATGTAAGTGTATAATGTGTATTGGGTTTTCAAGAAAATTTCGGCAGCATTTCCCCGTTTGTTCTCTAAGTACATATGTACTTGGAGAACAGCGGGGAAATGCTGCCGAAATTTTCTTGAAAACCCAATACACATTATACACTTACTAGTGAGATTCGGTGTTCAAGGATGGGATAGGTGGTACATGTACATTTATTATATATAAGATGACATCACATGTATTTGTTAACCCTAGACCATAATCTTGTTGTAATATATACTTGTTTTCTCTTTGATCATAGAGCTTTACAATTTTGTTGTGATATATACTTTGTTGTAATAATGTGAACTTTACAATGTGAGCTTTACACTTTGAATTACTACTTTACAATGTGAACTTTACAATTTGAATGTGAATTTGCAGATGGCTAACCATTCTCCTGATGACCGTGATGATGACTACCGTGAGGGTGAGGACATCAATGCGCCGCCTCACAATGTAAGTTTTAAAAATATATCATATATTTATATATATGTCCATTTATAGTTATATGTTGTAAATGTGAATTATTTTGTCAAATTTTAGGTTGATGATGCACAGGTACCATCTGAAGCACTTGAGGCACTTGATCAACAACACCAAAAAGTTGACAAGAGAAGGGGCATCACTATGATGAAGAAGTTAATTGCGCAAAAGGGCAATGTACCCAAACTTGTTGTGGATTTCGATAATGCAGGAAATGCATGTGGTGTGAATCGCAATTCATTTATTTCATATCTTGGGTTTGTTACTCATAGCCATTGCAGTTGTCGCTTAGATTCTTGGCATAAAGTTTCTAAGGAGAAGAAAGATTTAATATGGAGGGATTTATGCGTGATTTATTATTAATTTGCAATTCTATTTTGTAGATTACTAAATTTTTGGATACTAGTTAATAGCAATTCTATTTTGCAGAGTATATTTGAATTGGATGAAAAGCTGCATTGTAAATGCGTGATGCAACGCTGTGGGAGAGTCCTAAGGAACTATAGGACAAATCTCACCAGAGAATACATAAAAGAAGCCGACAAGAGGAAGAAGACAACCACTGAACAGTGGAACTTCTTGGACAAAGAAGAATGGGACGCGTTTGTCGCTTCAAGACAAACTAATGAATTCAAGGTATTAGGCGTCAGTCTCAATCTCATTAATTAATATATGTTGTATTCACTTATTCAAGATTAACATTTAGTGTTACTAACAAAATCATTAATTTGCATACTAACTAGGCCCTCAGTGAGGCCCAAAGATCAAGGCGTGCACCGAAGTGCATGACCACAGAATGGGTCCAAAGGGGTTTGCAGGCATTCGCCGAAGACTACAGGCTGAGGCTACTGCTACTCAGTCTGCTGCTACTCAGGAGTCCTCTACCATAGGTAGCACACCTTTGCCTCGTCATGATGTCTGGATAGCTGGGAGGCAAAATAAGAAGGGAGAAATAACTAAGGCCGCAACTGCTGAGGCGGCTGCAAAAATGGTAAAATACAACTCTTACAGCAATCATTCAAATATTGATTATTTGTGTTGTTTACTTAAGTACAAATTTTTGTTTTGGCAATTAGCGGGAGCTGCACGAGCTGAGGAAATAAGGAAAGTACATCCCTGAGGGAACAAAGGATGAATTGACAGTTGCTCTGGGTAACCCAGCATCCTGGACGTGTTAGGGCTACAGGTGCTGGTGTGGGCATCAAATCTTTTTTTTGGGTCATCCCAGCGCAAACATTTCCCAAAAGCGGGACTTTCACAAGAAGAGGTAACATATTCTTTCTTTATAATGTTACTGTAAAAGAGAATTCAAAAATTAGAATTTGATGTTTCTTTTATCCATGTATAGGTGGATAAGCTATTTGACATGAAACTCGATGAAGCAATGAAAAAGTGGCAGGCATCTCAGACTGCCACTTACCAGACAATACCTACTGCAGACTCTACTCCTACTCCTACTGCAGAGGTTGGGAGTAATCCTGTAGAACCACCACCTAGCACATCCACTGTAAGTATTTTTATGACATAGTAACTAGTTTTTTAATTCAAGATGATACGTATATATGAAATTGTAGTCGTTTCAAAAAACGATGATATGTATATATGTATATAACATTCTTTACTCAAAAATTTGTAGGGGTTGAAGCCATTCCGTCTAAAAAGTAAAGAATATGTCGTGGTAGAGGCGTCGGCTTACCCATCCCTACCAGGGGAAACGTGTCACGGGTCTCCAGTACCAGCTGGTTGGATTCGGGTGAGCCCGATACATATATTCCCCCAGTGGATGGATCTTCCACTGCCATATGCCCACCCAGATTGTGAAACACTTGGTGAGGCAGTAGGCGGAGTGATATTGTGGCTAAAAGCGGATGTCTTCTTTACTGATAAGGTATGGTTAATTTACATTACGTTCAATTGTTAGTGTGTGTATATGCTGGCAGTTGATCTGAAATTATATATATATACAGGTTAAAAAGAAGACACCCACAGCATCTAGGCCTCCACTTCCACCGCCTGCGTTACCTAGTTGGGTTCCACATGACCTACCTGTCCCGTTAGGTCCTAACTGTAGGGTTATGGCAGTATGGTTAGGGGAACATGATATAAAATCCCCTATAACTGTTTCTTCTGATTCAGATTCTACAGGTCAGTCATACGAAACAAAACTATTTATACAAGATATATTGGAGTTGTTTCGATATGATTGGCTAAATACATATGTGATAGAGCTATGGATAAGGTGAGATATTCTTTATACATCCATATACCTTGTGTATGATATGGTGATCTGGTTTCTTATTTATTAATGCATGCGTAATTAATACATATTTTGTAGCTACTTAGACAACATATGTGCAGATTTTGGATTCGAACATGTAGGGTTTTTTATTCCATCCTTGATTAGTCTAGTAGCTAAAGACCCTACATCAGTTCAACAATACTGTTGTGAGTGTTTTTCAAATTTTTCTGTAAAAAAGAAGACGGTGATAATGGTTCCATTCAATGTAGAGTAAGTTTACTTTGCTTATTATAATTTGGACTTAAGAAAATTACATTTTATTGTGGATTTTAAGTTATTAATTTTTAACTTTTTTTCCTCTAGGGGTAGGCATTGGGAGTTATTGGTTATTGCCCCTGAGACATTCACTGTGTATTATCTAGATCCTAAGGGGGGTAAATTGAATACAAGATTTGGACACATAATGAAAATGGCAATATTTCGGTGAGAAATATTTCATTTTTCATATACGTTAACATATGTTATTACATTACTATTTAATTGCAATGTTCTGTGTTACATTAACATGTAGGGGTTTTGAGGAGTACAAAAAGGCTGGAGGAAAGGTCCCCACGAAAAAGAACCAGCCAATAATTTGGAAGAACGTGAAAGTAAGTTCCCGACTGCAATATATGTATATATTATTTATGTGAACAATGCTTAATTAGTTGTATTTTTTAATATTTTGTATGTTTGAATTTATAGTGTGCTACACAAGACAACGGATGGGCATGTGGATACTATGTCATGCGATATATGCACATGATTATCAAACATGCCGTACTGGATATCAAATGTATTGCTCAGGTATTATATAGTCTCATTAGATAATATGATCGAAATATATCAATCTTATTTATAGCTCATTAATTATATATATACATCATTCTCTTTACAGGTGTTTAAAGCTGACCCCATTACAGGAAAGGACTTACCAAATGTTAATGCTCCCTATACAATGGGAGAATTAAATGAAGTAAGAGAAGAATGGGCAACAACCATACAATTAGTGGGGGCTTTAAAATATAATTTGGATCCTGATAGCGAATAATGACTAAACAATGATACTTTGTAAATGAATTTCTGAATTATAATATATGTGTGAATGTTTCTACATGTCTGGATGTTTCTACATGTTTCTGAGTGAAAATGAATGAAAGTGTTGGTTGCTATATGAATGTTTCTACATGTGTGAATGTGAATGAATGGAACTACAGATTGCTAGCATGTGTGAATGTTTATAAATGTGTGAAAATAAAATGGAACTGCAGGTTGCATTGCTAAATGCATGTGCTACTTTTTTATTGTTAATTTTGCAGGTTTGCGGCCTGTTGTCGGCTGATATCAATGGATGTCGTAAAACCTACTGTTCATAACTGAACTGAACAGGTTTCTCATCTTGCGACCAGCCACAACAGGTCTGCAGATTGACATCAGAAAAAAACTAATAGGCGTCAGTTATTTGTAAATAACCGACACATAATGATATAGTGTCGGTTTTCCTACAATAAACCGACGTCTATGTCCTTAACAGCACGGCCGTGTTGGACAGCACGGCCGTGGGGCGAAGATATATGGTGTCAGTTTTTTACTTATAACCGGCACTGATAGTGCCCAAGATGGCGCCCTTTCTGTGGCGCGAAGGGTTTGGGAGTCAGTTTTCCTACAATAAACCAACATCTATTGCCTTAACACCACGGCCATGCTGGACAGCACAGCCGTGAGGCGAAGATATATGGTGTCAGTTTTTTACTTATAACCGACACTGATAGTGCCCAAGATGGCGCCCTTTCTGTGGCGCGAAGGGTTTGGGCGTCGGTGTCTTATCTAATAATCGACGCCTATAGTCCCATGATGGCGTGTTTGCGGTGGCACACGAAGAGTTTGGGCGTCGGTTTTGGAACCGACGCCTAATGGGTGAGCTTTTAGTGTCTCCCACATAGGTGTCGCTTAGAAACCGACACTAAAGGCTTTAAATAACCGACACTAAAGGTAGGTTATGTAGTAGTGACGACAGTGAACAATTCTGACTACAGGCGACTACCCGGAATGAGAGATGAATTTGATTAACTATATAGAAATAAATACAACGAGAACCCACGGTGAAACCACAATCCTAGAGATTCACATCTAATTGATTAAAATCAACATTTAATCAATTGTTTTGTTTTGTTTTATTTTTATTTTCTTTTTAATCAACTCTTAAAACCTTTTTAATCGGTCTAGCTGATTGTGAACAATTAGTAGTAGTCTACTGATAGTTCAGTGTCCCTGAGTTCGACTCGGGCCTCACAAAGGCCTATACTACATTGACGCGTGCACTTGTGTTATACACACGGTAAAATCATGTCAAGCCCTAAATAGGTCTTGAAGAATGGGGGACAATGTACTTCACAACCTCAACCTTGAAGTAACTTATGTGAGCCGGCCACCACCTTTAGATGAAAGCAACTACACCTAATGGAAAAGAAAAATGCAATTCTACTTTCAAGGAATCATCTTGGAGTTATGGAGGATGGTGCCTACTCCCTATGTGCTTCCCATAACCGAATATTCAACATGAGATCCAAACACAATAAAACAAGTTCAATTAAATGCATAATCGGTAAGCATACTATATTGTTCTATTTTGGTAAGTGAATTCACTAGAATATCCTCATGTGATACGGCTTATGATATATGGCATAAACTTTCCATAACACATGAAGGAAATACCCAAGTTAAAACACCAAAATTAATATGCTTAAACAAAAATTTGAACAATTTCATATGCTACCTAATGAATCATTTAGCGAATTGTATGCAAGATTTTCTTCCATTTTTAATAGTTCAAGTGCATTAGGCAAGTATATAAGTGAAGAAGATCAAGTTTTTAAAATTCTTAGATCTTTGCCTCCAAGATACAAGCCAAAGGTGACAACCATTGAAGAAGCTAATGATATCACCACAATGAGGATGGAGCAGCTCATTGGAAATCTAGAGACTCATGCGGTAACTCTTGAAGAAGAAGAAAGATTGGAAGTTGAACACAAGAAGGAGAAAAGGAAGGACATTGCTTGTAGTGCATCAACTAAAGAAAGTAATAAAATAAGTGAAGAGGATAGTGAAGAAGAGGCACTCATTGTAAATGGTAAGAAATATAGAATGTTTAAAACTAACAAAATTGTTCCTCTTCTTCCCTTAGGTGCTTTGAATGTGGTAAGAAGGGACTTTTACAAAATGAGTGTCGCAATGTCAAGAAGGGAAAGAAATCTTCTCTCAAGAAGAAAGAAAAAGCCTACAAAGCAGCTTGGGATGACTCAAGCGATGATAGAAAAAGTGAGGAGGAAGCAGAATGTTTCTTGACAAAGGAAGACACGGTAAGATGTTTCATTGCAACAACAAATTAAGAAGAAAATGAGGTAAGTCTTCTTGACTTGTGTAAAGAAGATCTAGTCACTAGCATTGAAAAATTACATGATAAATATGTTGATTGTAAAAAGAAATTAAAAATGATTACAAAAACTATTGATGATTTATATGCTAAATTGAATGATCTTACCTTTTAAAAGGAAAGTCTTATATCTAAAAAAGCTACTTTGAAATCATCTATTAATGATTAGAATATTAAGTTTCTTTCTTTAGAAACTAACAATAATTTTCTTTGCCAAGAAAAGGTTAAATTTCATGCTAAGATAAATGATCTTCAAACTCAACTGATTCTATGTACTCATTCGGATTATGATGCTATTGTCAAAGAAAGAGATATTTTTTTATCTAATTGAGACCAAGAAAAGTCAAACATTTAAAAGAAAATGAATGAAATTTCTAAATTGCAAAAAGATATTAGTATCTTGAAAAATAATGTCATTCTTGATAAAATCTTAAAGAATTATTCTGGTCAAATTGGGAGGAGAGGACTAGGTTATGTACCCAAAGATAAATCTTATCAAAAAATTAGAGATAGAAAGACATAAAAACCCAAAATTGGGGTCATATATGTGCCTAAAGACAATCTAGCTAAGAAGATAAATTAAGTTTATTTTGTTTGCTATGATTGTTGTTTATGTCTTTTACATTATTCATTCTCTTTCACATACAAGAAAAAGGATGTTGAGTGGGTTTGGGTTCCAAAAAATCCAACTTAGAAATGTTGGACATAGTAGTTGATATTTGGCCTAAACTTCATCTTGAAATTTATAATGTCTTATCTCAACTAAATTAAGCTTGAACTTGTATATCTCTATATATTTTGATTGCTTAATTATGTTATCCAAAAATAATGGGATGATTTTTGTACATTAAAAATATTGAATTTACTAAAAATGCACAAAACTTCATCTCGGTCGACAAAATGTCCGACCGAGAACTCTTATGATCGAGGAAAAGATAGATTGAAGATAGTTCTATCAACATTGTTTTACTGGAAAATCTTTCTTGTCGACAAATAGCTGGACCAAAAATTCTTCCAATAAAGAAATGTTCGACTGAAGATACTTCTGTCTGGGTTTCTTATTGAAAACAAAATTATTCAATTACAATTAAATTTGGTGACCCAAATCTATAATTAACTCTTTACATTAAATTGTTCCAAATTGTTGAAATGATAAACTATTTATATTAATGATCCTAACAAAATGGACCACTATATGGAACCAAAAATATCATACATTGTATGTTTGGATGGTCTATTAAACTACTCTAAAAGGCACAATAAACAAAAATATTTTCACACACTTGGAGAAAAGGTAAAATTATTGTTCACATGTGAAGAAAATTTTATAGGTAAAACTATTGTCATAAGTGATGTTGGTACAAATTTTAAATATGCTATGTCTCAAAGAACTATATCATAAGTGGTTATGATTCCTAGAAAAGCATCAAAATTGTTGTTAAAGGAAATTGTAAACTTCTCAACACTACAGACATAAATTGCAAAAACAAATTGGTCTGGCATAAAAAGATTGTTAACAAGAAAATTGTTTTGAATCATTACCTAAATCTTTTGTGATAAATCTGAAATTTGTGTATTCTAGACAAGCAAAAGTTAGATTTCCTTTCAACTAAATTTTTTTCTCACTAGAACTCATTTAATCTATTTGGCTCTATGAGAATCCTATCTGTAACAAACGATGACAAAGACAAATTGATCTTGTCACAAAAGGCCTTATTTTGAAATAATCAAACAAATAAGGTTTATAAGTATACATAAATGATGATTATACACAACAAGACTTAGTCATATCCTAAAAGTTTTATTTATTGGACAAATGAGCCTACTAAAATAATGAATAAAATTCAACTCCTATTTCTAAAATGAAAACATTGGGCATGACGGAATAACATTAGGATTTAATTGGGGCACTTGCCTTATATATCCTTTATTCCCTTGGTGGCACGGTGATGGCGAGTGGATAATAGTGGCATGGAGGTCTGTTTAGGAGCTCTCTCATGTCGCGGGGAGTATCCCGGTGTTTCAAGCTTCTACTGCAAACCTAGTTTTAAATTACTCTAGCAAATCATGGGCCGACTTGATGAAGCCAAATATCTACAATACATTTGTTGAGAAGATTGAGATCGAGATTCAAAATAAGAAGCTTATCTATCCACGGGAGGAGGCAAAATGGCATGCAAGATGATGGATGAACTACATTGTTGGATACATCTTTGGATTTAAACCTCATCTTCCAGCTCTAGAAAGGTACTTATCCCAATTTTGGATTTTGAAGGGCTCCATCGAGGTTGTGAACCATGGATAGGGTTTTTTTCTTATTAAATTATCATAGGAGTTAGATCTTGATGATGTTCTTGACGACGGGATCTACTTTGTAAGAGGAAAACCAATGGTTCTAATGAAGTGGAAACTAGGAGCTCCCCTCAAGAGATTTTGCTTGACTGGCATGCCAATCTAGGTCTACATCCATAACCTACCTTTGGAATTATGGGATACGGTGATGTTCTCCAAGATTGGCTCTTTTCTAGGGGAATCCGTCACGTGTCGATAAAGTCACGTTCGAGCTAAGGAACTTGGAATTTTCTAAAATATAGATCCTCATGCTTGCTAATTGTAAATTTTTGTTGAGTCTGGAGGTGTCTAGTGACAAGGGTGATGCACATTTAATTAACTTTTAATATGAATAGAGACTGAGGACTTGTCTCGTCTGCAATTTATTTGGTCACAACGATTTCTCTCTTTCGGCTATTGTTCAATTTGCCAAGAAAGTGTGGGTAAAGAAGACTATTTAATTACCAGAACCTCATGTGAATGATGAAATGTCTATGAGTGTAGTTGTCTCTAGGTCAGATGATCATATGAAAGAGCCTTAAATGACTGAAGTCATGAATGCTATCTCAAACACTACTGATTTAGTTGAGGAGGAGTACCATATGCCTAAATATTAATTTCAGGAAAGTATTTCATCTAGTTCTAAACAATCTAAGGAGGAGATCTCTGGTAGTCAGTAAGTAAATGAAATGGTGGTGGATCTATCCATTCCTCCAGGTCCTGATCTGACTGTTGAGGATGATGTTGGCTTTGAAGTTCAGAAGCTTAATAGAAAGAAAAAAAGGAAAAGCAAAAGGAAGGAAAGTTCATGCCACTACCAAATACGTTGGTCAGGGAACATCGCTCTAAAATAAGTTTGGGAAGTTAAATGTCATTTTTGAGAATGTTGTGGATGTGAGTGAGCCCCAAACCAGTGAAGTACTAGTCCCAATTGTTTCCAATGAATAGCTTCAATCTAAGTGTTTTCTCCTAGAATGTAAGAGGGTTTAATATTAAAGCCTCTTCAGTCAAGAGTAAAATCAATGAGTTTAGACCTCATATAATCCTTCTAAATGAAACTAAAGTTAGAGAGAGTAAGATGGCCAAATTAATGAATAAGTGTTTTCTTGAGTATAATTGGGTGTCTAACCACTCCTATCATGTTCTTGTGAGGGTGGTCGCCCTTTGGAAGTCTGCTGATTGTGATGTGAAGAAGATTTGAGAATATGATCAATCTATTCATCTTGAAGTATATCATGATGATAGAAGCTTTTTCTTAACTGTCGTTTATGGTCATCATCCAGATGGGGATAGAGTTCATTTGTGGGAAGAGATTGAGTCCATTTGCTCTAGTATGTCAATGGTGTGGGTTATTATTAGTGATTTCAATTATATTAGAAATGAGTATGAGAAGTTGGAAAGAGATCCTCCAACGAATAAATCCATGGAAGACTTTAATAATTGTATGGTCAATTGTAGTCTCTTTGAGCTCAACCTCAATGGCTCACTCTTTTCTTGGGACAACCACTAAAGTTGTGACAATTATGTTGCCTCTTACCTTGATAGGATTATTTATAATGAAGCCTTAATGTCCATGTTCCCGGAATGTAGAGGTACCCTTCATTCCAACACCATTAGTGTTCATAAAGTTTGTCTCTTAATATTGGCGATAGACGCAAGGTTGTTGCTCCTTACAGATTTATCAATGTTTGTATTGAAAAGACTGGTTTCTTAGATATTGTGAGGAATATCTATTCTATCATTTATATTGGTTTTCCTATCTCTAATATGTATTCCAAATTTAGGAGATTGAGAGATGATCTCTCGATTTGGAATAAAGGATCAGTTGGTAATTTATTTGATGATGTCAAAAGAAAGGAAATCCTTGCTTTGGAATCTCAATTAAACTTGGATTCCAATCCTTTAAATTTTTTACTTCAAGTTGATGCTTGTGAAAAGAGAAAAGAGGCTATACAAACTAGATTACATGAGGAGTCCTTTATGAGATAGAGATCTCGAGTGAACTGGTCGAAGGATGGTGATTATAACTCTAGGTTCTTCTATGCATCCATCAAAGTCAGAAGGGACATTAATCATATCCAAGCTTTAGTCATTAATGATGCAGTTTGTCTAGATCCTATAGTAATTAAGCATCATATTGTGAACTATTATTCTGATGTTTTCAATATTAGTCATGTGGCTAATTTGGATATTCTCAATCAACTTGACTTCCCTAAACTGAGTAATATTGACAAGTTGAGTTTGGACAAACTTTTTATAGTATGTGATATTGTTGAGATTATTAAAAACCTAGATCCTAACAAATGTCATGGACCTGATGGTCTCAATGGGAGGTTCTTCAAAGCCAGTTGGAGTATTATTTGTTCCGATATAGTTCAGGCGATTTTTAGTTTTTTTAACACTAGTAGAATTCTCAAAGAGGCAAATATTACTTTCATTACTCTTATCCCTAAGAACAAAAATTCCAAGGAGTTGAAAATTCTTCTCCCTATAGCTTTGTGTGATATCTTTCTCAATATTATATCTAAACTTCTATCTAACATGCTTGAAGGTGTATTGTCATCCATTATTAGTTGCAATCAATGTGATTTCATTAAGGAAAGAAATATAAAAGATGTGGTTCTCCTTGCTAATGAACTCAATCACGACTTCAATAAGAAATCTGGAAAACCTAGAATGTGTCTCAATATTGATATCTCGAAAGCATATGATTCTGTTACTTGGGAGTCTATCTTTTCTATTCTGAATCTTATGAATTTTCCTCATTGTTGGGTCATTTGTATTAAAGAACTGTTCAACACTATGTCCTATGAGATACTCATTAATGGGGAGCCTTCCAAATCATTTAAACCTAGTAATGGTGTTTGCCAAGGGGATCCATTGGCTCCATACTTGTTTGTTCTTGTGCTGCAGGTGGTTACTCTTCTTCTTGACAAGGAGGTATCTGAAGGAAATCTTAAACCTCTGAGAGACTCTTCTAATTTATCTATTTATCATCTTATTTTTGCATACGACCTCTTAATTTTCTCAGAGGCTGATGACAACAGTGCTCTAGATAGGCTCTTTGAATCTACTGGACTTAGAATCAATATTGAGAAAAGTTTTGTGTTATATAGTCACGGGGTTGACTCAAAGAGGATTGGTAACAACCGTGGTATTAAGGAGGAATCCTTCTCCAAAAATATCTTGGGATTCCTCTAATTATTGGGAAGCTCACAAAATCACACTACAATCCTTTGGTGGACAGAATTAAAAGAAGATTAGAAAGTTGGAAGATCATCTAGTTATCCATGGTGGGAAGGGTGGAGCAGGTTTGATCTACTCTCAGTGTTGGGCTTCTATATTTCCTCTTCCTTGTGCTATTTGTGATGAGATAGAGAGGCTATGTCGGAGATTTATTTGGCGGGAGTCTAAAGATAAAAATGATGTCCATCTTACTAAATGGAGTGATGTAGTGAAGCTAAAACATGAAGGTGGTCTTGACATTAAAATCATAAGAGATGTTGTGAAATCCTCTATCTTTTTGAATGGGTGGAACATTGCTAAGAAGAAGGACATTATTTGGATCAAATGGATCCATGAGAGATATTTAGTTAAGCACTCCTTTTGGTCAATTCCCAATAACGAGTCATTTTCTTAGTTTTTTAGGAGGATTCTTTCTGAAAGGGATGCTTTGAGAGTTTTTGTGTCTTTTGTGATTGGAGATGGTGCCAGTGTCTTTGTTTGGACGGACCCTTGGTTTCCTGGCTCAAAGTTTTTGGTGGAGACTCTTGGTAAACAAATCCTTATTCAACTAGGCATTGATACCAATTTGAAAGTGAGTAGTTTGATTAAAAATGACAAGTGGTTTATTGAAAATTCCAGACTATATAGCAGATTTCTTAACATTTTGACGTCCTTGCCTAAGCCTAAAGATTCTACTGACTTCATATAATTTAACAGGAAACCTGATGTTAGTTTTAGAGTTATTTGGTCATCAATGAGAGAGTTTCAAAATCCTGAACCAAAGCCCTTTTTTTCAATGGTTATGGAAATACAAATATCCTAGAAGGTTTCATATTCTTGGATGGATGATTGGGTATCTCAGGCTCTATACATCTATGTACATTAAAAGGCTTGGCTAATGTCTAGTCTCTAGATGTTTTTTGTGTAAGCACGAGGAATAAATGATTGATCACATATTTTTCAATTGCTTCTATGCTCGTGATGTTTGCAATTTTTCCAGCGTCCAGTTTGGTTTCAATGTTCTGAGGAACTTGGATGATCTTTTTGGATTACATGGGAAAAGGCTCTTACTGATTACCTTATCTATTATTCATGGTCTCTAGAAAGAAAGGAATGACAGAGTTCATAGAGGAGCTGAGAGAGCTGTTGTGTAGTTATGGCAAATCATTGGGAATGATCTCAAGGCGTTATTGGATGTTTCATCAGATTAGGATTTGTTGTTTCCTTTCATCATTTGAGATCATTTTTGTATAGAGGGCCTTGGCCTTAGTGTCTTCTTTAGTGGAGTTTTTTTCCCTAATGAACACATACTTACTTTTACATTCACAAAATTTATAAAAAAAGCAATAGACAAGTTGGGTTCACCAAAAACATTAGGATTTAATGAGAAGAAATAGATTTAGATATGATTTATGAATCATTAGCTAAGACCTAACACATCAAATGGACGTAAATATGCATAAGGCTTATTTGTCATCTATGCTAATATAAAAGAAAATGTTACATGTTGGTTCATTCTAAGAATACATCAACATTAATGGGATATATGCAGAAATGTATCTCGATTGTAAAGGAGTTGACTGAGGGCCGCCCTGGTCAAAGTCATGGTCGATCGAAAATAAGCTCGACAAAAATTCTTATTTTTAAATCAAAACATTCACTTGAATCCAAAATTGGTATATTAAATTTGTAAGTTTCTTATCATGTCAAATACTTAGAATAAGATCAATTTTTAAGATAATACAAGAAACAAGATTGCTTATAAAAAATTGACTCATAGTCTTACTTAATCAAATTGATTTTAAAGCTGGTAATGATTTGAAATACCTTAGTATCTTTAAGATCATTTTTGTAATGAGATTAAGGGGAGCTCACAAATATCTTGGATATAATGTATATCTTGCTTTTAATCGGATCCTCTACACCAATTAGGGCTTAACATTCCTTGTATATGGTTAGAGATATATTTATTGATTCCACTATGAGTCTAAAGGAATCTCATATCATTTCAGGGCTTAACATCCCTTGCAAATGGTTGAGAAATCAATATAAAAATACATTCATTGATTCCACCATGAGCCTAAAGGAATCTCATATCATTTCAGGGCTTAACATCCCTTGCAAATGGTTTAGAAATTAATCTGGATTTTTGAATTGTGGCTAAATTTGACATCCTTTCTGAAGTAAACAGCGACAGTAAATTGTTTATATGCCTATTGACATGGCAAATATCACACTAACAAATTCACTCGGGGTTGAATTCCCCAAGATTTTACTAAAACCTCGTGCAATAATACCACCCGCAAGCGGATGGGTCTTATCGCAGTATAGTTAAGGATTGAATCCCATAGGACAACATTTTTAAGAATCTTTGTCAGTCAAATTTAGCTCCAGTATGACTAATATTTAAAGCGATTGATTGGTTTGTGGTTAATTAAACTAATTGTAGGAAAGTAAATGAGCAGAATGAAAGTTTGTTTTAGATTAAATGATATGGAATCACTGGGGTGGTATCGGGTTTCACCACCACTGCACATGCAAGAACATCCAAACACATAACATCCAGGCAAGCATCTAACTATCCAAATGGAACTGTTGTGAACCCTCCCGGAGGGATGTTTAGGCCCACGTAAGCCTCCCCTTAGGCATCTAATTTCTCGTCACCATCCAGATCATGCACTTACAGTTCTGAAGATACAATATCCAACTAAGGTTGTGGTCCTCCCTGAGGGATGTTTAGACCACAGAAGCATCATCGTGGGCTAGATGGCTCGTCCCCTCACAGATCATACACTTACGACCTCAAGGAACCCCATTCTATTTCTAGTCTGGGAGTCTACCGCACTAATTGACAAGCATATAGGCGATATGTCTGTAGGCAAACATCGATGATTAACAAGAAGATACAACATCCAAATAAGTTTGTGGTCCTCCCTGAGAGATGTTTAGATCACAGAAGCATCACAGTAGGTTAGATGGCTCATCCCCTCACAAATCATACACTTACAACCTCAAGGAATGCTATCAGATTTCTCGTCAAGGAGTCTACCTTATTAATCAACATTCTATGCTATGAAGAGAAGAATGAGATGAAAGCAAGTAGGTAATCAACTACAAGCATATCAATTAACAACGAAGTGAAAAGTTATATACATTTCCTTGGAATGTTAAATGAAAAGGCATGAATGCATGGGCAGCGGGGCTAGTCCCCACACCCCAGCAAAAAGGAACTACTCGCTCATGATGTGAGAAATAAGAAGAATAAGAAAGAGAATGGATTATGCCATGAGCATGATGTAGAAGGTTGTCGCAGCTCGGTGAAGATGATGCAGTCTCCTACGTCGTGTCAGAGCAGATTTGGATGAAGAATGAGGTACGCCAAGATAGGTCGGGCAGTCTTTCTCACTCCTCCTTCCTTCTCTCTTTGGTCTCCTTGAGTTGCAGCAGGAACGACAGGTGGATCACACCTGTGTACAGGCAGCCTGTCGGCGTCCCAGAACTGATGCCCAAACGAGGACCCTACTGGTCCTATTTATAGGCTTGGATGGGGTCCTCGCGATTTTGGTGTGAGTCTTCCACACGGTCTGGTCCAAATGGTTTGGTTGTACTTAACCACACAGTCTTGAGATATTTTCCTCCAAACAGTCTACTATGAATCTTTTACAATCGGTCTTGCAATTTGGTAGTTGATGGAGCTTCCACTCACTAGAATTACGCGCACCACAAAAAATCCTAAGTATAGTAAATCTTTAGGTTTATCCTTGCTTATACTTGATTGAGAACTCCACCCACGTATGCTAGGATATGTGGAAGTCTTATCGTAGTACAGTTAAGGGTCAAATCAACAGGACAACGGTCTCGTTGAGAGCAACAAGATGAAAAACGTTAGAATCTCACTTAACCTCTTAGCAGTTGGTATCTAGATCGAAAAGTTTGGTTTAGTTGTTTTAAACTAAGAACAAGTAAAGTAGAGAAAGAAAGTAAACTTAAGGATTTTAACAATGATAAAAATCCACTAGGATGTGATTGGCTTTCGCCACCACTACACATGGATCAAAACATGCATCATAAAACATAACCTGCAAAAAGAGTCTCAAAATCTAGTATCTTTGTAGATTTAGTTTCCTTTCAGAGAACTAACTACGAGAAGTGTGGGAATGTTGCAATTCCATCCATCCCCGAAGAAATGGTCACCTACTTTACGTCATTCCCTTCGCAAAATGTGTTCCTCGACTTATCAAGATTGTACTTTCATACGTCAATTGATTCCATTTCATAGTATGAAAGTACAAGGATGGAAGTGAGTTTACTCCACTTCTTGAGAAGCACACCTAGATACCGAAATAGATGCATGGTGGATACATGCATCAAGAACCAACATTAAATAGAGATTCGAATCTGATAGTACAAACGTAGACAATTCATACTAAAAGATAAAAGATAACACGAGTTGGTGATCAAGAAACAAGCATTCATGAAACGATTGATGTTGAACTGAAAAGAAGGTATATCTCTATTGCAAACTATGGATTACATTGCATGAAATGAAAACATGGGTAGCGGGGCTACTCCCAGCACCCTAGTGAATGAGACTACTCGCTCATACCTAGGACAAAGAAGGAGGCGAGAAAAGAGAAAGAGAATACCATCCCCACAAATGAGAGAGGAACGTCAACCCCTTGGAAGGAGAGATAATGATGATCTTGACGCTTCACAGGTTGCTCGATGATGAGGTCTCCTCTTCCCACCTTCTTTGGTGAAGAGAGAGGAAGTAGCTTTAGGATGGAGTGTGGATCTCAGACCGGCAGCCTTTAGGCGGAGGATGGAGGTTGGAATATGTGACGTCCCCGGATTTTCCAAAACTTAATCTGATGTGCGACATCTAAATTAAAACCCTCACCTCAGTGAGAATCCCAATTTAAACACCCCACACTAGGCTAAGAAGAAGAAAATCATAGGAAGTCATAAGGAAAACAATCACTAGTAGCACATGTACATGACCAATAATAAAACCACAACACCTGTTCACCATTCAACATATAATTACAACATGAATTGTTACAACATTTGATATTACATATTGAATAGCAAACTTAAACATATACATGTACTACATCTAAACAATAGGATCTTAAGACAACAGGTCCACCTGTACATCAGCTCGCCACACAACTCTCACTATCCTGGATCTTCAAGAGCATAACCACAACCGAAACAAAAGATTACATGCGGTACACGTCAGCACAATATTTCATGAATATTGTACTGAGTACGCCTACGTGTCTTTTTATATACCTCTCATCATATCTTGGCAATAAGATAAAACTAATATACTTGGCAGTAACAGAAGAATATAAGAAAAACATATACTTGCACATGGATATTCATTAACAAAAGAGAACACATATTTTAAGCACATTTTCCAATATATACTCATGCATCCGCCTAACAATGGGATAGATGCTTTATGGCCTCATGATCCGCTTACCAAAGAGATAGATCATTTCATATGGTGATCCGCTTACCAAAGAGATAGATCACCTTTGAAGCACTACGCTTACCAAAGAGATATAGTGCTTTCATATAATGTAACATATACATTATGTTTCAAGTGTTCATAGCCATAAGTATGGAAAATCAAGCAAGATATCATACATGAACAATCATTTCATCCAATATCATATGCCAAGTATTTTACTATGCATATAGCACAAGCATATTGTATAATAAGCCAAGTAAGAGGTAATGGCGTACCTTGATCAAGAGATATCATACTAAACACATATCACAGATGTCAACTATAAGCTTGGTCAAACCTGATCAAAACAAGACCATATACTATCATCAGGTTCTCATCTTCTTACATCTCATCTTAACCGTAATTATATCCATATTAGGGTTTAGCTTAGTTAATATTAGGGTTTTCTCATGTGTATTATGGGTCATCTTCGTATAACATAGATTATGTATATCATATTGATCTCATATTTAATTATGAGGTTCCAGATACTGATATGAGCTTATTCTGTAAATTTCATCATTTATAGAGCATGTATGCATTTACTGCATTTTATTAGGGTTATTAGCCCTAAAAAGGCATATTAATCAAATTACATGATTTCGTACTTCAACATGATCATCCTTGACATCAGGTGCATTATAAATATTATTATGGAGTTACTGACATTTTTCCATAATTTATGTCATCATTTGTTATTTGTTATCCACTAAACAAGCATTACACATTTTTCATGATATCACTGAGATTTAGGCATCAAAAGCCTGATATTATAGTTCCAGGTTGTTCTACGCATTTTTCTGAACATTTTGGTACCTTATTTGTATTTTTCTGACATTCGTACTATTTTCTATGATTTATACCAGATTTGAGATTTCTTGAAGATAATTACCTCGTTGGCCTATGGGATGTTGCCACATGTCCACTTTAGGGGTGATGCAGCCCTATTTTAGGGCTTCATCTTGTGTTATTTTGCTCTTCAATCACATCTACATCTGTTAAATTGCATGTCATTACCCCTAATATGCTTATTTGTATAAAATGCACTTATGGACATCATTTGCGTGTTTTTCAGGCATTTGGACCACACTTGATGGAAGAGAGAGAGAAGGAGTGATCCTAGGGTTCCTCTACCCTTGGAGAGCCCCAAAGTGAAGTCCGATACTCCCTCGACCTACCCCTAGTGGCTAAAGATCGTTTGAAGCAAAGATGTCCAAGCAAATCCAAAGATCCAAGTCAAGGTGCTGCCCCAGGACCCAGCACGGCCGTGGTACCACAGAACGGCCGTGCTAGGTGACTTAGAAATTAACAGGCTCAACATCCAAGTGAAGCAGAGCACACCACGGCCGTGCACCGCACCACGGCCATGCAATGGGAAGACACCACGGCCGTGTTCCACAAAACGGCCGTGGCACAGTTCAACAAAACGGCCGTGCAGAAGCACCACGGCCACCCTCACCAAGCCCACCACGGCCGTGCCATACACCACGGCCGTGGCACACCACCACCACCACGGCCGTGTTGACCCACCACGGCCGTGGCCATTTTGACCACCAACCTGACATTGTGCAATTCATTTCCCACGACCGTGCCTCAGACACCACGGCCGTGGCCTACCTTGCCCACCACGGCCGTGGTACACCACCACGGTCGTGCTACTCACAAGATCCAGCCACTTTTCCACTTCTTTCCCCATTTTACCCCTAACTTAACCTAGTGCTTCCCCCACACCTATATATACCTAGGTGGCGGCTGGGGCACGAGGTTAGCTACCTTCTACCCCATCCTAGCTCCCCAAATTGCCACCCACTCCATTCCACTCCAAATCCACCTCAAATCCACTCCATTTCACCATTTCCACCACATAACCCCCCATATCTAAGCCTTCCATTCACCTCCCACCATCATCCCACTCCATTTCATCCAAGGAGAAGAAGGAGGACGTCCCTACTGCTGCTGGAGAGAGGATTGACAACTGCTACATCGAGCTCCATGGCTACCTCTATCTTCTTCTTCTCTCTTTTTATGTTTTCCATGTATATGAGTAGCTAGGCTCTTTGGGTGGGCTGTTTGGGGTCAAATATGTTACTTTGATACCATGTTGGGGGAAAATGACATGTAAACTTTGTAATTCCATTTGTTAATGATTATGTTCTATTTATGTCTCATTCTCCATGAATTGCTTGTTGGTTTGTGTGTGAAATCACTTAGGAATTTAGGCAAATTGCTTATATGTGTGAATTTTGGGATTTGCCCCTAGGTCCAATTCTTGGATCCCTAGGCCGCCTCCCATCTTCCTACATCTTAATCAATCTCCCTAAGCCTAAGTTAGAGATCTAAGTAGCTAGATTAGATAATTCTAGTGCAATTAGCATGGTGCCTTCTCAAGGCTAGAATGTGGGGGAATTGGGGTCCAAAACCCTAATCTCACCTCCCCATTACTACCCTCGGCCCCTAATTGCCCTAGGAATGCCTAATCTAGAAACCTAGACTTGATTAGACTCTAATTGAATTGAACCTAATCCCTAACCCAATTGAGCCTCGTAAGGGTAGTAGGGGGTGTTAGGGACTAGTTCCCCTATACACAACCTAGCATATCCATGGCCAGTTAGTAGCTTAGGTTAATCCATTAGACTCTAACTTGTTGTTTGGTTTGGATAATCTAAATGGAATCATAATGTTCATATGTCACCCCCCAACTTAAGTGATAAGTTCATACCCCTAAACAACTCACACATCTCTTTACTACTTAAAACCCTAGTTTTGTGCTTGCTTAGCTTAATTAGTTCTTTTCTTGCTTAGTTAGCTTCTTGCCTTGCTCTTGCCTTGTTTATGCTAGTTTAGTTCTTTAGTGGTTCTTTTGCTTCTCTATTGCTTGCCTTAGTGTAAATTGCCTTTTCCTACCTAGATTAATCCTTTATTGCTTTCTTAGCCTTAATCTAGTCTAGGGTTAACGTAGATTTCATTCTTGCCTTTAATTGCCTGCTTGTTTGTCCATAGTAGTTAACAATCAAAATCAACCTTTAAACCCTTAACCCTAGTCTCCGCAGTAGGAACCTAGCAAAACTAACCTAGCTCTAGCACCCCCTCTTTTCCCTGTGGATCGACCCTATACTTGCCGCCTTCCTATACTACGACACGACCCCGTGCGCTTGCGGGTGTAGTGTTTTAGTAGACGTAGGTAGCTAGTTAGGTTTATAAATTTTGAAAGCATAATCCCATATCTCGTGCATTCCGACCTCGTGGGGCGCATCTATTCAATCGAGTAGTGTGTTAGCACCACTAGCGGAGACACACCAAGCTTTCTAGCGACGTTGCCGGGGCTTAGAGGCGTTCGGCCTAGTTAGTTAGTTTTGCTTTGACTTTTCCTACTGCCCTCATCATTGCTATTCTTTATTCATTTTTCTTTGCATTTATTGTGTATATTGGTTTACTAACTTGCTTTCTTTTTCTTGGTTGTGCTTTATGCATGTGACAAGCCATTCGGGAGGAAACAAGATGGAAGGCCAAAATGCACCTCACAAGCCGCTTCAAGACTACTTCATGCCTAGCAATTACAAATCGCCAATTGCTAGCAGGGTTGATCAAATGCCAGGGGAGCAATTCTCTATTCCTCCAGGTCTTCTTGGGCTCCTGCCCATCTTTTACGGTTCAGAGAGTGAGAACCCCTACAAGCACTTGGACTCCTTTCTTGAAGTATGCTCCACCTTCAGGACGTCGACGGCTAGTGATGACACAATTCGGTTGACCTTGTTCTCTTTCTCCCTCAAAGATAGAGCTAAAGACTGGTATGACTCAAGAAAGGACATCATGAGTTGGGAAACAATGAAGAATGCTTTCTTGAGACAGTTCTACTCTATTGCAAGGTTGACACAAATGCGGCGTTCCGTGACAAGTTTTAGCCAAATGGGCAGTGAGCAGTTTCATGATGCATGGGAGAGATTCAAGAAGCTGTTGAGAGAGTGCCCGCACCATGAGATCCCTTTGTGGAAGCTAGTTCAATCATTCTACTCTGGTTTGTCTCTAAAGGACCAAGACACAGTGGACTCTTCTTGTGGAGGAGTTTTCATGGCCAGACCACCTGAGGAGATATGGCCTTTGTTTGAGCAGTTGGCTGAAGGATCAAGAATTCGAGCTTCTAGCATGATGAATGAAAGAGGGTATGCCTTTGGTGTGACACCCCCTACTCATGATGACTCAAGCCCGCAAGTGATGAAGATTCTTGGTGACATGGTGAACTTCATGAAGAACCAGGTGACAAATGCTCCTTGCCACCCGGTCAATTCTATTGAGTTCTATGGGGAAGAAAAGAAGACACCTCACTCCTACAGTTACCAGGAACCACAAAGTCCTACATACAGCTCAAGGTTTGAGGAAGAGGTTCTATCCAGATTGAAAGTGTTTGATGATGTTCAAAGGGATGTTGCAAGGTTAGAAGAGAGAATAGAGCAGCTATCTTCTATAATCACTCTCCAAGAGGAAAAATTGTCTTCAAGACCCCTCGTGAGCCACCATGAAGCAATTGGACCCATGCCCTCCTCTCAATATTTCTATAGTCCACCCCCCATGCAAGTACACCCCATTCACTCATTCCAAGGCTATTCCCAGCCTTACACCCCTCCACCACCTCCCTTACCTCAAATCTCCCAAAACTTCACTTTCCAACCCCAATTCTCTCACCCCCCTCAATTCCCTTCTCCACCTCAATTTCAACCCCAAGTGTCACCTCCACCTCCTCCACAGCCACAACATGCTCCCCCTCTTCACCATGAGCAAGGTAGTGCTGTGACAGTTCTAAGGAGTGGGAAAACTCTTGAGCAGCCCACAAGTCAAAGAAAGGTTGATAAAGCAAAGCAAAGGCAGCCAAGTGGTGATACTGTGATTGATATTGCCGAAGATGATGTTGTGATACCGCATGTTGAGTTTGGGATTCCATGTGATCCGCTACATACCCCTTTTGCAGGTCCTACCATCCCTAGTGTTCCGCCTCATGTTCATGAAAGTGCGGCAAAAACTTGTGATCCTCCGTTTGTAGAAGCACTAGATGAGCCACCGGAGTTGAAAAGGAGGCAAAAGCACAATGTTGACATTCTTGAGGTGTTTCGCCAAGTAAAGGTGAACATTCCACTTTTGGATGCTATCAAGCAAATCCCATCATATGCCAAGTTCCTCAAGAACCTATGCACTGTGAAAAGAAGGTCAACGGGGAGGATTCCAAAGAAGGTGAGACTGAATGAACAAGTGAGCTCCATCATACAACACTCACTTCCCATGAAGAGAAAGGACCCAGGAGCCCCACTCATACCTAGTTACATAGGGGGACATCGCATAGACAGGTCCTTGCTTGATTTGGGATCTAGTGTGAATTTAATGCCATACCATGTCTATGTCGAGCTGGGATTAGGCAAGTTGAAGCCGGCACATTGTACTCTCCAGTTGGCGGATAGATCCATAAAAGTGCCTAGAGGTAGAGTGGATGATGTCTTGGTGATGATTGATAAAGAAAAAGGCGCAGTGTTCCCGGCAGATTTCATTGTACTTGACATGGAGCCGGAGGATAGGAAGATTCCCATCATCTTGGGAAGGCCGTTCTTATCTACAGCTGATGCCGACATTCATGTGCGCAGTGGCACCATGACAGTCTCATTCATGGACATGAAGATTAACATCAACATGTACAAGACCCCAACCCGGCGAGTCCGAGAGAGGGATGTTGGACATGATCACTTCACAAGTCCAAATGGGCATTTGAGAGAAGGACAACAGGGTGAAGATTTTGATGATGATTATTGTGATCAAAGGGATGAGGGACCGAGGTTAAGTGCAAAGGAAGGATGCATGTTTTGCAAGAATGGGCACATGAGGATTCCAAACGGATGATTTTTGAAGAATCACCAAGAAGCCTAGCTGAAGGCAAGAAATTCAGCGCTTGTGGGAGGCAACCCACCTAGGTTTGGGAAGTTTTGACCCAATCTACATTTTTGATACTTTTGCATTGTTTTTACATTTTTCCAAGAAAGCACACACACACACTTGTGTTTGATAGTTTTTGTATAGTTTTGAGATGTGCAGGTGAGAACAGAGTGAAATGAAGAAGAAATAGATGACAGTTTGACAAAGAATCAATAGAGTATCTTTTTGAGATCAAATTTTGAGGTTTGAATGAAAATTGAGTGCCATGCTGCTGTTACAGTGCTCAACACGGCCGTGGTACATCAACACGGCCGTGGTGATGCACTCACTTTCAACAAGAAAATGATCAGAAAATCAAGGAAACCAACTAAGTTTTGAACCAGGGCAGAACGGCCGTGCAAGGCAGCACGGCCGTGGTATATGAAGCCACCACGGCCGTGCCGCGTAGCACGGCTGTGCTGCAGCCCGATTCCAGCAACTTAAACCCCAACTTTGCAAAATTTCTTTTCACTTGTTCATTTCTCCGAAGAACATAACGCCCGTGCTCCGCGACCTAGCGGCCGTGCAGCGCTCCGCCCACCCTCTACAACCCTCAAATCCCCACCAAATCACTCCCGAATCACCCCCAAGCATTCCCCTACCATCTCCTCTACCTTAATCTCCCGTTTGAACCCATTTCCATCCACCAATACACCATTTTCTCTCCATTCCGCCCCAATAGCCCCGTTCTTCGGAGAATTCTGAAATTTTCGAATTCCACCTCCTTTTTCGAGCAAGGATGAAGAAGTTTGCAAGGAAGGTAGTGGAGAAGACCAGGGGCGTCATTTCTTATCAAAGGAAGCCAAAGAACAGTCACCCCCGGTTGACGGAGGCCGAATTGGATGCCATTGTTGATTCTACAGTTGAAGAGATCTCCGTACAGCCACAGCAAGGGGCACCATCTTCGTCACAACCACCACCATCTGCCTCCCGTCACTCCGTCTCATCTGAGAGACCTTTCGTCTCAACCGCGCGGCCGTCAGTTTCAGCCGCACGGCCGTCCGTCTCCTCCGCGGCGCAGCCGCAACCCGAGCCGCAGTCCGAGCCGCCACGACGACCACGTCGACGCCTCGTATTACAAAATGAAGATGATACTGAGATGCCTGAGGCTGAGCCGCAACCAAGCCCGCCACAACGCCCGTTTTCACAGCCAGAGGTTACGACAGGCAGGGCAAAGGAGCCCAAGCACCCTGGATGCCTGACACGCAGAGTGTTAGCTACTAGATACGCATGCCAAGCGTCTTTGGAGGCAATGGGGTTCTATGTCTATTTTCAAGAATTGATGAAAAAAGTAGGGCTATTTGAGGTCCTAACGCTTCAGCAGGAGTCATACGTGGAGTTAACGCAGCTATTCTTCGCCACGCTAGAGAAAACAACCCATGAGGGTGAGAATGCAATCAAAGTGATGATCGGGGATAAGAGGTGGAAGATCACCTCAACGATGCTGAATCATATTTTTGCACCGAGTGAAGAGATGGCAGCCCTCCTGGATGGAGGAAAGGCAGAAAATGATGCCATCTCCACATACCCAGCAATGTGGAAATGTTTCACAGGCCAAAGCACTTTTGTAGCGGGGAAGTCAAAGACCAGTGGTATTCATAGCCCATTTCTTCGCTATGTTCAGAAGGTGTTAGCAAACACCATATTTGGCAGATATGAAAATCAAGGCAGCTGCACAAAGAAGGATCTATTTGTACTTGGCTAGGTGACAAAAGAGAGACACGTGAACCTGGGGGCATTGATTTTTGATCACATGAGGACAATCCCATCCAAGAGCACAAATCCTTTTATGATGGGAGGGATTGTAACATCTATTGCCACTGCCTTGGGGCATGACATGACAGGATACACAAAGGCAGAAGGTGGCAAGCTGGTTGATTTGCACTACTTAGCTCGCTCATCCATGATCACAGTTACAGAGCAGAGAATCATTTACCAAATCAACCCACCCTACCCAGGAGTCACATTGGAGTTGCCTTACCATACTCCTCCCCTCATGGCACAGTTTGGACCATCGCCAGATTTTCTGGAAAAGTTGAGGAGGTACGAGGAGGAGAATCTGAGAGGAGAGGCAATCCCTGAGGTGAGGTTTGCGGGAGGCTTAGGAGAGCCTTCACAGGCGGCAGAGCAGAGGCAGATGGTAGAGGAGAGAGCGGCAAGACGGGTGAGGCACAGAGAAGAAAGAATGGGAGCGTCAGAGCCACAGCAGCCGTCAGTGAATGCATATGACATGAGTACCATCCATGCACAGCTGGAGGACATTCAGGCGACGCAGGACAGAATTTTACAGGCACAGGAGGGCTTTCAGAGGACACAGGATGCCATGTGGTTGGACCACCATCATATGCATTACCAGGTCAACCACCTTTATCAGTTTCACAATGCCCAGGCCCAGAGGAACCCACAGTGGGGTGAGGACTGGTGGAGTTCTTTACCAGCTTTTCAGGACAGCTATCCGCCCCCATAGTCAGACTACTGGGGCGCCTACTACAGGCAGGGAGGAGCACCTCCACCACCTCCGCAGTGATCATCTACCCTATCACCCTAGACTTTAGTGTCATGCTGAGGACAGCATGATTCAAAAGTTTGGGGTGGTAGGGCGGTATGCCCTCATTCTTCTTTCACTCATTTTTGCATCTCATCTGCTATTTTACTTTTTGTTTGTTGTTTTTCATTTCTTTTGCTTGTCCTGTTATCTAGTCTAGAATTTTACTGCTTTGCATACCTGCATTCCATGTAGTTTACCTTATTGTCATTTTTTTTTGCGTAATTTTCAAAAATTTTGCTCTTTTGCCATGCATTGCATATCATGTAGATTTTTGGTAATTTTTGCATGTTTTAGTTAGGATTTGCTTGTTTACTGCTTTAAGTTCAATAATTTAGGCTTAGATGTGATTGAAGGCAACTTGGCACCATTTTGGCCAATTTTGCCCAAATTTGAGATTTCTTGTCTAAAAAGTGTGTTTTGACCCAATCTCTACTGTTTTGAATTAAAATGTTGACCTTTGACAAATGCAAGTGAATCACCAGTGTTTGTTGCTAAGTGGTATCAATGTTTGACTTTTTACATGTGCATCACCTCTCTTGTGATTGTGATTGATTGGTTGAATTGTGAAAATGAGCAAGCTTTGAACGCTTAGTGTTTGTAGAATCACTTGTTTGATATATCAATTTCATCTTGTTCATTCATGTGGTGTGATATCTAGGATGAAGTGTTGGATTAATTCTCATGCAGGACGTCTTATGTGGAGAATCATACCAATGACCCCTCTTTGACCCGACTATTCTTCCACCATCTTCATACCCCTCCGCCTCATAAAAAGATGCCCTAGTGCACATAATCAGCCTTGGCCACCTCCAAAAGTTTGGGGTGGCCATATCTTTATCTCCCCGCTTCACTCTATCCACCATATGCCCTATCTACACCAAGGGCAAGAAAAAGAAAAGAAAAGAAAAAGAAAAGCAAAATAAAATAAAAGGATGCTCCTGTTTAAGAGCATTCAAATAAAGAAAAGATGAGTGTGTAAAAACACTCCAAAAATCTTACCGCAACCCTCTCTTCCACTTTCATACCCATTGAGCTAGGAAACATCAAACTTAGCTCATTTTACTCATTTCCGCAGCCATGTGGGTCATTTGGTGTGATTTGAGATATAAGATTGAATGCATGAATGTGAAACAACACTCCTAGTCATTTTTGATTAACGCCACCATGAAACGGTTTACCCGGAACTTAATGGAAGAAATATGGATAACTTGTGTATTCTATGCGCTATATTCAAAGTTCATATGCTTTGTGCTCTTTTCATGATTGGATTGTGAAAGGAGAGGAGAGAGGTGAGATGCATGTACTTAGTCATCTTTGATCCCATTCAGCAACAATCGTCTTTTATATTGCATTTGTCATTTCTTTTTGTGAAAGTTTGTAGAGAGATTGAGTTGGAGCATACTTGAGGACAAGTATGTTTCAAGTTTGGGGTGGTGATGCAGCCCTATTTTAGGGCTTCATCTTGTGTTATTTTGCTCTTCAATCACATCTACATCTGTTAAATTGCATGTCATTACCCCTAATATGCTTATTTGTATAAAATGCACTTATGGACATCATTTGCGTGTTTTTCAGGCATTTGGACCACACTTGATGGAAGAGAGAGAGAAGGAGTGATCCTAGGGTTCCTCTGCCCTTGGAGAGACCCAAAGTGAAGTTCGATACTCCCTCGACCTACCCCTAGTGGCTAAAGATCGTTTGAAGCAAAGATGTCCAAGAAAATCCAAAGATCCAAGTCAAGGTGCTGCCCCAGGACCCAACACGGCCGTGGTACCACAGAACGGCCGTGCTAGGTGACTTAGAAATTAACAGGCTCAACATCCAAGTGAAGCAGAGCACACCACGGCCGTGCACCGCACCACGGCCGTGCAATGGGAAGACACCACGGCCGTGTTCCACAAAACGGCCGTGGCACAGTTTAGCAAAACGGCCGTGCAGAAGCACCACGACCACCCTCACCAAGCCCACCACGGTCGTGCCATACACCACGGCCGTGGCACACCACCACCACCACGGCCGTGTTGACCCACCACGGCCGTGGCCGTTTTGACCACCAACCTGACATTGTGCAATTCATTTCCCACGACCGTGCCCCAGACACCACGGCCGTGGCCTACCTTGCCCACCACGGCCGTGGTACACCACCACGGCCGTGCTACTCACAAGATCCAGCCACTTTTCCACTCCTTTCCCCATTTTACCCCTAACTTAACCTAGTGCTTCCCCCACACCTATATATACCTAGGTGGCGGCTGGGGCACGAGGTTAGCTACCTTCTACCCCATCCTAGCTCCCCAAATTGCCACCCACTCCATTCCACTCCAAATCCACCTCAAATCCACTCCATTTCACCATTTCCACCACATAACCCCCCATATCTAAGCCTTCCATTCACCTCCCACCATCATCCCACTCCATTTCATCCAAGGAGAAGAAGGAGGACGTCCCTACTGCTGCTGGAGAGAGGATTGACAACTGCTACTTCGAGCTCCATGGCTACCTCTATCTTCTTCTTCTCTCTTTTTGTGTTTTCCATGTATATGAGTAGCTAGGCTCTTTGGGTGGGCTGTTTGGGGTCAAATATGTTACTTTGATACCATGTTGGGGGAAAATGACATGTAAACTTTGTAATTCCATTTGTTAATGATTATGTTCTATTTATGTCTCATTCTCCATGAATTGCTTATTGGTTTGTGTGTGAAATCACTTAGGAATTTAGGCAAATTTCTTATATGTGTGAATTTTGGGATTTGCCCCTAGGTTCAATTCTTGGATCCCTAGGCCGCCTCCCATCTTCCTACATCTTAATCAATCTCCCTAAGCCTAAGTGAGAGATCTAAGTAGCTAGATTAGATAATTCTAGTGCAATTAGCATGGTGCCTTCTCAAGGCTAGAATGTGGGGGAATTGGGGTCCAAAACCCTAATCTCACCTCCCCATTACTACCCTCGGCCCCTAATTGCCCTAGGAATGCCTAATCTAGAAACCTAGACTTGATTAGACTCTAATTGAATTGAACCTAATCCCTAACCCAATTGAGCCTCGTAAGGGTAGTAGGGGGTGTTAGGGACTAGTTCCCCTATACACAACCTAGCATATCCATGGCCAGTTAGTAGCTTAGGTTAATCCATTAGACTCTAACTTGTTGTTTGGTTTGGATAATCTAAATGGAATCATAATGTTCATATGTCACCCCCCAACTTAAGTGATAAGTTCATACCCCTAAACAACTCACACATCTCTTTACTGCTTAAAACCCTAGTTTTGTGCTTGCTTAGCTTAATTAGTTCTTTTCTTGCTTAGTTAGCTTCTTGCCTTGCTCTTGCCTTGTTTATGCTAGTTTAGTTCTTTAGTGGTTCTTTTGCTTCTCTATTGCTTGCCTTAGTGTAAATTGCCTTTTCCTACCTAGATTAATCCTTTATTGCTTTCTTAGCCTTAATCTAGTCTAGGGTTAACGTAGATTTCATTCTTGCCTTTAATTGCCTGCTTGTTTGTCCATAGTAGTTAACAATCAAAATCAACCTTTAAACCCTTAACCCTAGTCTCCGCAGTAGGAACCTAGCAAAACTAACCTAGCTCTCGCGCCCCCTCTTTTCCCTGTGGATCGACCCTATACTTGCTGCCTTCCTATACTACGACACGACCCCGTGCGCTTGCGGGTGTAGTGTTTTAGTAGACGTAGGTAGCTAGTTAGGTTTATAAATTTTGAAAGCATAATCCCATATCTCGTGCATTCCGACCTCGTGGGGCGCATCTATTCAATCGAGTAGTGTGTTAGCACCACTAGCGGAGACGCACCAAGGGGCGCGCTGGTTCTGCTTCTGCCGGCCGGTTCAACTCTTGGTTTTGGGTAACTAAACCGGGGTTCACCCCTGTTCTTTCTCCTTTCTCTCCTCGCGATCGCGGAGTCCCAGCGGGACTATGTTTCTCGCAATGCAGCCGTCGGCTCTTCGTCTGCGTCGCCTGGCCACCAGTGCACGGCTCACCTTTCTCCCTCTGGGTTCACGATTCCTTCTGGCTGGGCGCCACCATGAGGCTACTCTCCGGTCAGCGATAGGCTATGAGGTCGTCCTCCTCACCATGACCTTCCCTCTGCAACTCCTCCTTGAACTGCTGCCGCTAGGGCTGGACCTCCGGCGAGCCATCAACATATTTTCGATTCTCCTCAATCCGTGAGGGGGCGCCGCCTCGAGTGATCTACCCAGGTGACTGATCAATAGGGCAGAGACACTCCTTCTCACCCCGATCTCCTGTGTTCCAGCTGGGTCAGAACAGTGACGAGGGGTCAGCCATGGTGCGCCATTGTGTAGCGCCTCCCTCTAGGGCCTCCTCGCTTGACAGAGACTCCGTGCTCTTCCGTCTGCGAGCTCACCTCCAGCAGCAAGGTTGCGATGGAGTGCAAGGGGGATCCTCGCCCTTCACGTCGTATCTGGAAGCGAAGACCGTTGTGAGGAGTATATGGGTAGGAGGAACTGGAGAGTGCCTTCTATATACTATACCCCTTCTTCATCTGGTCTGCCTTCAACAATGGAGACGAGGCAGTGTCTGAGAGCTAGAACTCTCTCTAGACTCCACTATTTTTCTAAAGTGAGGGGTCAAAAGGCAGCCAAGGATGATGCAGACGGTTCTACTTGATTGAGCTCGTGTAATGTCCCACGATTGAGGTCGTGGTGACATGGGGGTGCTGGCTGGAGGGACCTCTCCTCGTCTCTAGTTCAGTTGGAGGTGGGGGGTGAGTTACCTGCCGTCTGATGACATCCAAGAGTCTGAGACCAACTTTTGGTAACAACGATCCGTGGCTCACTTACACAAGAGGCGTGACGTCGAGTCCTATAAAAACATGGGATAACTTTTCCCAATCTACACACGGTTCCTTAATGCTCAAACTGTTATATATATATATATATTTCTCTAGGAACAAGCTAACATTATGCAACTGCAACTATAGTTATACTGTAAAGCAATATACATCCCGTCAAAATGTGGTGCCAAGAGTCAACTACTTGACCAATCAACCATTTAAACCAAAATGGCACATACTTGGGGGCATAAAACATATGATCAATATCAATCGACTTCCAAACTACATCAAACTGATTGATATGCATATATCTAACTAATCACAATTCAAGGATCATCATTGGATCATAATAACTCTTAAAAATTCTCAATCGTGATAAATAACTCCATAAATATGTAAATCCAAGCATGATTACATCATCACTGTACATATGCATAGACTCCTAGGAAAAATATTTCAATACTAACTTCAAGGATCCAGTTGATTATTCGATTGGATATTCAAGAATACCAAAAGTTCACTCCATCACATCCTACACACCTTAAAAGAAATTTCGTTCTCGAAATTAAGCTCAAAAATCCAGTCTTTTACATCATATACATCTTAAAAGAACTTTCGTCCTCGAAAGTAAGCCATACACATACTTCCAGGGAAAACATCCTCTTGCCTTCATCCACATATAGGCACTATTCTACGTGTAACATATCCACAAAGGTTACCTAGAACCGCGTATCCAAAGAACTATTAGGGGGGGTTTACAACCATCTTGATGCACAACCACTCCATTCAAGGTTGATCTAAGGGTTTAGAAACTCCAGTTATGTCATGACATATTTCATATATTAGGATTTCTCCCTCATTTCCCCAAGCATTAAACATTAACATATACTCATTATGAGGGAGTTAAGTGTAATTAACTCATTTTATCCATATAGATCAAATCAAGGCATCATAATGACTATATTTTGTTATGTTTTGCTAACTATCAAACAATATTTTTATCTTTGTTATGCACTAAGATTAACACCTCATGTAACATGTTCATTCTGGTGATCTTATTTCATTGTTCATACTAAGTCACATTATCATCATTATTCATGTACATGGTTAACCATTTATGCATCGATATTTATTAAACCATCTCTAGGTTTTCATCATATCATGTCCATATGTCAAATCTCAAGATTAAATCACATTCTTATCTACGTATCATGTTTATGCTACAAAACTTATACAAGTGGCTTTTCAAACATATATCAAAACTTTATATAGTCCAACTGAGGTTCTAACCCTTATCATGAGGGTAAAGCCATGCTCAGTCTCTCTGAGCTAACTTAACTCTATGAGTATCTCACATGCACAAACTTTATCCTCCCTCTCTTAGTCTAGGGTTTCCGGATTACCTCATTGGCACTGGTGATAGCTTTACTAGCTCTAGCCACATAAGCACAAACCAAACATGCTATGACATACTCTTCATAGGTCTTTACTCATGAGACATGCTTACCCAAAACTCTCTTATATACACCACTAGATTCCTATGTGGGAAACCACCAACCCGAGCATGAGGCTTCACAAAACTAACCTAGCTACCTCCTCCAGGGTCTTGGGCTCTCTCCCTCACCCAGATGGAAGGCACTCATATTCATGTTCACAAATGCACATATAGAAGCCTCTCTCTGACTCTAGGGTTTGGTCCTCCCAAGGACATCTAGGGTTCAACAAAACTATAGGAATCATGCATTAAGCAACTCAACTCAATCACTCAGGAGTAGTCTAGTTTAGGACATATCATATCACATATATCATAGTTCTCATATCTTGGAGTCTAGGTTGTTTGACCTTCTCCCTGTGGGTCTCACTCTCTCTAGAGTTAACCCCAAAAGTGGTCCTAACACTAGAGGTCCTCCTTTGTAAAAGAGCTTGAGGCTCATGCTGACTCACAACCTTGTCTTAACATAACATATCTTATCTCATAAAAGAATTCATACTTGCATCATCAAAACTTATCTCAAATCCTTAAAACTGAACTTACATCCTCAAAGACAAACATAGATCATCATAACCATCTTATATCAAAGACTTAGACTGTATCATCAAAACTTATTTCATCTATTCCATCTATCACATATTCCAACAAGGCTCTAGACATCTAATCTAGAACTACACTCTCTTCTAGACTGATGTCATTCACTTTCACTTAGGTTTCATGACCACCTCCTACTCGTACATGTGTGGGGACACATTTTTGTAATACATATATATAATAAAATATTATATAGTTTTTCTCCGATAAAACAATCGTCAGAGAAAACTATCACGGTTTGATCCGATTGGAATCCAAAACCAAATCCAGAAAACAAGTGCCCCACAAATAGTAGAGAGTACAATGTCATGAAAACTAGTGAAAAGGGTGAGAACAAGGGGTAGACTAATGTAGCTACTCTAGACAATGTGCACAATATGTCTAGGGTTTCTCTTCCCTTGATGCACGCCATTTCCAAATAGTGCAACGTCCCATACCGCCGTACTATGAGGAAACAACGACATCTAAGGACTTGCTATTCAACAAGCACTAGTCTAGACCTAGTTCTTGGACATCTAGGTGCTAACCTAGAGGCTAGGTCAGATCTAATCTCTAAAAGACGACTAATCTAACCCTAAAGATGTTTTCAAGTTCAAGGTTCTTTAGTTTTGAGTTTCATAATGAGCAAATGCCATGCTTTGCTATTGTTCATGCTCTGATACCACCTGTGACGTCCCCGGATTTTCTAAAACTTAATCTGATGTGCGACATCTAAATTGAAACCCTCACCTCAGTGAGAATCCCAATTTAAACACCCCACACTAGGCTAAGAAGAAGAAAATCAGAGGAAGTCATAAGGAAAACAATCACTAGTAGCACATGTACATGAACAATAATAAAACCACAACACCTATTCACCATTCAACATATAATTACAACATGAATTGTTACAACATTTGATATTACATATTGAACAGCAAACTTAAACATATACATGTACTACATCTAAACAACAGGATCTTAAGACAACAGGTCCACCTGTACATCAGCTCGCCACACAACTCTCACTATCCTGGATCTTCAAGAGCATAACCACAACCTAAACAAAAGATTACATGCGGTACACGTCAGTACAATATTTCATGAATATTGTACTGAGTACGCCTACGTGTCTTTTTATATACCTCTCATCATATCTTGGCAATAAGATAAAACTAATATACTTGGCAGTAACAGAAGAATATAAGAAAAACATATACTTGCACATGGATATTCATTAACAAAAGAGAACACATATTTTAAGCACATTTTCCATTATATACTCATGCATCCGCCTACCAATGGGATAGATGCTTTATGGCCTCATGATCCGCTTACCAAAGAGATAGATCATTTCATATGGTGATCCGCTTACCAAAGAGATAGATCACCTTTTAAGCACTACTCTTACCAAAGAGATATAGTGCTTTCATATAATGTAATAGATACATTATGTTTCAAGTGTTCATAGCCATAAGTAAGGAAAATCAAGCAAGATATCATACATGAACAATCATTTCATCCAATATCATATGCCAAGTATTTTACTATGCATATAGCACAAGCATTTTGTATAATAAGCCAAGTAAGAGGTAATGGCGTACCTTGATCAAGAGATATCATACTAAACACATATCACAGATGTCAACTATAAGCTTGGTCAAACCTGATCAAAACAAGACCATATACTATCATCAGGTTCTCATCTTCTTACATCTCATCTTAACCCTAATTATATCCATATTAGGGTTTAGCTTAGTTAATATTAGGGTTTTCTCATGTGTATTATGGGTCATCTTTGTATAACATAGATTATGTATATCATATTGATCTCATTTTCAGGAAATATTCATGAAATTTGAGATTTCTTGAAGATAATTACACATTTTTCATGATATCACTGAGATTTAAGCATCAAAAGCCTGATATTATAGTTCCAGGTTGTTCTACGCATTTTTCTGAACATTTTGGTACCTTATTTGTATTTTTCTGACATTCGTACTATTTTCTATGATTTATACCAGATTTGAGATTTCTTGAAGATAATTACCTCGTTGGCCTATGGGATGCTGCCACATGTCCACTTTAGGGGCGCGCTGGTTCTGCTTCTGCCGGCCGGTTCAACTCCTGGTTTTGGGTAACTAAACCGGGGTTCACCCCCGTTCTTTCTCCTTTCTCTCCTCGCGATCGCGGAGTCCCAGCGGGACTATGTTTCTCACGATGCAGCCATCGGCTCTTCGTCTGCATCGCCCGACCACCGGTGCACGGCTCCCCTTTCTCCCTCTGGGTTCACGATTCCTTCTGGCTGGGCGCCACCATGAGGCTACTCTCCGGTCAGAGATAGGCTATGAGGTCGCCCTCCTCACCGTGACCTTCCTTCTGCAACTCCTCCTTGAACGGCTGCCGCTAGGGCTAGACCTCCGGCGAGCCATCAACAGATTTTTGATTCTCCTCAATCCGTGAGGAGGCGCCGCCTCGAGTGATCTACCCAGGCGACCGATCAATAGGGTAGAGACACTCCTTCTCACCCCGATCTCCTGCGTTCCAGCTGGGTCAGAACAATGACGAGGGGTCAGCCATGGTGCGCTATCGTGTAGCGCCTCCCTCTAGGGCATCCTCGCTTGACAGAGACTCTGTGCTCTTCCGTCTGCGAGCTCACCTCCAGCAGCAAGGTTGCGGTGGAGTGCAAGGGAGATCCTCGCCCTTCACGTCGTATCCGGAAGCGAAGACCGTTGTGAGGAGTGTATGGGTAGGAGGAACTGGAGAGTGCCTTCTATATCCTATACCCCTTCTTCATCTGGTCTGCCTTCAACAATGGAGACGAGGCAGTGTCTGAGAGCTAGAACTCTCTCTAGACTCCACTATTTTTCTAAAGTGAGGGGTCAAAAGGCAGCCAAGGATGATGCGGACGGTTCTACTTGATTGAGCTCGTGTAATGTCCCACGATTGAGGTCGTGGTGACATGGGGGTGCTGGCTGGAGGGACCTCTCCACGTCTCTAGTTCAGTTGGAGGTGGGGGGGTGAGTTACCTGCCGTCTGATGACATCCAAGATTCTGAGACCAACTTTTGGTAACAACGATCCGTGCCTCACTTACACAAGAGGCGTGACGTCGAGTCCTATAAAAACATAGGATAACTTTTCCCAATCTACACACGGTTCCTTAATGCTCAAACTGTTATATATATATTTCTCTAGGAACAAGCTAACATTATGCAACTGCAACTATAGTTATATTGTAAAGCAATATACATCCCGTCAAAATGTGGTGCCAAGAGTCAACTACTTGACCAATCAACCATTTAAACCAAAATGACACATACTTGGGGGCATAAAACATATGATCAATATCAATCGACTTCCAAACTACATCAAACTGATTGATATGCATATATCTAACTAATCACAATTCAAGGATCATCATTGGATCATAATAACTCTTAAAAATTCTCAATCGTGATAAATAACTCCATAAATATGTAACGCCAAGCATGATTACATCATCACTGTACATATGCGTAGACTCCTAGGAAAAATATTTCAATACTAACTTCAAGGATCCAGTTGATTATTCGATTGGATATTCAAGAATACCAAAAGTTCACTCCATCACATCCTACACACCTTAAAAGAAATTTCGTTCTCGAAATTAAGCTAAAAAATCCAGTCTTTTACAGAATAGCTCTGGAGTAGTAGAGGCAACCTATGGACGTATGAAACTTGATGCCTTTAAGAGGACCCCTCAGGTCTTATTTATAGGCTTTAAGTGGAGTCCAAACGGTTTGGGCAGTTTTGGGTCTAGACGGTCTTGAAGACCGTTTGGGTTCTGAGACCGTTTGGACTCCGAGACCATTTGGGCTCTGAGACCGTTTGGACCCTGAGATCGTTTGGGCTTCGAGACCGTTTGGCTCCATGCAGTCTCGAGACCGGTTGGTTTCATGCAGTCTTGAGACCGTGTGACTCCATGCGATCTTGGGACCATGTGACTCCATGCGGTCTCGGGACAGGTTGGTTTCATGCGGTCTTGAGACCGTGTGACTCCATGCGGTCTTGGGACCGTGTGACTCCATGCTGTCTTGGGACCGTGTGACTCCATGCGGTCTCGGGACCGGTTGGCTTCTTGCGGTCTTGAGACCATGTAACTCCATGCGGTCTCTGGACCGGTTGGCTTCATGCGGTCTTGGGACCGGTTGGCTTCATGCGGTCTTGATACAGTGTGACTCCATGCGCTCTAGGGACCAGTTGACTTCATGCGGTCTTGAGACCGTGTGACTCCATGCGGTCTCGGGACCGGTTCCCTTCATGCGGTCTTGAGACCGTGTGAGGCTTTTGTGAATTTTTTTGTGTCTTTTCTGTAAGTAAAAAAAAAAGAAAAGTTAATCTAACAGTGTATTTGTAATAAGATAGGAAAGTTAAGGATTCTATCTAATTTATCAGAGAAAGAGTATGGAAAATTGATGGATATAGCTAAGATAACATCACAAAATTGGAGGTTATCACCCCCTAACTTAGAGTCTAGATTGTCCTCAAGTTAGATAGAGCTTAGGCATGTAATGGCGAGGTGATTTTATTTAGTTAAGATTTCCATACTCTTGCTTCAATTCTAAACTAGAGATCTCCTAAGGTTGTATCAGAGATTTTTGATTGCCTTAACTCTTTCAGGTATTGAGAGTTGCTTGGATCTCAGGTTTCTTCCATATCTCGTAGCCTGCATTGGGACCAGTTTTTGTTCTGTGCATGTCGTTAATTCTAATTAGTTTTATACTTCTTTGAAAATCCTACCGGAAGCTAGGGTGGGTATGAGGGTTGGCTAAAGGTTCGATGTGTAACTCCCCTTTCAAGTGGGGTAGGGGTTGTCTATGCTTTTAGGATCTCGCTATCGGGCAGGATACATCTGCCTTTATGAGGGCAGCTGAATGTACCAGCCAGGCAAGTCCTTTATCAACCTTTCATATATTTGAATACCTTAGGGTTTCACTACCGGGCACGACACATCTACTTTTGTGAGGGCATCCGAATGTACCGGCCGGGCGAGACCTTTATTAGTTCGTCATATAGATCCTTATTCATGGCACAACTCTCATAGTTTTATTCAACACTCTGACTTTTATTCGTAAACTCACACGCTTAGGATTTGGGTGTTTAGGAATTTAGGTTTGGGCGGCCAAGCCTCTTTTATTTGAAGAGAAGAAAGTTGTTCTTAGAGTTGCTCGACATGCACTGATTTGGTTTGTACTAGTGGTCCACTTGCAAGGCTTCATGATTTGGATGTCACCTGATGTCCCTCCCGTCCTTGAGAGTGTTTGGCTTATTTTGGCCCTAATGTTGACCTGTGGAAAGTCAGATGTAGAATTGAAGCAAAAGCATGAGAATCGAATGTGAATGATAATTTATTAATTCGCCATTACATGTCTATGTGCTATTCTTGTTGTTACTCCTTAGGACTACTAGATTCTAAAGTTAGTTGGGGATGACTTTTTTCCAAGAAGGGTGTTATTCTTCATGAGCAAGATTTATTATCAAGGGAAGTATTTAAAACAAAAACTAAAGGTGCAGAGAGATCTAAGAGAATTTTTGTACAAATTTGAAAAAGAAGATAGAGAAGGAAGGGTTTAGAAATGATATCTCGCCCTTGTCCAGTGTACTCCCCCCTCTAAATTATCACTCACTATGTCCTCAGAATGTCAACGTGATAGATTGAGAAGTACAAGGATAAGGGCATCAGGCGTCTGTTAGTCCTTTATTAGCCCCATGTGATCGAAGGAGATTAGCAGCAAACTTTCCTCATAATGTGTGGCAATTCACATTTGTCATGTCCTCTACTAGTCTTCTAAAGACCATGATGGTGTATATCCAGTAGAGGACGTGGAAACCACAGTCATTTGACTCGTGAAGCTGCTAGGGGCATTTGTGGCTGAAGGCAGGGTGATGAAAGTGTTCTTTACCGTATGTCCATGTGTGCTTGCTAAGCAGGTCATGTAGTTGGTCAGCACACTTCTTCGCCACCTCCTCTGTGGGCATTCTTGGTGTTGTAGTATACTACTGCTGATTGCGATTGTACTGGCTGTCGGAACTGTTGTATATGGTTGTTGTTCCATCATGAAGATTTGTTGCCAGTAGCAACTAGTGTTCTGTATGAAGGAAAGGAAGCATGATAAACTTCAGAGTCATATGTTGGAGGAAAGAGATGAGCGCCTCAGTTGTTCTGAAGTTATTTAGCTTTAGGAGATCATCCTTCATGTATGATGATGCCATATAGGTTGTAGGGTAGTTTTTTCCAAGAAGATATTAATAGGTGGCCATTAAACTCATAGATAGAGACCCTTTTATCTATAAAGTTTCTCATAGCGCATCTTCCATGACCAGAATATCACTTGCTATGAAGATGAGGTCATCTTTCTCAGCGTAAAGCCTTGACATGATGAGACGAAGTTCATTGTCGGAAAGGCTTTTGCAGGCGCTAAGGTCAAAATTAGGGAAAGTTGGTGTGATTGCAGACAAGAGGTCCTTTTGTGAAGGTGATCTGTTAATGGTAGCCCCAGTCAGCAACTCGGTAACCCCTATATCATCTGCTAGATCGAAAGAATAAGGGTCCCATTGTTTCTTCTTGGGAACCTTGGCGGGCTGCTGTTTCTTCGATTCCTCTATGGTTTGCCGGAATGGACGTTTTTGAGGACATTGGATGGCCGAAAAGAGGTAGTGAGGAACATCGTTGGGTTCCATAGTTGGGTACTTGAAGAATCTTCTATCACAAATTAGATCCATGGCGTAACGACTTCATAGAGAATGGTCTTCTGTGGTCAACTTAGTGAAAGGGATTTGTTGGTTGAGCGCTTGAATGTGACGTATGGCGTAGAAAGCACAATCCCAAGATCCTTCTGTTGTTTTTGTATGTGGGTTTTTTATCTTGAACCAGGGTTGGCTCCAACCCTAGTGGAGGGATGGGCTAGCGGCCCAGATCAGTTTCAGAAGTCGGAATAGGATGCATCTGGCCTCCCCGGCTTCAATACCAGCAAAATTAATTATTCCGACTCTTAGTTCAGTGGCGCAAAAATTGTACACCTTGGTGTCATGAGCCGCGGTGTCCACGATCATTAGCAACCAGTGACCAGAGACTTGGAAGGGCACGGTAATGTAACGTACCTTTCTGGAAATCCCCCTCTACAACTGCTCAATAGATTTGTTTTGTAAATCTTTATATAATAGACTCAATGCCAGAGCGGGTGATGCATTAAGAACTGGTTGTAGCCATTGAGAGCTTCTAAAAATTTCGATAGTGTTGGCAAGAAGGACATGGAAAATTGCCATCTTCATTGATGAATGTGGTCGAAGGATGGTGCGGAAGTCTTCTCATGTCAACTTGCGCTGGGTCTTTTTATTGTGGTAGATGACATCGCTCCCTTCTTTGGCATCATCTACTATAGTGTTTAGGATGAAGATGTCTTGAGAATCTAGTGTAGATATGGCTGCCATGTCGAGATCATGCATCTTGTGCGGTAGAGGTGGCGGCGGGGGGAGCTCTTGTGGAAGGTGGGAAGAAGTCTGCTCCAAATCATTGACGTAGCATTGCAGATCTTCTTATTTATCAAAATCAGAAGCAGAGTCAAGGTATTCATCTGTATCTAAACTGACTCTTTTCGAATCTTCTTGTTCTGGGGGAAAGGGCACCGATTGGTCTGGTGTAGAAAGGTGTTGAGCTGATGTTGCTTATTGTTGACTTGTGCTGGTTCCGAGTAAACATTGTTGGAACTCAGCAAAAGTTGCTTCTTTAGCAGATTCCCCCAGAGATCCCAATGTTGAATAGTCAAGAAATTGATCCCCGTAAGACATATTAATGTTGTCATTGTGAGTCGGGGATTTGGGATCTTTATCACCGTCGTGGTGATCTTTCTATTGTTTTGATGCAGCTCCTCGGCTGGGGCCCTCCCCAACATTTTCTGGGTCGTCAGATTGGTTGTCTGAGGAGGTGCTATTATTGGAGTTAGCCAAGGAGTCAGAATCCTCATCAATATTGTCGTCTTCATCATCATTTGCATCTACCTCTTTATATGTTGTCTTCTTTGGTGGAGGCTTCTTGCACTTCCGGTGGAGTGCTTGTAGCTCGTCGAAAGCCACTTGTGTATGCTCATGTGTTTCAAGCAAAGCGTCGTGGGCTTCTTTAAGATTTGAATATCGAGCTTCGACAGAGAGGAGTCATGCAGAGATATCTGTTACTTGAGTTCTCAGTTGGTTGATTTCATTGTTGGATGACTCCTCTTTCCAGTTATTTAGTTGTGTGAGGGTCGTGCAGATGTCATCCAAGCGCGTGCTTAAAGCAGTTTGTTGCTGCTTAAGCTCACGCAGAGTTTCTGGCAGGGGTTGATTCTGTGCAGAAATCTTGTCGACTTGCTTGACCAGATCGTCTTGTTGGACTTTCATGTCAAACACCAACTTTGGCAGTTGTTGCAGGAGGTCGACTTTCATGGCCGCTGCTTTCTGCTGTTGGTGGATGCTGGAAATGATGCCTAGCAAGGCAAGGTTTTACATGTCGATCTTGGCGACCTATGTAGATAGACCCTGCACACAAGAAAAAATAGATTATAAAATGTTAGAAGGGTCAGTGAGGAGGTTTCAAATAGTGTCGAATTAATGTCTGAATTCCTCACCGACGTTTGTGAAGTGTACCCCAAATGTGGAAGGGCGGTGTGGCTGGGGTCGGGGTGGAAAGGTGGTAGTGCCTTGCGAAAGAGACATTGTTGATGGTCCCGCAAACTGTGTGGTGAACGTAGATGGAGTCACCAGCGGTGTCGGGGTGGTAGTGGATGAAAGAAGTGGTGATTGTCTGGGTGGGAATGGTGGGGGCGAAAATGTTGAGGAGAAAAGGGTGGAGATGGGAGTAGAGTAGGTGAAGCCAGGTGTTGGAGCGGACAATGGGGTACCTGGGGAGAAAAAGGGTGAAGTGGAGGAGGATGTGGGGGGAGGCATTAGTGTTGGGATTGTTGTGGAGAAAGGTGGGAGGGTGGTAGATGATGGGGTAGTAATGGGTGGTAATATGGTGGAGGTGGTGGTGGTGGTGGTGGTCAGCTCATCATGTAGGCTCATGATGAATGAGTCTAATGATAGGTATTGATTAGCTCCTCCGGTTGAGGGCATTATGTCTCTGGTTGGAGTTTTGATGTTGGCATCCCCGACAGCTGTGGTGGTTGCAAACGTGTCTTAGATGGTCGTTTTACTGGTATTTTTGTTACCCTGGCTGTCGGGGCGGTAATACTGAGCTCTGTCTCGCCCACTTTAGTCTTTTTCTCTTGTACTTTGACTGAAGCCAGGAGTTTGGTAAGCTCCTCGTCAGTGAAGAGGAGCTTTTCTTTGTCATAATCTGCTAGCTCCGAAAGCGGAAGTAGAGTTTTGGAAGATCGTACTGTAGGGCAGAAGATATAGTGTAATTTCACATCCTTTTCCTTGATAATGTAGGAATTCTTCAAGGTTTTCTCGTTGGTAAGGATGTCGCCCTTGATCTGCGTGCACCGGGGGAGTAATCTGTCCATTTTGAGATATTTGACAATGGAAGTTATGTGCCCGCCCATGCAGATTTATTTTCCTATGGCGTAGACTGAAAATTTCTGTATCATGTGTCGTCCAATGTTGACCGACATTCCATTCAGAATGGACCAAAGAAGAAAAAGGTCAGCGGTGATAACATTTCCTCCTTCTGTTCTGGGGAAGAGCGCACTGGTGAGAATTTTGTGAAGTGTGCGTACTAGACCAGAATGGATATTGGAGGCTTTGTAGGTCTTTGCCTCATAAGCTGGGATCCCTAGTAGGGTTTTCCAAAAGTTGTGTCTATTGAATTGGGAGTTCTCTGTGCCAACAACTTTGGCCTTTTTGAGCTGGTCTGGGTTGTCTATGAAAAATGTGTTCAGAAGATTTTCTGTTATAACATCGTTGTTTCCAAAAAGTTTGGTGACCAGCCTGCAGTCACCTCCATCCCTTGCTCTGTGCATAATGTCCACTGCTTCTTTGGTGAGATGTGTGAAGAATAATATAGTGGGTTCGACATATGAAATTTTAGGGACAAAGCACAGTCTGGAGAGATTTGCGTTGTCTAGAATTGTGAGGATTATGTTGTAGATTCCCATCTTGAGAAGTACGCTTGAGCGGACGTATTTTTTTGGTTTTAGTATTTTTTCGATGGGGGCGAGGGTGTGGATGTAAAGGTTTTCTGGTGGTGGTGCGGTGGTGGTGAGTACTGAGGAGACAAGGGTAGTGGTGGTTGCAGGAGTGGTAGTGGGGGTGGTGGTAGCGGTTGATAAGATATGGCCTGCTAGGGTTTGTTCCCTAGCAGTGGAGGGGCAGACCTATTTTCTTGCCCGCTTTTTTGGGGGTTGTTTGGTCGCAGCTTCTTGGACTTTTCATTTCCCCTTGGACTTTTCAGATGGGGATTCGTCCTCAGAATGTGGCTCGTATTCAGAGCCTTCATCACTGGAAGAAATTTCTTCCACTTCTTCTTCAGGCTCCTCAGCTAGACATTTGTTGATGCGGTCAAGTTCACACATGACCGCTATGATGTTGACCTTTGGTGGGGCTTTTCCAGTCTCGTTGTAGTTATCTACGATCTTTTGGATCCTGGCTCAGTCCTCTATCAGTTCCTCTATTGTCCAGAAGGGGTTGTCAGTAGTTCCAGCCATATCTAAAATTTTACAAAAAATCATGTGTTAGAATGTTTTGGATTTGCAATGATAATAAATTTATTAAAATTATGGTGTGCATGTGTTAATGTTTTTGTTTGGGTTTTAGGTTTTAGCGGAATTCAAACAGATCAAACGGTTTCGGGACCGTTTGGCTCCAAACAGTTTCACGACCGTTTGGCTCCAAATGGTTTCAAGACCGTTTGGCTTCAAACAGTTTCAGGACCGTTTGGCTCCAAACAGTTTCAGGACCGCTTGACCCCAAACGGTTTTAGGACTGTTTGGCTCCAAATGGTTTCGAAACCGTTTGGCTCCAAACGGTTTCAAGACCGTTTGGAAGGTGGAACGCCGGGGGCGCAGCGGATGGTGGAGAAGCAAAATCGGTGGC